>VCAZ01000004.1:385000-722500 GCA_005784505.1 Bagarius yarrelli | reverse complement strand
GGAGTTGTTAATAATGGCACCCACGTTCATTCAGCAGCTGTTTAAGACTTGTGTCTTGTGCTAATTTTCTTCTAGCTGATTGCTAATGAACACAGCAGGAGAGTCTGACACAATGTACTGGCTGCTTACAAGAGCAAGATTTAAATAACAGAAGGTTTAAGAGACCAAAGCTAAGACACTACTTTGCTAACCTCCCTTTCTAGTTTCCATATTTTTCTTATTTCTAATTTTTATCCCTAGTCCAGATTTTCTATTCCTATTTTTGTCCATTTCACGCTTGTTATACTTGTCGTGGCCCCTACCTTGTTTTTTGTCCCCTGGTTTCCCAGACTCCTTGTTTCTGGTGCTGATGTTTTCTAGTGAATATCTTCATATTTCCTAGTCCCCTTGTTTCTTAGGAAAAATTCCCTTTGATTTTTACCTATGTGTAATTTTGGATGTCCTTATTTCCAGTTTCCTTGTCTCTCAGTCTTTTTGTCTCCCTAGCACTCACACTTTCTATTCACCTTGTTATCTAGTATCTTTCTGTCTTCAAGAGCTGAGTGTCCAGTGTGTCTCCTTGTTCCCCAGCCTTCTAGTTTGCTAGTGCTTAGCAAGACTAAGCCTAAGACACACCTTTTAACCTGTTTTCTAGTCCCCTTGTTTTCCATTGCCCAACTTTTCCGCATGTTACCTAATTTACTTTTTTTTTTTAGTCTTGATGTTATCCATTGCTTTAGTGTGTCCTCAACTGACCTAATTAACTTATTATTACTTAAGTCCCTTTATTTTACACTGCTTAATATTGTCCCCATGTTACTAATTTTCCTTCTTTGTTTGTTTCCTTTGTTTCCCAATTATCAAAATGATCCACAGATTACCCATTTCTCTTTCTTTCTTTCTTTCTAGTTCTCTTGCTGTCCATTTCCAAAGTTTGTCCCTGTGCTACCTAAATCCTTTCTTTCTAGTCCCTTTGTTAACAATTTCTCTAGTTCATCCTTTATGCATTCTGGTTTCCTTGGTTTTAGTGGACTTGTCTTCCATTGCTCAAGTTTGTCCCGGTGTTAACAGGTTCCCATTTTATTATCTAGTCCCCTTGGTTTTAGTCAACTTGTCTTCCATTGTTCAAGTTTGTCCTGATGTTGACTAGTTTCCTTTTTATTATCTAGTTCCCTTGGTTTTAGTCCACTTCAATTCAATTGAAATTAATTTTATTTTTATGGCACTTTTAACAATAGAAATTGTCTCACAGCAGCTTTACACAGAATGCAGTAACAGTGAAAAGTGTAAGTTTGTCCCTAATGAACAAGCCGGAGGCGACTGTGGCAAGAAAAAACTCCCTGAGATGAAGTAGGAAAAAACCCACTTGTCTTCAATTTCTCAAGTTTGTCCCAATGTTACCCAGTTCCCTTTTTATTATCTAGTCCCCTTGTTTCTTTATCTCAATAGTTGTCTTGGTCTATTGTCTCTGGTTGATATGCTCTTTATATGCTTGTACATTTCATTCCTCTGGCTTTTGTCCTTTTGCTTCCACGTCCCATTGAGTCTTCGTCCTCTACTGTTCAATTATATTTTTCTTTTTAATTCCAAGAAGCAGACTTTCCTTGATCTCCTGCTATTAGTTCACTTATTTCATCATAACATTCTTGATTCCCAGTGCTCAAGGTTTTAGTTTTATGTCCTTATGTGCCTCTTTGTTTCTTTTTTTCCAGGTTTTTAGTTTTAGGCTTCAGATTTTCTTTTTTATTTAACTGGTCTTAAGGTTGCTCTGTTATTTCTCAGCTTTAATCCCTGGACTCTTTGATTCTCAGCTTTTTCTTTTCTTCCTCACCATTTTATTATGAGATATAAAGTAAGTAAATGGCGTATGTAGTAGTAGGTTGTGAATTGAAGCTATGAGTCAGCGCTAACAGTAAAGCTACCAGCTGTGAGCTGCTGAAAAAAAAAAAGGAGGATGTGTTTTAGCTGTGGCTTTTAGAGCGGAATTAGATTTCTGTGTGCGTTTGAGTTGGACAAGGCCGCAGAGTGCATTTCCCCACATTGCAGCCACGCTAAACACGCTGAAGACGATTTCTGCTGATACACAATCCGCTGTTAACAGGGCAGGAGGAACCTTACATAGTACCGAACAGCGCTACAAACAAAACCAGACCACTAACCAGATGTCTTAAATAAAAAAAAGGAAAAAGTTATAAATAAATCATCCTTTCTTTTTTCTGAAATAATTGTAAAGTGATGACAAATTTAAAGAAAAGTAAAGAAATAAAATAAATAAAAAAAATTCTTCCCAAAATGAATACTGGTTAAATATTCTACTTAAAAATATTTACAGTAAAAAAATAAATAATTCATATTTAATATTTTTTTCTTGGCTTGTATGTAAATAACTTTATGTAAATAACAAACTTTAAAAGAAAAACATTAAAATGTATTTTTTTACATAACAAATAAAAGCATTAAGAGGAAGTGGTAGCTTAGTTTTTACTGTGTTGGAATGCTCATCGCAAGATTATAGGTTCAACCACCAAGTTGTCTCTGCTGGGCCCCTGAGCAAGGCCCTTAACCCTCAACTGCTCAGTTAAATAGTAAAAAATTGATGTGTAATATTTTATGTCCTCATGTGTCCTAATCTCCATGTTTTCCAGTTCCCTTGTTTCTTAGTCTTTGTGTTTCCTTAGAACACTTTCAAGCCACCTGACCCACCTTATCCTACGTCTCTTTCTGTCATCAATAACTGTGTGTCCAGTGTGTCTCCTTCTTTCTCCTTGCTTTAAAGTTTCCTTATTTTTAGTTTCTTAGACTTCCTGTTTCCTGAAACAATTTTTTTTTACATTTTTAACCTGTTTTCTAGTCCCCTTGTTTCCCTAATTTGCTACTCCGTAGCATAGTTCACTTTTTTGTCTTCATTTTATCCACTGCTTTTGTGTGTCCCCAGCTGACATAATTCCCTTCTTTTTGAGTCACACAGTTTAAGATTGTCCTCATGTTACTAATTTCCCTTCTTTGTTTGTTTCCTTTGTTTCCCAATTTTCAAATTTAGATAAATCTGCCAAGCATCAGAAATGTAAATGTAAATGTAAAAGCATTAGGGTGGTCCCTGTTACCATGCTAACTTGCTACTATAACTGAAAACAGGCTAATTGAAATTTGTCAGATAAAGACAGCTTTGGGACGGAGACATTTATTTATTTTATTATTAAAATATTTTTTTATTATAGATGATCATGTAAATTGCAGCAGCATTTAACACTGACTTTCTGTCCTGATATACTGTTCAACTTGGCCTGTGATGGTGTCCTCCCCCTGCCTGTCACCCTTTCAGAGACGGCTGGGATAGACTCCAGCAGATCCCTGTGACCCCGAATTAGGGAATAAGCGGGAATAGAAGATGAATAAATGAGTATTATGGGATAGGGTATAAAGCCAGCGATTCTGTTTCACTAGAAAATAAAGTAATGTAGCGGTAAGATAAAAAGCTATTAGCCTTTATTATGGTCTGTTAAGAACTTGTCAGTGTTACTAGTCAACGCACCTTCAGCTAAGCTAATCAGTTGTTTCGTAACAATAGAAGATGTTCTATAGGAATTCATCGAAAACACTATTTTTGTTTCACTTTTATGACCTAAGTAAAGGTTTGTAAAAAGAAATAAAGTGAAATCAAGCTATGATTTAAAAGCATAATATCAATACAGTGGAATATAAACATAATTTCCTTCGAACAGGAAGAATGATTTTTTTACAGAAATCTATCAGTATAAAATCCACAGGAGAATTTAACTGACTGCTGAAATCTTTAATTCAATTGACAGCTATTGGCTAAGGCAGGGCTTTAGCGAAACGTTAAATCACGATTAGCATAAAGCATGGCAGCAGGAAGTGGAGTTTGTGGCCAGCGAAGCAGCCGCAGGTGGATAATGGACGTGAGGGTTGGAAGTAATGGACAGCAGGACAAAGAGTAATGGACAGATAAAGATCTAAAACAGTCGAATGATAAAACTGCGGCTTTCAGATGACCCGCTAATTCATTGTGGTTAGCATTAGCGCTAGCATTTAAAATTGAAGCGATACGGCGGCCAAATCGCTGCTTTACCCTTTCCAGTAAGGTGGATCTGTCTTACTGCACACTCCCTGTCTCACTGAATGCTGTCTCAAAACACATGATCTTATTAGTACAATCAGACTGCTTGTTTTCTCTCACTGCTGGCTGCCTGTCTCACTTCACACTCTCCTAGTCTTTCCAGCCTGTCTTACTGCACACTGCCTGTCTCACTACCTGCTGTCTCACTGAACATCAGCTGTCTCACTAAATGATGTCCCACTGAATTCCAGTTATCTTACTACATGCTTTCTCACTACATACTGTCTCACTGAACACCAGCTGATTTACTATGTGCTTTCCTATTACACCCTGTCTGTCTCACCACATACACCAGCTGTCTTACAGCATGCTGTCTTACTGAACACCAGCTGTCTTACTACAGGCTGGCCTACTGCACCAAACCTGTCTCACCACACATACATGCTGTCTCACTGACTACCAGCTGCCTCACTACATGCTGTTCTACTGCATCCTGTCTGTCTTACCACACACCAGCTGTCTTACTACATGTTTACTTATTGCAGTCTGTCTGTCTCACCACACAAACCAGCTGTTTTACTACATGATGACCTACTGCACCCTAACTGTCTTACCACACACACGAACGGTCTTACCACATGATGTCTCACTAAAGATCAGCTGTCTTTCTACATGCTATCTTACTGAACACCAGCTGTCTCACTACATGCTCTTCTATTGCACAATGCCTGTCTCACCACACATACTATTTGTTTTAATATATGCTGTGCTACTGCACCCAACCTGTCTCACCACAGCCCAGATGCCTTACTACATGCTGTCTCACCAAACACCAGCTGTCTGACCTACTGGATCCTACCTGTCTTGCCACAGACCAGCTGTCTTACTAAACATCAGCTGTCTACTCTTTTAACTCTACCTGTCTCACTACACATGATATGTCTGACCACATGCTGTTCTAGTGCATACTGCATGTCTCACCACATACTGCTGTCTTACTAAATTCTGGTCTACTTTCTGTTTTTTTTGTTTTTTTTTGTTTTTTTACTAGATGATGTCTGTCACTGTAGAAACACCTGTCTTGCTGGATGCTGTCTACTTTGCTGACTACTTTTTCTTTTGCTGCATGTTTTCACACTAAACAGTTTTTGTCTCACTGTCATGCTCCCTGTCTCACCAAACTCAGTCAGTGGCTGCCTGCCTCACCACATGCTGTCTGTCTTGATGAACACTACCTTTCTTACTTCATAATGCAATGGTCTTGCTGCATTATATCCATCATCCTGCACACTGCTTGTCTCACTCGCAGCTTTTTTGTCTCAGCGAAAGCTGTCTTTGTCACATGTCACAACGAAATCCGCTTGTTGACCCGCTAAACAATGCTTTTCTGACTTTTTCTCTGACAACCCCGTCTGCCTCACCCAACACTGCCTGTCTCACTGAATGGCGTGTTTGAGAAAAGCATTTTGAGTGGCATTTTATTTATTTTATTTTTACTCGCTTCAATTATGCATGGAGGTCTGGGGGGAAATGTCTATGAGAGGAGGTATATGAAGGAGAGAACGAGACAGAGAGAGAGAAAGAGACAGGGAAACTGAATGTAAACCCAAGGTTGCTCTGCCTCATGGGATATCGGAGGAACGAGCTCTCGTAGCCGATGCCAGATAACCATAATGTGCAAACACACTGGCCTGCTTTTACAGCTCTCCCTGGGTATGGGTTTATAGAGCACATCCATAATGTTTCACTGTGTGTGTGTGTGTGTGTGTGTGTAGTTTGCAATCTATCCAAGTCATTTTGAAATGTCTAGTCAAAGCGACTGGTGATATAATCCTGAAGGCATTACTGTCTGTGCCGCAGGGTGCCATCCATCTCCACGCTGGTTTTCCAGTCTATCTATCTTCTCATCCATCCATCCATCTACTCATATGTGCATCTATTCATCCTTTAAACAATCCATCTATTGGCTCATTCCTTCAGTTATCCCTCTGCTATTTATCTACCTATCCAATCAGCAGCAGCTTCAAGCATCCTCTAATCCATCTACTTGTTCAGCCGTCTGTCCTTTCATCTCAAACTCTTTTTGTATAGATACCAATTATTACATCCTTTTTTCAGATCACATGTATTTATCATTAACTAACACATTAACTTATCTGCCAGACACTCATCACCAGTCCATCACAGGGCCACCAACACACACTTCAACTCACTCTCCTACATACATGCTTTTGGAAACCGGAGTGGTATCAATATATATATACACATATATATATCCATCTGTCTGCTATTTATCTGTCTACCGACTCACCACATGATAGAATTTATCTATAAAACTCTTCCATCCATTCATTTATTCATATTATCCATTTTTTTTGCTTATTGATAATTAATGGGTGGATAGAAGAATGGATGGATGTCCGCCTGGCCATCCATGCCTCTATCCACCAATTTATCTACCCCACCCTTTCTCTATCTATCTATCTATCTATCTATCTATCTATCTAGCTATCTATCTAGCTATCCTCTCATCTATCAAACTGTACATTATTTGTCCATAATTCCATCATTCGTTCATCCTTTCATCCATCCATCCATCCATTTATCCATTCAACCATCCATCCATTAATATATATATATATATATATATATATATATATCCATCCATCCATCCATCCATGTATCTATCCATTTACACATCCATCCATCTGTCTGTCCGTCCGTGCATCCATTCATCAATACATCCATTCATCTATCTATTCATTTCATTTATCTACACATCTCTCCATCCATCCATCCATCCATCCATCCATCCAGTTATCTAATTAAGTTTAGCAAATAAAGGTATAATGTACATTCTGAACTATTCTCATTACACCACACTTCATACCATTTATCAAAAACTTTAATGTTGCATGCATTTCAATTTCTATGTTTTTTTTTCATTAATAGCAGCTTTTAACAAACAGTTAAAGCTAAAAATAATGTGAACACCGTCAGGTTTCAGAGAAAAAACAGATACATGTGAGAATGGGAATAAAACATCAGAAAGGGCTGGGTGTGCAATAAACTCTTAGAGAAGGTGTAAAATCTGTTCATCACCAGAGGCTCAGCAGGAACAACAGCTCATGAGAACTTGAGCCATGAAACTGATGAGAAAGAATCAAACGGTGAACTACATAAACAGCTTTTCAATCAGAAGAAATCATCCTGAGTTGAGACATTCCATCTGTCTGTTCATCTGTTCTACCAGACCAAATCAAGCAATAAATGATGTCGTTCATCACTTCATCCGAACATATAGCCTTTGTTTATCCATATAGCTGTTATTCACTCTCTCATTCATTCATCTGCTGGTTTATCCACTCAACTAACTAACCATAACTTCAAACATTTGGCTGCTCTGTCATCTATTCATCCCCTCATTTATCTGCTTAACCATCCCTCCATTTGCTTAATCATCTACATAACCATTCGTCTGCCTATCCATCTATTTATCTGCATGTGCATCAAGTTGATCATCTATATATTATAAATCTGCAATTTATTCGTCGGTATTCATCATCCATTTGTTCTATTATCCATCCTTTACTCAAGTGACAATTTATCCATCCATCCATCCATCCATCCAACCATTCACCCCTTTATATTTCTTTATATAATAATTATTGAATAAAACAAATTATGTGACCATCTCTTTATCTAGCCATGCATCCATTTATTTATCCAATCAGCTATTTATTCCATCTACTTAACTGACTATATTATGACCAAATATTCACTGCTTACATATCAAATAACCTGCCAGTAAATCCATCCATCCATCCATCTATCCATCCATTAATCCATTCATTTCTCGAAATATATCTTTTATTCTGATCTTTCTAAGAAAAAAAAACTGCCAATCCATCCATCTGTAAACGTAAATTATTTACTATTCATCTACTGACTCACTGAATGCTACGTTGTGACCATCCATCCATTTATTCATCTAGCCATCCTTTCATCTACCCATTCCTTCACATAAATAACAATTTATTCATCCATTTATTCATCCATCCATCAATCCTTCAATCCATCCTTCCCTTTGCCTTTATTTATATAATGCTCATTAAATAAAACAAATTATCCATCCATCTATAAAACTGTCTACCTGGCCATGCATGCATCCATCCATCCAGCCAACTATCCATCCATCTATTTAATATCCATTCCTTGCCTATACATGAAATAACAAACTAATTTATCTATACATCCCCTCAGTAATGGCACCTGTGCAGATCTAACAAGATCCAAACCATCACCGAGAACAAAAAGTGTCATGGGGGAATTGAATCACTCAAAGTTTCATTTACTCAGATATTTCAGAGATAAACTGTTAATTTGTCCCCCGGTTTCTCATACCATTATAGTGTGAGATTCTGCAGAGAGACCGAACCGTAGCCTAATTAACAACATGAAGTTATCATTTCTGATCCTGTTTTTCTTTGTTCCTGGGAACTCAGTGTAAGAGTACAGTGTCAAACGCTGTGAACGCATGGCGTAAGGGTGTTTCCTTTTCAGCAGAGTAAAACACAAGCGCTGTCTCACTACAACAACAGCAGAGTTATAGAAGAGCTAGAAAGCAAATAATAATCCGAGTAAATGATGTCAGCACAACCCGCCCATACGGTTTACATTTCTCTGTCAGCTTTACAAATAGCTTTAAATCTGAGATGATGCAGGATGACATCGGGGTTATTCTGGAGGTCAGAGATGAGGGAGATTACAGGAAGCTTAACCTTTGTATAAAAGTACAAAGTCAATGGAACTGAAATTACAATTAAGCAGTTTTAGTTCAGTTCCATTTACTTTGTCTTTTTATCTGGCAGCCTGGTTGCGCTTCCTGTCCATCTATCCACCTCTCGGTGCATTAACCTTTTCAAATAAGCAAACAGAAAACACAAATAATCAGAATCAGCATTCAATTTTATTCGACAAGTATGTGTAGACACACAAGGATTAAAGAAGCAAAAAGAATATTTACTATTAATGTTATGCAATGTTATTTTTAATTTTCCTTCAGGACATGAACACCTAATCCATCCGTTTATTTACAGCGGTACCCTGACTTACGAGTTTAATTCGTTCTGTGACGGAGTTCGTAACTCAAATTACGTGCATGTCAAATCATTGAAATGAATTGAAATGCCATTAATTCATTCCGGGTCCCCCAAAAAACACCAAAATTTTTAAACTAAGAAATAAACTTATAAATAACGAATATTGTATAAAAACCAATACAATAGGATGTACTGGATAAACTACACCAACTAGCGGTTGGGTGTCTGAACCTGCCTCGTAACCTGAATTTTAGCTCGCAACTCAAAGCAAAAAATCGTCCCAGAGACGACTCGTATCCTGAAAAACTCGTTAGTTGGGACACTCGTAATTCAGTGTACCGCTGTAAAGCTATCAACAGATCTATGATAATTCCACAGTTAAAAATCTAAAAACTTCACCTTTAAACTATTTCCACAATTAGAAAGGTTAGAAAAGCAGCTACAGACGTTATTTGATGACACGCTGAACATTGTTTCAAAAGCTAAAATTTGTAGAAGCTAAATTTGCTAAATACAACTACAAGAATCTTTATAAAATATAAACTTTTTACTTTAAGGGACTTTTAAAATATAATTATGTACTTATGCTCCCTAACATTGCTTACAGTTTTTTAATCAATATTCTTGAAACGTTAATAAATAGTACGTAATCTTATGTTACGATAAAAATAAATATTTCCGAGTCATTACATTTAAAAAAACTTCGCTTATTCAAGCTTTTTTGCCTTGTTATTTTCAGCTAATGTGTTTAATTGTCTTGCAAACCTGACAAATACCATTAATTGTTCTAATAACACTGTGAGTACATTAACTATGTATTTCAGGAAACTAAAAACAACCTTGCCATTTATAAAATAAAGTTTTAGCAGCAAATAATATTGCAGCAACATTTTACAAACGGTTAAAAATGCTGTGGTACCATTTAACAGTTTTTGGGGGGTTTTTTTTAACTTGGAAAACACAGCCAATAATAAAATAAATGAATCTCGCAGTTATTAAAACTAATGAAGCCTCTCTAAAATGACAGAATAATGTATTAAACATAAAAAAAATACATTTCTACAATAAAAAAAAAAAAACATTCTTATACTATTCAGACATCAGCTGCTAAACATTCTTTACTGAACCGTTTTAGGAATGTTTATAAATGTTCCTGGATCTGTAACGCTCAGATATCCTTCTAACTAAGAAAGTATTGGTGTCAGGGACACATCAGGCTCCATCACGTTTCTCCGCTCACAGTCTCCTGAGTACTAATCACACACACCTGATTCTCATTTCCCCAGTCACTCCCGCTCACCTCATTTAAGCTGCATTCGCACTCGGGTTCCTCATCTGGTCAAAACTGATGGAAGAAGGACGTTTCCATGGTCTCTCTCTAGACTTCCAGAGACTTCCAGACTCTAAGACTGCCTATCTGTTCCCAGTGGCTCTCCTGTGCTTTAAGTGTTCTGGGTAAGTTCCATGTTTGGACTAAAGACTCTTAAATTCTCTAAAATCCTATGTTTGTGTTCTGTTATCCATTTCTGTGAATATATAACGTTTGGTATGTATCATAACGAAAACAATACTTCACAAAGAGCCACTCTTAGCAATTAGCTTAAGTAGCGGTGAAATCCGGAAATGACACTGGAAATACCACACTAGCGCTTGTACTCCGGTGATGCCGACCTCTGGTGGTGGGAGGGTTTTATCGTTGCACAATTAAATTACATTATATTTACATTACATTAAATTTTACAGCATTTGGCAGACACTCTTGTCCAGAGTGACTTACATTTATGTCTTTTATACAACTGCGCAATTGGGGGTTGAGGGGCTTGCTCAGGGGCCCACAGTGGCTAAGCCACAAAGCTTTAGGGGACTCCATTCAGTCTGACAGGTGCCACCTTGGCGAGTGATAAAAATGCATTTCAGTGCTGGAAATTTAAAAAGAAAAATTTAATCCTTAAATTTTTCAAGAGTGCAAAAATAAAAATAATAGTTCAGTGGAAATTTTGCTTGCTGGCTGTTAAAATGCTTTCAACAACAATGCCTCCAATGAGGAACCTGCAGATTTGTAACCTAACCGCGCTTTATTTGATAAAAGTTTTTGTTGCTATTGTGAGCGTCCAGAAATAAAAACAGACCATTTAGCTTTAAATGATGTATGACTCATTTCTGTATAATAAAAAGTGATGAAGTTTGAGTCAGTTTAGCTGCTCTGTGAAAAAAGTCCATCAAAATGTAATCAAATGTAATCAGTTACTTTACTTTTATAAATAATTGAAAAGTTACACCACTTATTACATTTCAAATAGGTAATTTATCATCTGTGACCTATTGCATTATCGAAGTAGCCTTTCCATCATTGCATTATTTAGCTCATGATGAACTAATTCAGCCAATGGTTTTTATCTGTCTAGATAATATAAGATAGATAAAAAGCGTCTGCTGTAATAGAATAGGAAATTTGTCTGACTAATAAATCTAAATTGGAATGTTAGCAGAAATGTTTAGTATGTTTTCCACTAAAATTAGTTCGGTAACCAGCTAATTAATTTTAATTATAAGGTAACTCGCATGCTTAAAATTGACATTTACAGCATTTGGTAGTCGCTTTTATCCAAAGCGATTTTCAATTATTTCTTTTATACAACTGAGCAATTAAAGGTTAAAGGTCTTTTTTGGGGGCCCAACTGTGACAACCTCGGGAATCGAACCCTGATCTTCCAATTAGCAGTTCAACACCTTCACCACTGTTCTACCACTTTCCCTGGATTACTTTTACAGCACTTGGCGGACGCGCTTACCCAGAAAGATTTACATTTATCTCTTTTATACATCTGATCAACTGAGAGTTGAGGGCTTTTCTCAGCAGCCCCATAGTGGTAACTTGGTGGTGCTGGGAATTGAACCCTGATGCCCAATAAGCAGTCCAACAGCTTAACCACTGCGCTAATACCTCCCGTAAGCCAGTAGCAAGATAGTGTCAATGACTGTTTTTACAGCAGTGTTCAGGGAATTTGTTGATACAGCTATCAGCAACTGTCTATTATAACCGTGGGTAGAAGTTGTGGCTTGAATGATGTCATTAAAATGACATCATCTAAGATTTATCTCAAACACGGACATCTGCGGTTAACAGCTTATAAACTCCAGGTGCTTGGACCCGTAATCGCTGCTTAATAGCATTATATAGATTTAATGCTGTTATTAAATCTGGTGTAAAAGCTGTTGGAATTCTCAGACCAACTCGGCGATGGAATGGGGTAAAGGATGGGACTGAGGCACTTAAATCACACACACACACGCACACTTTCCTTCTTGTGAATATTAACGGTGTATTCTCTAGTCTCTGTGATCGATATGGAAGCCGGACTGACAGCTGCCCACTAATTAAAGATGACATGTTTTTAAAAGAGATGAACGGTCACATATGAGACAGACAGAGAGAGAGAGAAAGCGAGACAGAGGACAGGATGACAGATCTGCCTGTAGACGCTTGGGTTATCGGTCCAGACGCGTCAGACCTCTCTGGCCATCAGTGGGGGAAAGAAATGGCGCCCGAGTGGCTCGCTTTGTAACAACTGACAGGAAATATTACAGGGATAAAATTACAAGGCTGCCACTGTGACTGTGTGACATTGGGGGTTTGAGGACAACGTCAAGGTTCGGGTCTGAGGGCGGAAGGAATGGCCGCCGTTCCTGCAAATTGAATCTATTCAAATCAAAACTGATCAGCGTCAAAGTTTCAATAAAGACCATTTTTTTCTTATGACCAAACAAAACTTTCGTTTAGTGAACTGAATTCAAAATGGCTGCCATTTCCTCAACCAGATGTGGGTATGTTTACAGACTCCTCAATCCAGTTAGCTTTAAATACTACACAATTATCAGTAAAGTGTTATATTAAATCTGTTACACTTACTTGAGTAGATTTTTTTTGAAAAATGTCCTGTTAATAGTCGTTTTATCGGTCCTTACTTTGACTTTGACTCAGGTTTAACATGTCCCGCCATTACAACTAAATGTTAATGATGTAATCGTACTTTTAATAATTAGTTTCTATCACATTCCATATAGTGATGTTTTCCCCATTTAATCAGATTCTAATAAAGTAACTAATAACTCAAAACTCATAGTTTTATCATTCTATAGTTTATTACTTTCTTACTTAAGTCACTATAATCAATACTTTTACTGCTAAAGTCTTTATTTTTAAATAATGTAACAAAGACTCCACTGAGACGAGACATATTAGAACCCAAGTGCAGTTTTATTTACAAGCGATTATATGCAAGAACACTAAACAAACATGAGCTAAACAAAACTTGACTAAACGGGACCGGGACCAGGACCGGACTCTCTCCACAGCAGTACATCAACAAACAGTAATCCACAAAACACAAGGCAAGAACAAGGGCTATAAATATACACAGACAAACAAGGAACACCTGAGAACAATAATCAACCAACCAAGACATAAGGACAAAGGGAAGCAGATGACAGAAAGACAAGAGGACAAAACAGGAAGTAAACAAAACACTGCCTAGGCTAGCTTAGCTAGCTAGCATAGCTTAGCCTAGACATAAAACAAACATAAAACATGAAACAAGAAAAACATGAAAACCTTACAAATAACAGCTTCTCCTGACAATTATTCTGAAGGCCATTTGTCCTAACTAGATTATTTTATTGATTTGTTTGATAGCAAATCCAAAATGGCCGACAGTTTATAATATCAGTCCAAATTAAAAACAAAACCAAACACCAGCAATTTACAGGAAAAGTATAAACTTTACATTACGCAATCCTTCATAAAAGAAAAACCACTGAAATATATTAGCAATAGGAAACTCAATAAAATTCTGATTAAAACTTGCTGCCATTGTCTAAATTTCCAGTAAAATCAATCAAAAACAGATTATAGGATTGAGATCAAATGACCAGTTCTTGGCCATTTTCAGTTGGCAATTAGCTTGTACTGATTGTGCCGCCCACTCCTTCATAGTTAATAGTGCTAAATTATCAGGAAAGGCTTGTTAGCGATTTTGAGCGATATGTAATCAGGCTTCTCTTTTGTTTTGATTTAAATGAATGTTTTCTGCTCGTCAGAAGTTCCTTCAAAGTGAAGTTCTTTCTGTCGACACTTAACTGAAGTCCTAAATAACAATCCTCTCAACGCTGATACTTTGATTCCAGCCTTGTTAACGAACAGAGCGTAATTCTAAATTAGCGTGCTACCAGGACGCGGGGCATGCGGGGGTCCTGCGGGATGCTAGCGGCCGCGTTCTGCACTAATGAATCCAGCGGGTTTTAATGAGCTGAGATTAGCTTTGATTCTTGAGGGGCCGACGGTGAAGTCAGCATTCGTCACGCCGTACAAAGCGCTGCTCAGGCGTGTGCTAATGACGAAAGGTCACCCGGCCGTCGAGAGGCTAAGGTTTGCTTTGCATTTATATTAGCGTCTCGCGGGAAAGGAAACAACTTGTTTATGCACTAATTCAACATTCATTTTGTCCTTTTGTCCAGATGCTCGACGTGGATGTCCTTATCGTCTTGTTTTTGTCCTTTAGCCAGGAAATGATGGCCAATCAAACACACACACCCAGAGCATTAAATCCACTATGTACTAAACAAGTGTTCTTTTTCTTCGTCTTTTCTCTCTCTCTCTTCTTTCTCTTTCTTTCCCGCTCTCTCTTTCTTTTCCTGTCTCTCTATTCTCTTTCAACTCGGTTTCTTTCCCGCTCTCTCTTTCTTTTCCTGTCTCTCTCTCTTACACAAACACTCTTTCTCTATATCTCTGTTTCATTCTCTCTTTTAAAATTACTTTATGCTAGTTTGTATTTAGCCGGTTCACATTGTTAGTTTGTAATTATCTTCTTTGCTACAATGCTAGTTGGTATCTAGCATAATTATTTTATGCTAGTTTGTATTTAGCATAATTATTTATGCTAGTTGGTATGCTAGCATAATTATTTATGCTAGTTTGTATTTAGCCGGTTTACATTAATGTTAGTTTGTAATAGTATTCTTTGCTACAATGCTTTGTTGAATTAGCATATTTTATGTTTGTATGTAGCCGGTTGACATTAATGTTTGTAATTAGCTTCTTTGCTACAATGCTAGTTGGTATCTAGCTTGATTACTTTATGCTAGTTTGTATTTAGCCAATTTACATTAATGCTAGCATGTTTACCATCGAGTTCGTTTGTATTTTATTTTATTGCTAGCTCGCTTTTGGGCAGATTAAAGGCAGATTAATGGATTAATTAAGGCAGATCGATTTAAAAAGGCACCTGATGAATGATGTACCAGAGGAAAATCTGAGGCAGGTTTTTTTTCAGAATGATCAAACACAGACTTACAATATAATTATCGAAATTATTTCATCAGAAAACACCATTTGTGTGTAATTTAGCAGATGAGAATTTCTTGGAGAACAGACACACAGGATGAGTTTTACAGTGAGAAGTGTGTGTGTGTGTGTGTGTCTCAGACTGAGCAGAACGCAGCATTATTAGCCGTTAGCGCTGAGTTAGCTGTTGCTTAATTAACCGTTGCTCTCGCTGCGCCTTCTCACTCTATGATTCATGCTGCAAGTCCTGACTGACATCAATAACCCACAACACGTCACCTGATCCTCACACACTCTCTTTCTCTTTATTTTCCTTTCTTTCTTTCCTTCCTTCTCTTTTATTCCTTCTTTTTTTCTTTCTTCTATTCTGTCTCTTTTAGTCTGTCTGTATGTCTGTCTTTTCTTTTTGCCTTTTTTTTTTTTTTTTTTTTTTTTTTACATTTACAGCATTTGGCAGACGTCCTTATCCAGAGTGACTTACATTTATCTCTTTTATAGAACTGAGCAATTGGGGGTTAAGGGCCTTGCTTAGGAGCTCAAGGGTGGTAACTTGGTGGAGCTGGAAATCGAAACCCACAATCTTTGTCCAACACCTTACCCATGAGCCACCACTTACCCCTCTCTTTTTCTTTATTTTATTCTGTCTGTCTTTTATTTATTTTTTCTTTTAAGCCTCTTAACTTTTTTCTCCCTTTTTTTTTCTGTATTTTTTAAATTTTTTTGCATTTTGCCCTTTTTTTCCTCCGTTTTATCTGGTCTTCTTCCTTCTTTTCTGTCCAAGTTGTATTTCAGATCGTATCTGTGAGAGTTTGAAGCCCTCATCATCCTCTGATGTGTTTGGAGTAACAGATGGACGGAGCTGATGAAGATGAATCATAAAGAGATGTAAATAAAATAAAGCGACTGTGAGATCTGTGAGAAGACTACAGATGATCTGTCTGCTGAAGATATAGAGAGGAAGCGATAGACAGACAGACAGATTGATAGAAAGAGAGACAGAGAAACGTAGAGAGAGAGAGTGATGGAGGTGAAGTCTCCGCTGAGATTGTCCTCTATCGCTCCACTCACTTTAGCTCACATCACTCCATCACAACAAACCTTAATAATTCATCACTGCTTCCAGGAAGTACAGTGTGTGTGTGTGTGTGTGTGTGTGTGTGTGTGTGTGTGTGTGTGTGTGTGTGTGTGTGTGTGTGTGTGTGTGTGTGTGTGTGTGTGTGTGTGTGTGTGTGTGTGTGTGTGTGTGTGTGTGTGTGTGTGTGTGTGATGCAGAGTTTTAGGTTTCATAAAAAAAGTCAATTTCTCTTCTTCTGTTTAGAACAAACAGGATCAAAACAAACTGCCAGCAAGCGTATTTACTGTGTGTGTTTCCACTGGTTAATTAGTTGCTATGGTGATGGTGGGCGTGTCCAATGTTCAAGCATCAGCTTTTCCTAGTTTTGGTAGCTTGGCTTGTTCTTTGTTGGACGATAGTAGTGGAAGTGGTGGCTTATGGTTAAGGTATTGGACTACCAACCCGAAGATTGTGGGTTCAATTCCCAGCTCCACCAAGCCACCACTGCTTGGCCCCTAAGCAAGGCCCTTAACCCCCAATTGCTCAGTTGTATAAATGATAGAAATTCTTACTATCATTTGGAACTCAAATGATAAAAACAGTTTTTTTAAAAGCCAAGAACTTATATAAAAACCCAAGTAGGAACATTTTCAGGAACCCAAAGAGGAACATGGACGAGTCGCCACAAGTCGTTGAAACTAAGAACAATGTCAAGATAGCAGAAATGACAGCGAAAAACACCATCCAGAAGAAAGGTGGAACAACTGATAAGCTGGTGCCATAACATCCTGAATGAAGGAAAGCGTTGTCACCTTCTGTAGAAGATCATCCTCATCAGCGGCTCAGTAGTCGGGTAGGGTTGTCACGGATACCAAAAAAATTTAGACTTTGACACGATATCTAATTTTAAGTATCACGATACTGATACCAAATCAATAATATTGCAACAGGAAAAGTTATTGTATACATTTTCCGCCCACAAAATCCCGCAGGTAAACGTTATAAGTTCCATTTCAACGGCTTCTTCTGGCTATTCTGGGTTTTTTTTTGTTTTTTTGGGGTTTTTTTTTTTATCGCTTTTAAATACAAATAAAAAAGAAATTAAAAATAAAATATGTTCGGTTTTATTTGCGTTTAATTCAATTGAATGATGGGTATAATATCTGTAGCACTAAGCGATTCACCTGTGTACATAACCTTCTGTCTACATTCCTTACATGAAGTAAGCAGGAGTTAATGTAGCTTCCAGACCTTGTGCTTGTAAATCGTTTTTATTATTTAATTTTGTTCGTCCTTGTTGCTTTTATGCAGTAGATAAATAATAGTTTATTTGTTTCGCATCCGTCCGTTAAATCTTGTCCTGCGTCGTACTCGTTTGCATCGGGTCCAGCGGGAGTGCAGGTCTCTACTATAGACATCCGTTTCATTCTGTTACATTTGTAGTATTGCACGCTTCCGCACCCTGTCAGCTCTGGTGGCGCCCTTTATTTAACTCTTTCATCACCTCATTTTACATGTTAGCGCGGTTATGTATAATGTTTAATATTAATTTATGTTAAATGTTTACACAATATCTAGACACCTTGTTGAATAGTATAATAATGTATAAATGTATAAATATAATGTATAATAATAGTAAAAATTAATAATGGCACTTCCTTCTTTGCATACTGTGCATGTGGGAAAAATTATAATAAAGCTTCATAAAATTTATAAGGATAATAAAGTTGACTTAAGTTATAAAGTTGTCAAAAACCTAAGAAGGAACCTTTTTTAGGAATCCAGGAACTATTAGAGAAGCCCAAGTCAAATTTAAGGACTTTTCTAGTACCGGTATAGTGTGCAACACTATAATCGATACAGTCTGTAGTAGCAGGTTTCTTGTGTACACAGTCCTATTGACCTCACTTGTATTACGAACACAAACTTCACTATGAAAAAAGGTCCAAAAACGTCTTCACTTTCTGTGGAGTCTTAAGAGAGCCAGACTCCCATTACACATCCTTATCAACTTCTAAGAGGAACTGTAGAGAGCGTTCTGTCCAGCTGCATCACGGTGTGGTTCGGATCTTGCACTGCTATAGTACACAAGTCTGTACAGGCGCATAGTGAGTATAGCTGATTCAAAACATTGTTTAGATACTCCTTCCACAGTCAGTTTGAGCTCCTGATATCAGGCAGAAGGTTCTGTAGCATGAGAATTTGCACTACAGGGTTCTGCAACCCTGGACCCTGGACACTTTGATACCACTCATCACCTTACTCTCAACTGCTTAACTGTGCACGATGGACATTAACGGCCACTCAATGGACATTAGACAACCTGCCCCAGACGTATTGGACCACACCCAATTTTGAATTTAGGAAATATTGTTAAATGTCCTAATAGGAATTTCGGAACAGAGTCAGGAACACTAATAGCGGGCCGGAGTGGCATTTCCAACCATTCGGAGTTTCATGCCTTAAACTGGCCCACATTAGTTTACAATTGACTTTATGAAAATGATGTAATTAAAACTTTAGTATACAATAAAGCCGTGCTGGCTACAGCCTTATTTATTGTAATTGTCCAAAATAAATTAATAACCAGTTCATTGCAAATATGGTAGCCTAACTGTTGCTTCCCAGTGAGGATTTATTAGAACAGTTATTAACAGTATTCCTCACAACAAAACATTCATATTGTATTGTGCATAACAATACAAACCTGGAACTATCATTCATCTATCCAGCCATCCACCCTTCCATCCATCCATCTATCCATCCATACAGCCAGCCAGTCAGCCATTTATTCATCCATCCATTTATCCATCTATCCATCCAGCTATCAATTCAGCCATTGTCTACACCCGCTTATTCCTAATTACAGGTCACCAGTCCATCACAAAAGACACATACAGACAAACAACCACACACACATCAATCTAAATCAGCAATCAATCTAACATACATGTTTTTGGACTGTGGGAGGAAACTGGAGAACCCAGAATAAACTCACACAAGCACTGGGAAAACATACAAACTCCACACAGAAAGATCACTGCATGGGATATGAACCTGGGACCATATTGCTGTCAGGCAAAAGTGCTAAACACTAAGCCACTATGCTGCCCCCCTGGAACCATCAAATAAATGCAAATGGGTAAAAACAATAAAAAATTTAACTAAAATTATTTAGGACAAGTATGAGAAGGTCAATACTGAGAATAAATTCTGTGCAAAATTGTTTAAAGATATGCAATCGGTAAAAACAATGTAACGTCCTTTTTCGTCCACATCAGTGAAACCTGACCAATGTCTTCCACGACTTTCGGGGCAGTGGTGGCTCAAAAGGCACGGGGTTGTTGATCTGGAGACCAGGAAGACCTGGGTTCAAGCCCTACCACTGCCAGCTGTTGATCTTAAGACCAGAAACACCTGGGTTCAAGCTCCACCACCAGCAAGCCAACCACTGTTGGGTCCTTAAGCAAGACCCTTAACCCTTCCTGCCCAGGGACGCTGTATCATAGCTGATCCTGTGCTTGTACCCCAACTTACTAAGATGGGATATGCAGAAAAAGAATTTCACTCTGCTGTATGGACAATGTTAATAGCAATTTATAGGCGAGTCAAATGGTCGGCATCAGTCTAGAAGATAAAAGAAACACAAATGCCACAGTTTTGACAAGAAGAATAAATGTTGCTCTTCTATGGAAAGATCCTGTATTGTTTTTCGGTAGCTTAATGTTAGCTGACCGGCTGTCTTATCGCCATTATTTGTACTTTCGGTGATAATAAGGAAAAATGTTCTTAGTTTGATACATTTGGCAGCATCGTTTTTGACAGCTTTCCTTATTTTTATTCAGCCTTTTTGATGCCACCTTTGAACTTAATATTATCCATTTTTAGCTTTTTTTAGCAAGGTTTTGCCATCGGGGAAGTGGGGGAAGGACCTTGCAGGTTTGTTGTAGCCACGATAAATCAGAAGTAACTCTAATAATTAATAATCAATAAATATTAAAAAGAGGAAGAAATAAATGTATTTGTATTATTATTACTATTATTACTTGTTTTCTTTATTGTCCCTTACCCTTTACTTTGGTTGTTATGTCTGTATATATGTTCAAGAGATTCTTGTAAACATCATCACATTTTTTACAAATTGAAAGACAATTTGGTAGATATAAACTATTCAGGAACTTCTCAAAATATTCAGGAACTGTCAGGGTGTGTTTTCCATAATAGAATGGCAGCGACTTTTCTTTCATGGACCGAGGAGCTTCTTCAGCAACCCCAGGAGCGTTCTCTGGAGCATAATGTTCAGACACCTAAACAATCTTCCCACCAACCCAGGAGATTTATTTCTAACAACTCGAGAACGTTTCTCAGCAGCACTTCAGCAATCAAACCCCAGCGATACCTTCACACATCCTGCTATGGAAACCTGAGGCATTAAATTGTTTGTGCGATGTTCCTACAGATAGAAGGGCATTTTAATTGAAATTAATTGACAGAGACTCTGCCACCATCTGAGGGTATGTGCCGGTAAAATTGAACACAGATGGCAGCAAACTGAAGTGGAAACACCTGAAAGAGGAAGATTCAGCCAAACGCTGTGCCTCCAGCCCCAGATGAAGACCATCAGCCAAGGCGTGTTTAGTGTTGAGTGCTTATTTCTTTGGTTTATCATTGGAGCTATAAGATGAATAGAGTTAAAAAATGAGGGGTGGGGGTTAGAAGTGCTTGTTTGAATAGGTTTATGGTGGGGATGAAATGAGAGGGTAATTAGGGGTTCAAGTGTAGGGTGATGTTGGATTAAGGATGAGTTAAAAGAAAATTAGGTTCAGGGGTGTGGTAAGGGGGTGGTTATATTAGGTGTGAGGTAAGAGGGAGGGTAAAGTTAGATTAAAAATGGGGATGGATTAAGGATGCGGTTAGAATAAATTTGGGGATTATTGGTGGGGTTAAATTAAGATTAAGGTTAAATTAAGGGTGGGGTTAAATTTAAGGTGGGGTAGGAGTGATGGAGTGGTTAGATTAAGGGTTTGGTTAGAGTAAAGGTAGGGTTGGAGTAAGGGTGGGGTGGGAGTGGGCGATTGGTTAGTGAAAGTGGGGTTAGAGTAAGGGTGGGGTTAGAGTGAGAGTGAGGTTCGAGTAAGGGTGGGGTTGGAATGAGGTGTGTGGTTAAGTGTGGGGTTAAAGTAAGGCTGTGGTTAGCTTAACGGTGCGGTTAGAGAGAGTGTTGGGTTGGAATGAGGGGTGTGGTTGAGTGTGGGGTTAAAGTGTGGGTGTGGTTAGTTTAAGGGTGAGGTTAGAGAGAGTGTGGGGTTGAAATGAGGAGTGGGGTTAAAGTGAGAGTGTGGTTAGTTTAAGGGCACTTGTTTCAGCTTCTCTGTTAGCTCAAGTATGGAGTGGATCTGAACATGAGCTGTGATTCAGCACTGCTCCCACACACATCATCCAGAATATGTGGGACTCATCTTACAGAATCAAAAGCACAGCCAATGCCCTAGCAAGGGCCACGTTATCTAATGCCCCGGTGACCAGGCTGAAGTGGGTCATGTGACCAGCAGGGTAGATCTATAAAGGCACTTCAAAATACAGACACATACAAGTGTGTTATATGTGAGAGCTGTTAAAAGAAATCAGCTGAGCCAGAGCTAATCCATTAAACACACACACACACACACACACACACACACACACTATCATTATAATACAGAGAGCAAATAAAATTAAATTTAACTTGTAACTTTAGGCCTGCCTGTCTGTCTGTCTGTCCCAGAATTTTTCCCGGTTTGCTGACTCTCGTGTCTGACGCTCTTGTGTTTAGTGTGTAATCTCAGTGTAAATGTGTTTTTCATGTTGCTTGTTGACCCTACACTCGTCTCCATCGCCTCCGTCAAATAAAGCACTTAAATAAATATCCTAAACATGTGGTGACACTCGACAGTGTTCTCATTTTGAAGTGGGGGTGGTGGTTGTGGTGGTGGGGGTGATGGTAATGCAGCGTGCTGTGGTGGGAGAGAGGCGTCATCACCATTCCAAAGTGCTCTCCTCTCAAAGCTTGCTCAGACAATTAACTCACACACACACTCACAGCGCTGCGAAGCTTAGTGCCACTTAACATGCACGCGCTCTCAGGCTTTCAAACGCTAAAGCAGGGGGTGTTAAAAAAAGCATTTATATACACAATACATTCTACACTTTCGAAGAGATGGACATTTTCTATCTCTTCTTTCTGCGCTGAAGGGCTTCAGGAGAAAAGAAACCTTCCCTGTCTTCTTTTAAAGAAGAAAACATCTGTATCATTAAAGCGCACTTACAGAACAATGGGTGATGTGTGTAGTGTGAATATAGATAATTTGATAGTGTGGTTGTAGAGGATTTGATGGTGTAGGTATAGAGAATTTGATCGTGTAGATATAGAGGATTTGATAGTCTTGCATTTACTGGAAGCCCAGTCTATTTAAATCATTGTATCGCACTTCCATCAAATCATCTATACCCAAACTATCGAATCATCTATAGCGCACCATCAAATCATCTATGGCACACTATCAAATCATCTATCCCCACCGTCAAATCATCTACATCCACACTATTAAAACATCTATACCCACGCCATCAAATCATCTATAACCACGCCATCGAATCATCTATAGCGCACAATCAAATAATTTACACCCACACTATCAAATCATCTATACCCACATCATCAAATCATCTTTATCAACACCATTAAATCATCTATAGCACACCATCAAATCATCTACACCTACACCATCAAATCATCATCAAATCATCTATACCCCCACCATCAAATTATCTATACCCACTCTATCAAATCATCTATACCCACACAATCAAATCAACTATACCCCACATCAACAAAATCATCTATACCCACACCATCAAATCATCTACACCCACACTATAAAATAATCTATACCACACATCAAATCATCTATAGAGTACTATCAAATCATCTTTAACCTCACCATCAAATTATCTATACCCACACTATCAAATTATCTATACCCACACTATCAAATTATCTATACCCACACTATCAAATCATCTATACCCACACAATCAAATCATCTATACCCACACCATCAAATCATCTATACCCACACCATCAAATCATCTACACCCACACCATTAAATCATCTATACCCACAACATCAAATCATCTATAGAGTACTATCAAATTATCTATACCCTCACTATCAAATCATCTATACCCACACAATCAAATCATCTATACACACACTATCAAATCATCTATACCCACACAATCAAATCATCTATACCCACATCAACAAATCATCTACACCCACATCAACAAATCATCTATACTTACGCAATCAAATCATCTATTCTCGTGCAATTAAATCATCTATACCCACACCATCAAATCATTTATACCCACACCATCAAATCATACCCACGATCTGATTACTTGTATTACCTCTTGCACCGTGTGATCGCCGTGTGTACCTGCATTCCTTTTACCTCTCACACATCTAAACACCTGTAACTACACTCTTTTTACATTTTGCTCGTCTGAACACCTGTACCTACACTTCTTTTACCTATTGCACTATTTGGATGCTTGTAATTATACTTATATACATGATCTGATCGCCTGAATTTACACCCCATTATCGCTTTACACCATCTGATCTCCTGTAACTACGCTCCCTTACCCTCTTATTCCATCTAATCATCTGGACATCCTGTTATTGCCTTACACTATCTGTTCATCTGTATCTACACTCCTTTAACCTCTCACACCACTATCTCACTTATAACTACAATTAACTTGTAACTACAATTGATCACGGAGTCATTCCACCGGAACATCTGTATCTACACTTTTCTTTTATCTTCCTTCCCTACTACACAACTGAATCATTAGATTCTACATTCATTTACTCCTTCACACCATCAGACAGTCTTTGCTCACATTGATGTTTCCTTTTGCACCGCTGGCTGATTTGTACTGGTATTTTTCCTTGCACGCTATCAGACCATCTGTACTTACATTAGATGCGTTATGTTTACCTTCACACTACAGAAAAACATCTGTTTTTATCATCTCTATCTCTCTGTTTAGGTGAATCAGGCATAAAATCAGGCTGAACATTTTTCTAGTTTATACCCGACTTTACTGAGTGTATCTGCAGTTTGCAAGAAAAAAAAAAGATGAAGTTCATGTGTTCATCCGTCTTTCATCCGCAGAGCGAGAAATCCATCATTGACGCTACTCTGGCTGAGAGAGCACAAACCGCCCAATCGATACTCACCTGCCGAGCTGAAGGGCTTTCCGAGGATTAGATGTCAAACCTGCTGGTTCTATCACTGTGATAAACTCGGTGCACATACACTCACATGTGTGTGTGTGTGTGTTTGATGTAATAAAAAGCTAAGCAATGATTCTTTTAGCAAAGCTACCTTTTTTTGATAATCAGTTAGGTTTTAATATTTAGGATGATTTAAACAAATTCTTACGCACTAGGTTAGAAGGAATGTGTGTCCTCTGCATCCTTATCAGGGGGAACATGGAGCAGTCATTTTTTTTTTGGTGAAGTTTGTAATAAGGGGTGGGGCTAAAGTGGTGGGTGGAGTTTAGAGGTGATTGGTGAGGATAGAGTTACAGTGGGACATGAGTGTAGGGTAGAATTTAAAAAAAAGGGGTTGGGTGGACGTTAGAGGGTCTAAGGTGATAGATGAGGTAAGATTTAAGACACTTCCTATTACCTACCTCACCCTGACTCCACCCATTTTCAGGGTTCATGCTATTCACTGACTTCACTAATTCCTATTCTCTACCTCACCCTGACTCCACCCATTTTGAGTTGATTTTTGTTCCTACTGATTCTACCACTTTCTATTCTTTACCTCACTATGACTCCTTCCATTTTTAGTTGTTTTCCATTTTACTGACTCTACCCACTTCCTCTTTCTACCTCACTCTGACTCCACCCATTTTTATTTGTCTTCCTATTCCACTTAATCCACCCACTTCATATTCTCTACTTCACCCTGACTCCACCCATTTTTATTTGTCTTCCTATTCCACTTAATCCACCCACTTCATATTCTCTACTTCACCCTGACTCCACCTTATTTTAGTTGTCTTTGTATCTACTGACTCCATCCACTTGCTAATCTCCACCTTACCCTAACTTCACTTATTTTAATTGTCTCTCCATCCACTGATTCCACCTACTTCCTATCCTCTACCTCACCCTGACTCCATCCATTTTCAAATGTCTTTGTATTCACTGACTCCACCCACTTCCACAGAGTGAAAGGACAGGCTTAAAACATTCTAAATACAAATGTTTGGTCACTAAGACACCTCTTTAGATAGAAATTTTAAATGCATATCATCTGCAATAAAACTAAATAATGGGTTTGATATAGCTGTTGTGTGTTAGCACCCTTGATGCTTTAGCATGCCGTCTTGCGGAATGTTTTAAGCTAGCGCTCAAGTGGATCGAGTCAGCCAATACCTCGCGGAACCATTAACACTTGTCATTTCTAATTCTGCAAGATATTAATCAAACCCATCCCTTGCCTGTTACCTCCCCTGCCTGAGTTTGTATTTCATATTCCCATGCTAACCGCTAATGCAGAGTATGCTATAAAATCTAAAAGTTTTACATACACGTTGCACTTCACAGCCTTAGGTTGAGACTGTCACTGGAATTAGGCCACCCTTATCTCTCTCTCTTATTATCATACACACAAGCATGTTTATACACACAAACACAAACACACACTGCTGCAGGATTATATCTTGAGTGTGTAAGAGGGGCCAACTTTAAGGTAATGTGCCCAGAGGTCTGAAAAGAAACACTCTGCTCCGCAAACACACTAGTTTACAGCCAAGAAAAGCTACACACACACACACCCACACACACAGCTATTATGCTATAAAGTCTATTATGTTCCCAAACAGAGTTTTTTTTCCCCATTTGCTCCTCAGACTCCCACTAGCACTTTGCAGATTCAGAATAGGAAGTGGGTGGAGTCAGTGAAAAAGGAATTCAAATGAAAATGGGTGGAGTCAGGATGAGGTAGAGAATAGGAAGTGGGTGGAGTCAGTGAAATGGGAAGCCAAATGAAAATGGGTGGAGACAGAATGAGGTAGGGAATGGGAAGTGGGTGGAGTCAGTGAAATGGGAATCCAAATGAAAATGGGTGGAGTCAGGGTAAAGTAGAGGATGGGAAGTGGGTGGAGTCAGTGAAATGGGAAGCCAAATGAAAATAGGTGGAGTCAAGGTGAGGTAGAGAATAAAAAAATAAAATAAAAAAAAAAGTCTGAATGAGGGTAAAAAACAGTAAGTGAAAGAAGAATGTACATAGGGTAGAAAAGAGGAAGTGGGTGGAGTGATAAACGGCAAAAATGCAAATTAATGCAGAGGTTTTAGACGTGATAGGCGGAGTTTAAGTGATGGGCGGGACTAATCGTACAGGAGAGGAGGTGTCAAATCCCTAACACACACTAACACACTGAATGAGAAACCTGCACCGTAACAGACACACAAGAATATAGATGCCAACACACACTGACACAAACGCACAAAGAATTTAGAATTTCCTGTCTCACCGTCAAACTTCCTGTGTTTGGTGGTGAAGACGGTTCTCAGGGCGCTACTGCTCTCCTCCATCAGGTGTTCCAGATCGGCTTTACTGCGGTGTGTGAGTGCGTCCTCCATCTCCACCCCGCAGCATGTGTACTCCTGAGAACACACACGCAGGTGCTCACCTGTAGAGAACACAGACACTTTATTACACCAGAGAGGAACACCGACTGGATCTAATGATGCGTTTCAGCTGGTGACATCATTAATTAGTGATGCCCCGTATCAGTCACCCAAATATAAATATGCCTTCATTTGCATAGATTTGCATTCCAAGGATGTGTGTGTGTGTGTGTGTGTTCTGCAGGGGTCTGTAATTAATATTGCTTATAAAATTCCTTTCACTGATAAAAGTAGCTCAATTACAAGCGCAGCGATAAGCCATTAGGATAATAAAATGAAAAACAGTTATGCTAGCAGGTAAACGGATTTGGCTAGCAACACCGCATTAGCTTTCCAGCTTCTAGCGTATTAAACTGCTGGCTAGTTTGCTATTTTCAGGCTAAAATATTAGCATTTATGAGGTAATTCTAGAGCTAGTTTTTTTCATAGGGTGCTAGCACTTGATAAGGAGACTAAATAGGAACATTACTATACAGAAAAACTGTTAAGTACACTATATAGGTAGAGTGCAGCTGAACACTTTAACGTACCCTATGTAGCAACCTTTTTAACGTACGCTACATAGCACGACTGCAAATAGACACTGCTGCTCTGAGGTATTCCTGGTTAGTATACATTAGAGTGTGACTGTAAGGTAGTGTCCCTATTTAGTATGTATAAATGTACACTAAAATATTAGCATTTATGATTAATATTAGAGCTAGTTTTCTTCATAGGGTGCTAGCACTTGATAAGGAGACTAAATAGGAACACTATTATACAGAAAAACTGTTATGTACACTATATAGGTAGAGTGCAGCTGAACACTTTAACCTACACTATGTAGCAACCTTTTTAACGTACACTACATAGCACGACTGCAAATAGACACTCTGAGGTATTCCTGGTTAGTGAGCATTAGAGTGTGACTGTAGGGTAGTGTCCCTACTTAGTATTTATAAATGTACACTAAAATATTAGCATTTATGAGGTAATACTACCACAAGAACATCTAGTCATTTGAAGGTTCCGTATCTTGTAGTGTTGCTGTGCAGTAGTGTCTGTATGCATTTTCCCTACATAGTGTCCCTATGTAGTATACATTAAAGTGTTGCTGTACGGAAGTGTCCCTCTGCAATCTCTCTGTTTAGTGTGCATTAGAGTGTGACTGTAAAGTAGTGTCCTTAGTTAGTATGTATGAATGTAAAAAATATAAGCATTTATGAGGTAATATTAGTTCACAGATTGCTAGCACTTCATAGGGACTAAATAGGGGGACTACTGTACAGTTACACTCTCCTATTTAATAACCCTATGTAGTCACCCTGTATATTTTGTTGTCTTTTTTAATAGTAGTATCCCTATCTAGTGTACATTGGAGCGTTGTTGTCCAGTATTTCCGACGTGAAGTGTCTGTTTTAGTGTTGCGGTACAGTAGTGTCTGTATGCATTTTCCCTACATAGTGTACATTAGAGTGTAAATTATTTTAGAATTTGAAAATAAAAAAAAGGCACTAGGTAGCTACTGCGCTACTTTAGACCGCAGTTATATTTCTACAGTATTTACGGTAAATTGGCTAATCCCTGAGAAACGCTTTGCATTCTGACAGAAAGTGCACAGGAGCCACGTTGTTCATTACGACAGCGATTATGCGCCTGTTCTCTCTGCTGCCTGTGAAATAAAATGTGAATTAAATGTGCAGTGACATTAAAATCTGCTGAGTGGATGAGTTTAAATCTGTGTGTGTGTGTGTGTGTGTGTGTGTGTGTGTGTCTGCGTTGTGCTGTGTGACTAGAAATAAATATCACTCTGATTAGCGTGCTAATCTGCGGTCTATGCATAAAAACTCCTGCAGTGACGCCTGGAGCCCTCCTATCATGGTGGTCACTAACTATCAGGTACATAAAACTTATATCTTCTATAGCTAACTTACCGCTAACAGCTGCTCCTAGCATTGCTAGCTAGGTTGAAAAGTATACTAGTTAACTTACTTAAAAAAATATAAAAAGTCTGAGAAATGGGTGTGTCTTAAAGGAGACATAGAAAATATTGATGGGTGTGGCATGAAGCTTAACTCTTTATAGCTGTGGCTAGACACCATAAAAGGAGTTGTGGTGTGTATCTGAGACCATATATGGAAGTTAGAGATTTAAAAAAAAACATTTTGCTTTAAAATGTTTCAATTGCCTTTTATGGTAATATGTGTTAGTGTTCAAGGAAATGAGGGTGGGGGCTAAATTGCTGTGGCTTGATGCTATAAATAAGCATGTGGGCATGTGGGCATGTGGGCTTTAGGACCATATGTATTAATAAGAATACAGTAATATACGTTTGTTCTCGAATCCATATATGGAAATTAAGGGTGTGGCTTAAAGCTATAAACGATAACATGGGTGTGGGATTTATGACCATATATGGTAGTAAGCGTATGGAAATATAATTTAGTCTTGATGTCCATATATGGAAATGGAAATTCTAAATTGGTTAAAAGGTAAAAAGGGGTGGCACTGACAATAATGTAGTTTTTTTTACCATATATGGTAATCAGCAAGGCATCATGGATAGCTATAAACCATAAATGGAAAAGTGGGCGTGTTTTGTGTTCGTATGTGTAAATAAAGATCATCCTGATTATACAAAATCAATAATAAAAATCACGTGACTGTGGTCTAGCTTTTAATTGGTCAGTCAGTTTCTATCACAGCAATACAACTCTGTTTTTGTGTGTGTGTGTGTGTGTGTGTGTGTGTGTGTGTGTCAACACAGAGCTGATAAAGCGTTCATCATGAGCCAGATGGAGTGATGGATCGGTCAGGAACCGCAGAGGAACAGAAACCTGATCTCTCCGTTAATTCACTAATAAACTCACACACACATACGCTTCTCTTCTCTGAGTCACCGCAAATACATCACCATCGATCCACCATCTCACACACACAAACACACACACACACACACAAAACAATGTAGGAGTGAGATCTTTCTCACAGCTGCACTGATTTTGTCTGTCTTTGTTTCCTAATTATGACACTAACTCAAGGACACGTTCTATTTAAGTACTGGTGTCTCCCTACAGAGTGTGTAGTGTGTGTGTGTGTTTTTAGGTTTAACACACCAAAATCATTCTGACCTGCCCAGATGTGAACGATATTTCCGCTCCAGGTTGAGTGTGATTTAGCGGAAATGTGGTATGATGATGTGTGCCATCTGGACCTCCACGCTTCATTCCCACATCCCCTTACACACTCCCCACTGAGATGGAGACCTGAATGAAACACCTCCAAATGAAACGCAGGATGAATTCCCCACATTCCCCACCGCCATATGCTGCTGTGGCGCTAAGCTAACTTTCACAAACCTCCTGAACTCTTTCAAGTTTTGTTTAACACTTTCACTAGAACACTACGAGGTACACTATATAGGTAGACTACTTAGAGGCACTACTGTACAACATTACAAAGCACACTATATAAGGATAGGACATTAGTGACCAAATATCACAATATGCACTTCATAGGGAGACTAAATAGGGAAACTACTGTACAGTAACACTGTAATGTGCCCTTTATAGGGAAAGTGCAGAGACAATGCTTTACAGCTTCATTGTACCCTAAGTAGGAAGTCTACATTTAATGCACACTACATAGTAACGCTGCAAGCAGACACTGCTGCTTTGCAGTCTCCCTATGTAGTGTACGTTTGAGTGTTACTGTACAAAAGTGTCTCTATAAAGTGCATGTGATGCTGCTGATCAGATAGTCTCCTATTTATTAACTCTACGTAGTCGCCTTATATAGTGTACCTTGTTATCTTGTTTTATAGTAGTATCCCTATATAGTGTATAGGGAATTTAGAGTGTCGTTGCCCAGTATTTACAATGTAAAGTGTCTTGTAGTGTTGCTGTACACTAGTGCATTTTCCCTACATAGTGTCCCTATATAGTGTATATTAAAGTGCTTTAAGCAGTGTCCCAGGTTAGAGTGTAACTGTAAGGTAGCATCCCTATTTAGTATTTATGTACACTATGTAAGAAATTCATATAGGGACCCTACTTCACAGCAACACCCGATGTACACTGCATAAAGGGAGTACTGTAAGGCCACAATCTAATGTACACTACATAGGCAAATTGCAAAGGGACACTACTGTACCGCAACATTTCAATGTACACTACATAGGAAAGCAATACTCAAGTGTACACTACATAGACAGACTGAATAGAGATTTTAAATAGGAACACTACTGTACAGTAACACTCTACACTACATAGGGAGAATGGAGAGGAACAATACTGTACAGCAGCACTTTAATGTATACTATGTAGGGACAGTACCTAGTGACACTATTGCACAGTAACACTCCTATGTACACTTTATAGGGGAAAATACTATACAGAAGCATAATATGTACACTTTATAGAAACACTACATAAGGCTACTGTACAAGGAGAGTACAAGTTACACTACACAGGAAGACTAAATAGGGACATTATTGTACACTAATGTGCACTACAAAGGGGAGACTACTTTACATTTGCAGCATTTGGCAGATACCCTTATCCAGAGTGACTTTGAGCGACTTTTATAGAACTGAGCAAGTGGGGGTTAAGGGCCTTTCTCAGGGGCCTAGCAGTGGTGGCTTGGTGGAGCTGGGAATCAAACCCACAATCTTCAACACCTTAACCATGAGCCACCACCTCCCCACTGTAGAGCAGAACAGAAATGTTCACTTTATAGAAAGGCTACATAGGGACACTACTGTACAACATTATAAAGTGCACTACATAAAAACACTGCTGTACACTACTCTCCCTATGTACACTAAACTAAGAGACTACAGTACAGACACATTCCAATGTACACTATGTAGGGAGACTACATAGGGACACTACTGTTCAGCAGCACTAGGGACAACATGCACATAGGCAGACTACATAGGGACACTACTGTACAGTAACACTCCAATAACATTATGTAGGGACAGTGCAAAGAAACACTATGTCGGAAAATTGCATGTAGAAAGTACTGTACAGCAACAATACAAGGTGCACTTATTGGGCACTACATCTAGTGTACACTAGTGTTTGACACTGACACTCTATCTATCACACTATTTTGTCTAGGTCGAATACATTATTTCTTTGATGTTGAACAAACTGCACTTAGCTCTTTTGCTAACTATTAACTTAGCATGCATTACATAGCCGACATATTCTTTAGCGCAGCTTTTTAGTAAACAAGCTAACTAGCAAAGATTCGACTAAAAATAACCATTTAGCACATAGCCTAATCTGCTGATTTGCTAAGTAGCTACTATGTTAACTAGCTGCAGTTTTTAAATGACTAATCAAGTAGTCAGCAAATGATAGCAATTTGCTAACATATACTGTGATAATTTAATTGCTAAGAAGCTGCGAGCAGTTAGCATGATAAACTATTTACTTATTGCACTAAACACTACTTCCTTTCCAGTCAGCCATTTTCTTATCAGACTAGCCAGGCTGTGTGCTAGCTGTTTGCCAATAACAGCTAGCTGCTAAGCTACAGTGCAGTTTATTTCTGGTATTTAAATGCAGAAGCATTAAATCTATTTATTGCTCTGCATAAATGATCTCAATTGGTTTAAAATTACTCGTTCTGGGGCATCACGGTAGACGGGGGAAAAAGTTTCTGGTGTTGCAACACTGGAGTGAAATACTTGTTGAAGTTGTTAGTTGTGTTTCTGCATATTGCATCAGATGAGAATCTTCTAGGTTCCGGCCACAATAACCGACTCGGATTGTTAATCTATTTTCTTCCGGAAGCCGCTCACTTCCTGTTCTAACTTTATTGAACCGGATTTATTAAACTGAATCTTTCCCGCTGGTGCGGTCGAGCTGTGTTTACGCGCCGCTCTGATTGAAAGATAAAAGCAAACTGTAAAAGTGAAGGGTGAAGGAATGGAGCTGAAACGATAGGTGGAGCTTGTGTGAACCTGCGGGAGGTTTAATCTTCCCCTGACCACCAGGCCACGGATTTCAGGATAGTAATATCCAATTCGCTGTGAAATTCTCTCGCCCAAATTACTGCCTACTGCTTCTCCTGGTTGCTTATAGAGAGAAAAGCTGTCCAGAACCGCTGGTCTCGGATCCGAATTTACCAGAGTGAATTCAAAATGATGTCTTATATACATACGATGTCTTTACATCAGCAGCTTTTTTTAATCAATAAAGTGTTTTTCGATAAATAAAAGTGATGATACAGTTCATATGTTACGGTGTTTTGATGATATAAAATACAATTTCATTGGTTTAGAAGATCTTTAATGACATCCAGATCAGGAAGGGAGATTACATCATAATGTGCAAAATGTGCACTTTATAGGGAGACTAGATAAGAACATTAATTTTGACCAGCATCACAATGTGCACTTCATAGGGATGCTACATAGGGAAATTAAATAGAAATACTACTGACCAGCAACATGACAATGTGCACATCATAGGCAGACTAGATAGAGACATTCATTAGGGACCCTACTAACCCGAAACATCACAAAGTGCACTTCATAGGAAGTCTACATGGACACTACTGTTCAGCAACATGACAAGGTGCAATTTATAGGGTTACATAGGGACAACTACATAGGGATATTAGTAAAGGACATAACTTACAAGCAACATCACAATGTGCACTTCATAGGGAGACTACATAGGCATATTAAAAGGAGACAATACTGATCAGCAACATTGCAATATGCACTTAATAGGGAGACTAGATAGAGCCATTCATTAGGGACCCTACTAACCAGAAACATCACAAAGTGCATGTCATAGATAGTCTACATGGGCATATTAAACATGGACACTACTGACCAGCAACATGACAATGTGCACTTTATAGGGAAAATACATAAGGATATTACTAAGGGACATTACTCACAAGCAACATCACAATGTGCACCTAATAGGAAGACTACATAGGGATATTAAATAGGAACAATACCAATCAGCAACATCGCAATGTTCACTTCATAGGAAGGCTACATCAGACCATCAACTAGGGAAACTACTTACCAGCACTGACTCCCTTGGGAGACTACATAGGACCATTAATTATGAACACTAATGACCAACAACATTACAATGTGCAATTAGTAGGTGGACTACATAAGACCATTATTTATGGACAAACCAAAAACATCACAAAGTGCACTTCATAGGGGGACTACAAAGGGACATCAATTTGGGACACTACTTACCAGCATTATGACAATGTGCCCTTTATAGGGAGACTACATAGAGACATTAGAGATCATTTTATATCCATGTGTTTCTCCGTGTTTCTTTGCTCTCCCAAGCTGTCTGTCTCGTCACTGTCTCTCTGCACCTGTCTTTTCCATCCATGCATATCTTTATTATACTTACACATTACCTGTCTGTCTCTTTTACTTTTTGCATCCATGTATTTTTGTCCTGGCTCTCTTACTATAACCCGCTGTCTATCTCTCATCCCCAGCTGTCTGTCTCACTGCTCACCTCCTCTGTATGTGTAATGGTGTGTACACTCTCTGTCTGTCTGATGCAGCTCAGACTATTTCATGGGCAATAAGCTTTATTTTTAGTGATTAACATTGTGCTGTGTGTTTAGAACACGCACACATGCACACACACACACACACACATCAGTGCAAATAAAACTCTTTAGTGCACAAAGGAGAAATAAAAATATAGCATGTTTTGGGTAATCATGTGAACAGGAGCGATTATGGGTCCAGTCTCAAATTACGCTGATCTCTCTATCTGTCTGTTATCTTTTATTTCTGTCTGTCTGTCTAACAGTCTGTTAACACTGTTTTTTTTCCATTTAGTTTTCTTCAAACTGTCTGTCTCTATCTTTAGTTTCTTATCCTTATCTTCTTTATCCAATTCTTTTTGTCCCCAGCTGTCTGTCTTTCTCTGTGTTCTCTTTCTTATACCTAGATTTCTGTTATTTTGCTTTTTCTATCCATCTTATATTAGGCAAGTCTTCTTCATCTATCTGTCTCTACATCTGTTTATTTGAATTGTTTGTCCAAACTGTGTCTTTCCAAACTGTGTCTTATTTGACTCATTTCATCTGGCGGTATATTTCTCTGCTCATTTTATCTGTCTCTTTTGTCCTCAGCTGTCTGTCTCTCTAGGATCTTTAGCTGTCTTTTATTTGACTCGTTATTATAATTGCATTGGTTTATCTAGGTCTCTAGTCTCTGTCTGTCTTTGTTCTGTCCCTAACTGTTTGCCTCATTGAACCCTCTATATGTTTTTGACAACTGTCTATCTTTTAGTATTCTCCATAAATCTTTTGTCCAGCTGTCTGTTTCACTGGATTTTTTTGTTTAATCTTCTACGTTCGTCTTGGGATTTGTGTCGTACCAGATTCTCTTTATATTTTTAGCATATTGTCCAAAGCTGTCTGTCTTTTTGTACTTTCTATAATTTTTATTTGAGATTTTGTCCTTAGCCTTCTGTCTATCTGTCTTAGTCTATAGCTGTCTGACTATCTGTATTTTCTACCTTTATTTTTTGTAAGATTTTGTCCCTAGCTTTCTGTTTTAAATCAACTTGTTATCCATAGCTGTCTCTCTCTCTGGACTCTCCATCTTTTGTTTCAAGCTGTTTGTTTCTCTGAAGTCTTAGTATTTATTTGACAAAATTTTTTGCCATAATCTGTCTGTCTCTCTGGGCTTTTTATAATTTTATGTAATATTTTGCCCATAGCTGTCTGTATTATTCGACGCTCCATTTGTTTCGTGTTAGTCCTTTCTCTCAAACTGTTTGTCTATTTAAAGCCTTTATGGTTATTTTATTCCACAGTTTGTCCCTGAACATCTGTCTTACTGGACTAATTTTGTAATTATCACTTTGTCTATAGCTGTCTGTCTCTCTGAACCCTTTATCTGTCTGGTCAGTATTTGGTCTCAAGCTGAGTGTTACTCTTTTCCGAGCCCATATCATTATTTCATGTAACATTATATCCATAGCTGTCTGTCTCTTAGGACAATCCATTCTTAATCCAGCTTTTGTCCCTGGATTGCTGTCTTACTGAATGCTCTTTATAGTTGTGTTAACGTTTTGTCTGTGGCTGTATCTTAATTTCTATCACGTTAATGTAACGTGTAGGTAATGTCCCTAGCGTTCTGTCTCTCTGAAGCCCCTATCTTTAGTCAATACATGTCCGTCTATCTGGATTTTCTATTTTTTTTTGTAAGATTTTGTCCCCAGCTTTCTGTCTTCTAACAACTTTTTGTCTCCCTCTCTTTCTCGACTCTCCATCTGTCTTCCGTCTCAAGCTGTTTGTTTTTCTAAAGTCTTTGTATTCATTTTATAAGATATTTTTGTTAGTTAGAAAATTTGTTTGTCTCTTTGGACTTTCTATAATTTTATGTAATATTTTGTCCATAACTATCTGTCTTTCGGGACACTCCATCTTTAATCCATCTTTTGTCCCTGGATTGCTGTCTTACCAGATGCTCTTTATAGTTTTGTTAACGTTTTGTCAGTATCTTGATTTCGATCATGTTTATGTTACATTTTGTCCCTAGCTGTCCTTCTTTCATTTCATCTACTGTTTCGTCCTCAACTTCCCGTCTCTCTGCTGTCTTTTTTCTCTCCCTGTCTCTGTATTTCACTGCTGTCCATCTGCCTAAGTGTGCACTTCCTTAGAGAGTTAAACGCTCAAACCCGAAACTTCATTTCGTTCTTTATTTCATTTGAAACGGATTTGAAATTGTCTTTATTCGTCTTTAGAGCTCCTAATGGCTTTAACAGCGTTATCTCTCACCCGGCGTCCGACCGGCTGTGTTTCAAATCACACTCTTAACTTTATCAGCCGCTGCTTTTCTGTGCACCGCAGTTCAGGGAGTCTTTGATATTATCCGCAGAAAGGTTAACACGGCTGCAGGATTGTATTTCAGCCGAGCGCGAGCCACAAAGTTTCCTCTGATTTAATCATTTTACCAATAATCGGCTTTAAAAGGCGTGCAAGTGCTGGCGAGAGACGTGGACACTCCCAATATTCAACTGGAAATTTCCTACCGATGGTTTATTTATTTTAGCTGCATAACGAAATCACAGGATTTGCATATTTCATCTTATTTACATAAAAGGGGCGGAGCTTAAGTTGTTAAATCTTCAAGCTGGAAAGAAGTAAAAATTTTATTTATATATTTTTTAACACAAATTTTTCAAAAAAAATTTCGTTATCTTTTTTTGTTATTTTTTTATTTCTTTTTTTTTTCATTTTTGTTTTGCTTCTCCTTCTTCCTGTTTAACAGCTACTCTTACTTCCTATTTTATTCTTTTATTCACCTTCTTTATTTATTTTTATTTTTGCTTCCTAAATAAATTTCTACCCTAAAATTTCCTCGTCCTCATTTCTTTGTACTTTTCCATTTTCCGTTCTTTCATTGAGTCCATTCCACACTTTCTATTCTTTCTCGATGATTTCCTGTCTTTTTTTTTCTTTCTTTCTTCCTGATAAACTTTCACCTCCTACAAATCAGGATGATATTCAATTCAATTTCCTAATAAATCCTGTAAGTCTGCACTGATGAACAGCCGCTGCTGCGATGGCGGAAATCGGAAACGGAAAATTACAGCGGCTCCCGGTTGCGTCCGGCTGTGTTCCAAATGAAGCCAGTGCACGTTTCTTAATCTAATCCTCTTTTTCAGTTTGTTTCGGTTGGGTGTCGTTTCACTTCCTGATAAAATGAACATCAGTTTTCTAATCCCCCCCCCCCCAAACACACACGTACACACACACACGTACACACACACACGTACACACACTCTGTATCAGCGCACTAATCCCTTAAATCGTGTGCTGAAGCACTCTCGCTAAGACCCCTCTCTCTCTCTCTCTCTCTCTCTGTCTCTCTCTCTCTCTCTCTCTCTCTCTCTCTCTTCTCTCACAGTGCCTGTCTCAGATGGATTATTCTTTAAACCCCAGGAGAGTTCACGCCTCAAACTAACTCACAGTCTCTCGCACACAAACAGCGGGGTGAAAGGTCGCCTACTGGAGTGTGGCACCACAACAACAAAGACATGCGCTGTCCTGTGTGCTTCTTTTTTCATTCATCTTCCAGAATCTGTTCCTACAGCTTCCTGTGTGATGTCTCCTGAAGACATAAAGTGTGTCCTGACAAAGCTATTCTGCTGGAGAGTGTCTTGACTAAGCAGGTCCTGACGTGCCATGTTTTGCTGGAGGGTGTACTGCTGAAACTTGTGTCCTGCAGAATCGTGTCCCGCCAAAGCGTGTCCTGATGGAAGTTCCCCGCCAAAATGTGTCATGCCGAAGTATGTCCTGCTGAAGCGTATCCTTCTGAAGGCCATGTCCTGATGTAATATGTCATGACGTAGCATGTCCTGCCGAAACGCGTCCTGACGGAGGGGATCCTGAAAAGGCATGGCTGCTGAAGCCTGTGTCCTGATGTAATATGTTCTGACCAACAATGTCCTGCCAAAGCGTGCCCTGACGGAGGGTGTCCTCATAAAATGTGTTCTGCCGGAGTGTGTCTTGAAGGAGCATGTCCTGCTGAAGTGTGAAGGAGAGTATTCAAACTGAGCATGTCCCAATTGAGCGTGTTCTGGCAAAGAGTGTCCTGATAGAGTGTGTTCTGACATAGCGTCTCCTTGTAAAGCTTGTGTGCTGCCAAAGCATGTCCTGACATAGCATTTTCTGACGAAGCGTGTGCTGATGTAGCATGTCCTTCTGAATCTTGTGTCCTGCCGGAGCGCATCCTGCCAAAGCGTGTCCTTTCAAAATGCGTCCTGATTTAGTGTGCCCCTCATTCAGTATTCTTCAGTCTTTTCTTACTTTCTTGCCTCTTTTTTTCTTACTTACTTCTTTCCCTCATTCATTTCTTTCTTTCTTTCTTTCTTTCTTTCTTTCTTTCTTTAATATGGAAGTCAATAAAGTCAATGATTGTAATTGTAAAAGTTTTACTCGGCTAACAAACAAACAGCAGGTTACATAAACAGCATTTAGCCGTTTTTTTGCTCCAGGGGTTCCGGTATCACTCTGACCCATCACTCTGCCCCGGCTCCCTAAACTATAATATAAAAAAAAAGAATTTACATTTCCGATATCCGGAGCGATTGACATTTATTTTATTAATATAAATGAGTGATTTGGGTTAAGGGGCCTTGCTCAGGGGCCCAACAGTGGCAGCTGTTGTGAATGGAGATGTGAATCAAACCCATGATTAAAAGGATCCGCAGTCCGACACCTGGACCAGTTTGGTCTCTTTTTCTCTTTCTTTCTTTTTTGAATTTTTGTAGTTATTTTCTTCTTTCTTTCTTCCAGCGCTTTTTTTTTTATGCCAAAGTTTTTTCCTGCATATCTACAAAACCTGCAGATTGTTTAAAAGGGATTCAGAAAAGCAGCGGCTGATAAAGTTAAGAGTGTGATTTGAAACACAGCCGGTCGGGCGCCGGGTGAGAGATAACGCTGTTAAAGCCATTAGGAGCTCTAAAGACGAATAAAGACAATTTCAAATCCGTTTCAAATGAAATAAAGAAATAAACTCGCTTCCGATAAACGAGTCTGCACTTTCCCACTGACCTTTTCAGTCTTGTCACAGCACAAAAGTGCGTGTGTGTTTATTTTGTCTGTAAATGTGCGTGTGTGTGTGTGTGTGTTCGGAGAATGAAAAGTGATTGAAAAGTCCTGATTCGGAATTACACACTCATTTCATGTCTGATAAAAAACAAATTGTCTCACTGCTGCTTTGAGACCGAATACAGCTAACGGACACACTTGCACAAACACACACACACACACTCACACTCACACAAACACACAGATGAGGCAGATATTGCCTGGAGACCTGCTTGTCCCAGACCACTCAACTACAGCACGAGTGTTTGTCTCTGTGTGTGTGTGTGTGTGTGTGTGTGTGTGTATGAGTGTGTTGACATTTGTTCTTCAATGTCCTGTCTTTCCTCTCACAGACTCGCTGATCCTCGCAGTCTGGCGTCCCCATAACCACTGCTAGTGATCACTGATGCAAAGCGACGGAAAAAAATGTAAAAATTCAAAATTTAAACCAATGAAAACACATTTTTGGTGTACAGATCACACAACCTGTGACTGGTCCAACGATTCCGATTGTCTTATTGGTGTCATGTGACTACAGAACTGATAGTGCTCAGCCGAGGGTGGGGAACTGGTAGGGAGCAGAACCCACTACAACATGTATACATGAGGTATTTTTTTAGAGCTGACCACTTGGTCAGCGGATTCGGTAAATCCTGCGGTTGCCATTTCCCTACTAATCCCTCATAGTCACACTTTTTTTCCTCACAGTTTGACTCAATTGTCCCCTGTAGACCATTTATCAAGGAGAACTTTGGTATCTTCTGCATTCACTGTTGAACTAAGTTTTTTAATTATAGTTTAAAAACTGTGGTTTACTGATGTCTTAGTTTCCGTCAATCAAAACCGATAAGCTTTAAGAGTCAGTTCGGAGTCAGGATATGTGCAGCCTGGTTCTCGGTCCAGTTCTTTCACCAGCTCCGGTAGAAAAACGAGAACATTTGCTAGGAAATGTCACTTACTTCCTGCATGGGACAACAATCTCTTATCGAAAAAAACAAATGAAAACTGTCTCTTTCTCTCTCTCTCTCTCTCTCTCTCTCCATTCCCCCCCATTCTCCACCCTTTTTCATCTGTCCCCTCTTCTTTGAAAATCGAACCCAGAATTTAACACCTTAACCACTGCGCTACCACTTCACTCAGAACCGAAGCAGACCAAGTAACAACGACAAATCAGTTAACAAGACCAGATAAAACTGTTAGTTCATCTGTTACTCAACAGAAAAGTTTTCCTCACCAACTAGAAAGTAGAGAACGAGAGAGAGAAAGAGAGAGAAAGAGAGAGAGAGAGAGAGAGAGAGAAATGTGTATATATGGGGAGATAGTGGGGAATGGCAACCGGGGAGTTTAACCCTTTTTCAGACTAAACGGTTAAACAAAAACATTAAAAACGGAATAAAAGTGGTTTAAAAAAGAAAGCGATAACAAGAACTTATAAAAGCACCCCGCCAGTGGAAAGGTAAGCCGGTTCCAAATAAGTACCAACCGTAGCTAATCACTAGCACTGGTCCAAGGGGAAAAGTGACCCCAGTAATGACAGCTATGTGATTCTATAAATTAAACTCATGACCTTCCAGTTAGCAGTCCAACAATTTAACAATTAAGCCAGCGGTCATGCACAAAAATGTCCAACCAACCATTTTTATCGACGCCATTATTTATAGCTACTAACAATTACCACATTTACACAAATAAGCAGCTGGAGGTTTAAGTTTTACTGACATAAGAGAAGGTGTAGAAGACAGTGGTGAGACCAGCTATGATGTATGGTTTAGAGACAGTGGTGAGACAGCTATGATGTATGGTTTAGAGACAGTGGTGAGACCAGCTATGATGTATGGTTTAGAGACAGTGGTGAGACCAGCTATGATGTATGGTTTAGAGACAGTGGTGAGACCAGCTGTGGTGGTATGGTTTGAGACATTGAAGTGGACCAGCTATGATGTATGGGTTTAAAGACAGTGGTGAGACAACTATGATGTATGGTTTAGAGACAGTGGTTGAGACCACTATGATGTAGGTTTAGAGACAGTGGTGAGACCAGCTATGATGTATGGTTTAGAGACAGTGGTTGGACCAGCTATGATGTATGGTTTAAAGACAGTGGTGAGACCAGCTATGATGTATGGTTTAGAGACAGTGGTGAGACCAACTATGATGTAGGTTGTTTAGAGACATTGGTGGAGACCCAGCTATGATGTATGGTTTAGAGACAGTGGTGAGACCACTATGATGTTGGTTTAGAGACAGTGGTTGGACCAGCTATGATGTATGGTTTAAAGACAGTGGTGAGACCAGCTATGATGTATGGTTTAGAGACAGTGGTGAGACCAACTATGATGTATGGTTTTAGAGACAGTGGTGGGACCAGCTATGATGTATGGTTTAGAGACATTGGTTGAGACCACTATGATGTATGGTTTAGAGAGACAGTGGTGGGACCTGTAGGTTAGGTTTCAGAGGTGGGGACCAGCTATGATGTATGGTTTAAAGACAGTGGTGAGACCAGCTATGATGTATGTTGGTTTAGAGACAGTGGTGAACCAGCTGTGATGTATAGTTTAGAGACAGTGGTGAGACAGGTATGATGTATGGTTTATAAGACAGTGGTGAGACCAGCTATGATGTATGGTTTAGAGACAGTGGTGAGACAGCTTTGATGTATGGTTTTAGAGATGGTGGTGAGACAGCTATGATGTATGGTTTAGAGACAGCGGTGAGACAGCTATGATGTATGGTTTAGAGACGGTGGTGAGACCAGCTATAATGTATGGTTTAGAGACAGTGGTGAGACAGCTATGATGTATGGTTTAGAGACAGTGGTGAGACCCAGCTATGATGTATGATGTTTTAGAGACAGTGGTGAGACCAGCTATGATGTATGGTTTTAAGACAGTGGTGAGACTTATTGTATGGTTTAGAGACAGCTGTGTACAGCTATGATGTATGGTTTAGAGACGGTGGTGAGACCAGCTTTGATGTATGGTTTAGAGACAGTGGTGAGACAGGTATGATGTATGGTTTAGAGACAGTGGTGAGACAGCTATGATGTATGGTTTAGAGACGGTGGTGAGACCAGCTATAATGTATGGTTTAGAGACAGTGGTGAGACAGCTATGATGTATGGTTTAGAGACAGGGGCGCTGAGGAAAAGACAGCTGGCAGAACTGGAAGTAGCAGAGCTAAAGATGTTGAGGTTTTCTTTGGGAGTTGGACAGGATTAGGAACAAGTTTATCAGGGGGACAGCTCATGCTAGATGTTTAGAGAGAAAGTCAGGGAAGACAGATTGAGGTGGTTTGGACATGTACAGAGGAGGGATAGTGAATATATTGGTAGGAGGATGTTAAAAATGAAGCTACCAGGCAGAAGGCAAAGAGGAAGACCAAAGAGGAGGTATGTGGATGTGATAAACAAGGACATGAAGTTAGTGTGTGTGAGTGAAGAGGATGTAGAGAATAGGGTTAGATGGAGACAGATGATTCACTGTGGCGACCCCTAAAAGGGAACAACCAAAAGGAGAAGAAGAAGAAGAAAAAGAGGATTTCAATCCAAAGTTTTCACTTAAGTAGTCCAACAGTTTAATCCATAAGATACCACTTCCTGTATCTACACCCATAGTGAAGCATGGTGGTGGCAGTATTACACTCCAAAGCTGCTCCAACGGTTAAGCTGCTCAAGAGTTTTGCCTAGATAGAGACAATGCTAGAAAGTTTTAGCTAAGGGTGTACAAATATTAATGCAACCAGGATATTGTAAATAATATAAATGTTTTTCTTTTGCTATTCTTCTTAAAAATGTTTATAATTTTTTATAACAAATTTAAACATGAAATAGAAATAGTAAAATAAAAAATACATTTAAAAATCAGATTTTCTCACTTTACTGTTTTTACAAAACTTTTCGTTTCGCAGGTGTGTGCGTGTGTGTGTGTGTGTGTGTGTGTGTGTGTGTGTGAGTGTGTAATGAAGTCTCATGCGTGTAATCTCCTGATCCCTTTTTATCCTCTCATCTCCTTCAGGACCACTAAACACAGCAACATCTTACATTCCCCTTTGTCTAATTAACCCCTGTACACACACACACACACACACACACACACACACATGCACACACACACAGGGTTAAAACAGACCCATGTTTTCATGACACGTACTAGCTCCGGTGTGTAGGTGACTTATTATAATCAGAGTACATGTCACTGGGGGAGAGCCAGGGAATCTCGAGGGGTGTGTGTGCGTGTGTGTGTGTGTGTGTGTGTGTGTGTGTGTGTGTGTGTGTAGGTGTGGGTGGGTAAGTGTGTGTGCATGATTCAGAGTCGAAAAAGCAATGAATCTGAGATGCATAATGCTCGAAAGGAAGAAAAAATATAACCAAGAATAATTGTTTATTTGATTCATGCTGATTCGCCGGATTCAATTAAAGTAGTTGTTTAAAAAAACATGGTTGAATCTATAAAGCTACATCTCTCCGACTCATATACAAATATGAGTAAATAAGAATAAAAATCTTTATGGAATATAAATTACATGCTTTATTACAGTCAACCAGTTTTGACTGCATTAAATGAGTCGATTGACCATTGAGTCATTTAAACGATTCATTCTATTTGTTCATCATGAATCATATTGCTAAAACATGGTGAATCAAATGAATCAAAGTTTGTAATGTCTTGTGTCAGTTTAAAAGGTGATTCAGAATTAACATCAAATCTAACAGATGTCTTTTCGAAAGTACTGGAACGTATGACTTACAGCTGTTACCTTGTTGCCCAGGTCTGCTCTGCTAGATTCGATGATTGAATCACCGACAACCTCTGAATGTCTGAAGACAGGCATTTCTTCTTAAAAAATAATGAACCAACATATAGATTGAATCCTTAGTTCTAAATGGCTGTTTAGCCAATAGAATCATTTGGAATGTCCTGAAAAAAAGAATGAAGGCACATCATCTAACAACCAGAAAGCGAAGAGGTGAAAGTGTCACAGAAAGCAGAAATATAGCATCCATGCCACAGATACAAACCACTGGATCAGAACAGAAAAACCTTAAAGACCGGACTAAAATTTACACCAAGTACAAAATAAACCATAAAATACTAGAACTAGGAATAACCTGTTGTGGGGAAGGAAATTATCTGCTCATAAACCAAATCATGAGTAATGTGTGAAACATGGTGGTGGTAGTGTCATGGCTTATCACACTGATAGAACTGAGAGAATGAGAATAAATTTAGAATTCCACAAAATCATTTTACCTCCCAAATACAATCTAATCTTTTTAGTAGAAAGTTCATGACACAGTAAAACAATGACCCAAGACGCACCACCAACACAACAAAGAACTTTATCAAGGGGAAAACGGAGGATGCTTTAAGACAAAAATGTAAAATAGTTATGCATTTTTGCTAAAAAAGGACATATCACACTCCTGTGACTAATTTAATGATTCCCACTGACTTATTGGTGTCATGTGACTACAGAACTATTTGTGCTCACCCGACCCAGTACATCATGTAGTATTTTTTTTTTTTTTTTTTTGACCACTTGGTCAGCGGATCTGTTAAATCCTGCGGTTGCCATTTCCCCACTATTCCCTCATAGTCACATTTTTTTTCACAGTTTGACTTAATTGTCCCCTGTAGACCATATGGCAAAGAGAACTTAGGTTCATCCTGCATCCACTTTCTTTCATTATATTTCATTAGCAATAAGCTTCAGTAAGAGTCAGTTCTGGGCCAGGATATCTTCAGCCTGGTTCTCAAGCCAGTACTTTCACCAGCTCCGGTGGAAGAGTGAGAACATTAGCTAGGAAGTTTTACTCGCTTCCTACATGTGACAACAATCTCTTATCGAAAAAACGAATGAAACCTTAAACCCTGTCTGAATCAGTCGTTAAAATGTCCTATTATCTGCTAAGACCAAAGTAGAGTTTACAGCATTTAGCCGGTTCTATGCTCCAGGGATGCTTTATCATGGCTCACCCTTCACTCTGGACTCAGCTCCTTAAGCTAACCAAAGCAGTCCGAGTAACAAGACCCACTGCCAACAGAAGAAAAGATTTTATGATGGTGAAAACGGTAGATGATTTAAGACTGACCGCATGCATCGTTAGACCTTGATGCAACTGAGCAGGATTTAACGTTCCAAAGAGAAGACTGAAGAAGCAAAACCAGAACCAACTAAACAGGCTGAAAAATTCAACAGTTTGGTGATGTCAATGATTCGCCGGCTTAATGCAGTTACTCTGGCTGTTCCAATACTTCTGCTCACCTCAAGAATTTTTGGTGCCATGTTCATGCGGGATGAACAAATGGTTCACTAGTCGCACATGGCTGAATCAGCTCCAAACACCCTAGTGTCCGGCTGGGTCGCCCCTGGGACAGTGAGTGCATTGTGGGTAAACTTTCTGATCTACAAGAATGCTAATGGTTTTTCAATAGATTAATTTAGCTATATTTGATGCTTATTTGATGAGAAATATTATATGACAGTTTTGCGCTGAAGTGTGCTTTATTAGATTAATCGTTTACCCAGTCTGACTTAAAAGACTTGTTTGGAAAGAATCAAATCAGAATGAATTTTAGTGAATCAGGATGCCCAGTCACTGCTGGGTGGGTGTCTTGTTTAAACGGCTTGTGTAATTCGTTTTGCTGTATAATCTTTTCTCTCTCTTCCAGGGGGCCGTGTCCAATTACAGTTAATTACCATGCAAAGCTAGCACGTACTCGGTGTGTTCATTTGTGTGAGATTTAGATGAGTTTAGTGTGTTGTGGGCGCTGCTTTGATCAGTCTGGTGAACGTTAATAAACCACTAAACGGCTAACTCTGTATGCTAAAATCACTCGTTTGCTAATCGTTCTGAAGCTTATCACACAGATGTGTTTGTTCCAGTCTGAGGTCGGTGTGTGCAAGTTGTTTGTTTCTTCCCCACAAACCCACCCACACACAGGAAAAAAGCAGCACTGGTATCTAAGGTTTGTGGAGATGCTAATAATGGAGCGAGCAAAGATTTTGTTCATGCTGCGATGTGGTAGGCGAGTAATAATAGAATTTCCAGCTGATAGTCAACCTGACACAAGCCAACTGGCCACATAGCTACAATCTGATCTCGAATACAATAACAATGATGTAATAGGCAACATAACAACATTTCTATCTCACTGAGGGAAAACAAGCAAAACAAAGCAAGACAGTAAGAAAAAATGCCAAAGAGAGCAAGTGGAGGAATAGAGGAATAATAAAAGAGAAAGTGGATGTGGTATTCGGACCCCAAGTTCTGTATAAAAAAGTGCACAAACTGGACTGTATTTCAGTGCTAAATAGGAGGGCAAATTGACTGCAAAAATACAACGTGAGATGAATATAAAAAGAAATAAAAAAACGTCAGGTTATGTGTTCCAAATCATTCATATTTACAGCATTTGGCAGACGTCCTTATCCAGAGCGACTTACATTTATCTCATTTATACAACTAAACAATTGGGGGTTAAGGGCCTTTCTCAGGGGCCCAATAGTCGTGGCTTGGTGAAGCTGGGGTTTTATACTTAGAAAAGGGTTAATAAGAAAAAAGTTGGTGGATGGAAATGCAGTCGTCGAATAAATTCTGACGCAGCCAATATTAAACCCACATGACTAATCTGCTTTTCCACTGATTGCCGTGTCTTTCCCATTTATTTATAAAAACATACTATAAATTTTGTCCACTGCAAGCTGCACTGCTTGGACCTTTATTACTTATTACTCATTAAAGTCCTGTCCTGCTTTGTTGGTCACTCCGAAAAGAAATCTCTGACGCAGCAAACGTTAACCGCACGTGACTAATCATCTGTATTCGCTCCATTATGCTTGCCTTGTTTGATTCACTGTTGGTTACTAGGTTACCATTACCACCGTCAACCGCTTGAACAATTTGATGGAAACTTACCTAATTTAATTTTTTAGGTAAGGTATTTTTTTTTAAGGATTTTCTTCTCCTAAGGATGGAAACTGACTACAAAAAAACAAAAAGAGTTGATCAGAAAGTGAGTACAGGTATGAGAATGATGCCAATGATGCAATGGGGAAACAAAAAATTAAAACAGTTTTAAAAATGGGCAATTGGAAGGTAAAAAAGGGTAGAAAAATGTTTGACCTAAGTGGTTGAGGGCAAAAAAAAGATAGGATTATAGAAGGGATAATAAAAAGGAGTGATTTAGAACAGTTTGTAAAAGTTGTTGAGATACAAATATTCCCATCGGGGTTTACACATGCCCAGAATTTCAATCAAAATAGACATGCACACAGCTTCTCTGCCATGCCATAAAATCATTTTTTAAACATTTACCCAGACAATTGAGCATAAAATCGACTATTTACCTTGTGATGCTTTCTTGCCACCCAGCCAACAACTTTTACAAAATCAGCATTTTCATTATTTCTTTATCTTTCTATTGGCAACCTTTTTTTCTTACCCATTTAGGTCACCCTTGAGGTCACACTTAGGTCACACTTGACGGTCACTGAAAAGCTGCATGTCATTCAAACTGTCATTTGCCCTCATTCTTCTGTACCTTCTAGCTGTGTTTAATGCGGTCAACCAAAAGATTCTGCTGTCCACCTTAAGAGACTTGATATTTGTGTGGAACAGCAGGTCAGTGGTTTGTTTGCTAGTTGGATGGTCGTTCATGTTAGGTAACATGGAGAGGAACACCATCTGCTCCACGCAAACTCTCTACTGGTGTCCCACAGGGCCCAGTACATGGTCCTTTAATTACCTTCTTCTATATCCACTCACTTGGTGAAGTTATTCCTCACATGGGTTCCCCTACCATTGTTATGCTGATAAAACCAACATGACTTTTCCTGTCCTCCCTCAGAGACTATAGCTTCTGCCTATATCTCAGCATGCCTGACAGACATTCATCGTGGTTGGCAGCTCATCAGCTTAAACTTAAACCCAACAAAATGAAACTGCTCTTCATCCCGGCTAATTCGTCCCCAAACTAGGATTTAGCAATCACCATGGACAATTCACTGATCTCCTGTTCGATCACTGCTCTGTGTAATTATTGAAAATCAATTATCCTTTTCCTCACATGTTGCTTATCCTGCCGGTTTATCCTCCACAACATCAGGAGGATTTGACTATTCTTATCTACTCAGGCCACTCAGTTTCTTGTGCAGTCTCTTATAATTTTCAAACTAGACTACTGCAACTTGCTTCTGGCAGGTTTACCTCTGAGTGCAATTTGTCTTCTGCAGATGATTCAGAATGCAGCTGCACAAGTTGTTTTTAACCTCCCAAAATATTTTACACACCACCCTAATGCTACGCTCCCTCCCCTGGCTCTCAGTAGATGCATGCATCTGTTTATACGGTGCCCAGAGCATAATTTTATCGTAAATCCACTGTGAAAATCTTTTTAGTTTGATTGGGTTGAAATATCAATTGATTTGGACATTTTCATGCCTATTGGAAGTTCAAACCAACTGTAATTAGATGTGAATGTTTCTTGTAATCACACCTAAGAAGCCAAGGAATCACCAAAAAAATGGGGCAACAAAGTGGTGAAAATAAACTGGCACAGGCTTGAACAGGGGACACAGGGGGTAAAAAACAGGTGTCTAAAGTGAATCAAACCAAAATGAATGAAATGACTGGAGAGGACAAATGAATGCCAAAAGGAGCTTAAAAGGGGGGATGATAATGGCAAATTTGTAAACTTGACTCTGCATTTCTACATTCAAGCTTTTAGTCAAATATTTAATTCATTTTTGATTTTAACTTGTGCATACTGAGCAAAAATGGCATCCGGTGGGCGTATGGAGATGCCTGTTAAAGTGAAGTGCACTTCTTTTCTCTGAGATAAAAGCAACTCTGTTTGCTGTCAGCAGTGTTTAATCTACTGAAAAGTGGAAAACTGTTACAGTGTAAAATATGACGTCCCTCCTTAAGTCTCTGCATTTGGCAGTGTGTGGAATGCAAAAAAACCCTTAATTTAAAAGCATGTTTAATGGTTTGGGTTATTTTTCAACCAAAAAGGGCTACAAACAGCAACAACTTTTACATAAAAATACTTATTAAGGAAACTTGATTAAAAACACTCATTTGAGCTGTTGACATACGTTCTATGATCTATTCTTCTTTATTAGAAGCAATAATAAGTTAATATTGCTAGCATGTGGCCAGAAATCATTCTAGTCACAGGTACAACAAGAACGAGAAGTTACCATTCTACGAAATTTTATTTTTCCTATAAAAAATGTTTAACTAGCAGGTTCACCAATCTCTTAGTCTCTGCCCGTAATTAATCATCTTTCCATTTTTTTGTTGATTTCTCCATAATTTATCGTTTTAACTTTGACTTCTTGCCATTCCTAAAAATGTCCATAGTCTAGTCTTTTACCCTTTTCTTATCATCCCTCAATTTCATGACTTTGTATCTTTCATTTTATCACCCCCTTTGGCTGTTTTCATCCGTCTGTCCTGTCCTTTTCACTCTCATTCTTTGCCACCTCTTATCACTCTTATTTCTCTCTAGTTCCTTATCTTTTGCCCTTCCTTTTATCTTTATCCCAATGTCTCTGTTTAGCTGTGGTGTCTTTCTTTTACCTATTACTTACACTTGTTTTCCCTGTACCATCATTTCTCTCACTTCATCCCTCTCATACATCTTTGATCCCTCAAAGTCTGTCTTCTCATCCCACCCTCATTCTTCTTCATCCTTTTCTCACTTTATCCTTAAGTTCTCTTCATTTTTCTTTCCATTACTTCTTCATCTCTGCCTGTTTTTGTGTTTCTGCCATCCATCATTCTCTGACCGCAACCAACTTTTCAGCCCTCCATTCATCTTTCGACTTTCTTGACCCTCTCATCAGAGGTTTGTTGACAGACTACTGTGTGTTTGTGGAAGATCTGAGGAACACTAATACATTTTCAGTCACACACACAGTGTCTGATCAAATTTCAGATCAAAGCTTTCTCTGAAGATCCTGACATTTTCAGACCTTTGCCTTCATGACACATGCTAACACACACACATCAAGCTGGATGTTATTTATAAGAGTGGCCTTATCTCAAATCCCTGTGAGGTAGCAGTGCATATGATCTACTGTCCAGGTGACTTAATGCTGATTAACATGTTTGCTTAAGAAGTGATTCAATCATAAATGAATCACTCTGTCAATGCTAAGGTGAACGAAGCCGACAGCAAAACTGGTCCCTCTGGATTGATTATAAAATACGACTACTAACGTATAAAGCACTTAATGGTCTCACGCCCCAGTATCTGAGGGAACTTCTTTACCATTATGATCCTCCACGCTTACTTAGATCAAAAGGTGAAGGCTATTTATTGGTACCTCAAATAATGAAGACCCCAGAAGGAGGCAGATTTTTCTGTTACAAAGCCCCACAGTTATGGAACAACCTTCAAATTAGTGTTTGGGACTCAGACACTCAAGGTACCAGTGACTAGTTTCCTGCCCCTTTCCTCAATTTCAACCGTTCATGCTTCTGAGTACAGAGCTACACAGGAGCTTTGAGAATGAATTTGGACACGTTCTGCTCCACTGACCCAAGGTTACAGTTTACATCTCCATCACTTTAACTCCTCAACATTGTTTAGCTGTAATATATGGACATTCTGTGAAAGTTTCTCCTCATTCCATCACTGGGAGTTTTTCTTTGCCACAGTTGCCACTGTTACCTTTGCTCATTACATTTACATTTACATTTGCAGTATTTGGCAGACGCCCTTATCCAGAGCGACTTACAATATTCCTTGTTATACAACTGAGCAATTGGGGGTTAAGGGCCTTGCTCAGGGTCCCAATGGTGGTGGCTTGGTGGAGCTGGGAATCGAACCCACAACCTTCGGGTTGGTAATCCAACACCTTAACCATGAGCCACCACTATGGACAAACTTGGACTTTTTCATTCTTACTGCATTATTTGTGTGAAGCTGCTTTGAGATAATGCCCATTGTTAAAAGCCAAATTTAAATAAATTAAAAATTAAATTAAAACTTTTTGGAGTTTCACTGATTGTTCCTCATTCCTATGAAGACTTTATTAGTGCTGTGGCAAACCCACAATCGTGCTGTTAGGCTGCCGATTGATAATTTACCCAACACAGCCCTAGTTTAGCTGTAACAGCCCTGTGCTGTTTACACAATACTGCTGCTTCCTAAACAAACTCTCTCCCAGTTGATCAAGTACACTCAGGAATCTAATACTTTTGAGTCAATACTCAAGTCAATCTAGCTTGAGACAAGTGACAAAGGAGCCAAATCACAAACAACTTGCCAACAGTGACTTGAAATAAGTAATGATGCTGTTTGTAACTTTTGACTGATCTCCTTCCAACACTGATTACCACAATTGAAAAGCCACTATTTGTCAGGGGGACCCCCTGCCATTTTGACTTATATACAATAACAATAATGCTGTCAGAAATCTCTGACTACAGTCCCACAGTTTCTCAAGCTGGGTGACAATTATGTCAAAAAAAAAAACTGATTAAACCCTTTTCTGTAATGTTTCATATAGCCATGCTGTCAGGAATTCCTAACTAAACCCTCTCCCTCACTGTTCCTACAGTGACCCAAAACATTAATTATACTGTCAGGAATTTCTAACTTAGCCGTCATTTACAGTGAAAGACAAGGTTGTCAAAAATCACTAGCTAATCCCGACCCACAGTGTTTTACGTTGAGTAACCATGCCGTCGACTATCTCAGAAAACCTGCCCACACAAACACACACATGGCTAGATTTTTCATTAATCTCTGACAGAACCCCTGCCACAGTGACTTAAAACGAGGGATTATGTTCTCAGGAAACCCTGACTAAACCCCCTCCCACAGTGCTTCAAGCTAAATAGTGATGCTCATTTGAATCCCTGACTGAACCCCTTGTTAGAGTGCCCTAAAGCAGTAATTATGCCATTATTAATCCCCGAGTAAAAACCCTCTTCCACAGTTTTTAAAGATAAGTGACAATGCTGTCAAGTATCTTAGAGTAACCCCTCCCCTCCCACAGAAAAGCAGTAATAATCCATTATTAACCCTTGACAGAACCCCCTGCCCTGCCAAGTGATTATGCTGTCTAGTGTTGTCACAATACCAAACCTTTGACATTGACACATTTACATTCAGGGCATTTGGCAGACGCACATATCCAGAGCAACTAAACAACTGAGCAATTAGGCTCAATTAGGGGTTAAGGGCCTTGTTCAGGGGCCTAGCAGTGGCAACCTGTTGGTGCTGGGAATCAAACCCCGATCTTTCAAGTAGCAGTCTAACACCTTAACCACTGCACTACCATTTCCCCGAAACAATACCTACCCTGAATATCATAATGAAAACAGCAAAAGTATTTGATTAATAGAATTTTGTCTTTATTTATTAATAAACACCAGTGTTTCCTGTCTGTGAATTATAAAACAGAGTGCAACTATTAAACTAAAATAAATCTAGAAATTAAAAATATAGTGGTTAAGGTGTTGGGCTGCTAATTGGAAGATCGGGGTTTGATTCCCAGCCAAATGCTGCCACTTGGCTCCTGAGCAAGGCCCTGAACCCCGAATTGTTCAATTGTATAAATGATATAAATGTAAGTCGCTCTTGAAAAGTGCATCTGCCAAATGCTGTAAATGTAAACTACATTTTACAATTTAGCGAAAATTGCTTCAGCTGCTTCGTTGAAATAAACATTGGTTTACAATAGAAAGTTTTTGTTAACAAAACCCTGACATGAAAATCAGAACATGGTTCTATTTTTTCTCTCTTATTCACACACTAAAAAAGTTCTTTTGCCATTTTAGGTTCCTAGCAAGGAAAACAAGTCTCAATGTGTTTTCTATGGAATGACTCTAATTAGCCTGCACCAGTTTCACCTGTAAAGGTCTTTTCACACTGGAGTCCGAAGTTTTCAGATGCATTTTTTGTATTCGTTATTCTAAAGATCCATCACAGATTCAAAGTTTATTTCAGTGTTCATGGCTCAGTTTGACATATGAAAACAAAAGACCACTAATTTCCGTAAACCAATGGATCCTGACCAGAGAAAAAAAAAAATCAAACCCGGTTAGATGTGAAAGTTTCAGAGGCAATGTGTAAACGTGACTGACACAATGTGAGGTTGTATTTATTTTTAACATGCAAAAATTCCAGACAGACATTTCAGACTCAGTGTGCAAAGACCTTTAGTCCCAGTACATCTTTTTCCGGTTTATCACAAAATAAATCACTCTCAGTTAAATTATATTTGACTGTATAAGCAGAACACTGATATCATATTCGGTAACATGTCGCTGTTTAAATTCTTTAAAAAAGTCTGAATGTCTGCCGGAAAGATGCAGCGCTAAGTTTGACATGTTGGCTGCCTTTGCTTGCGTTATTTTCTAACATTTTTTACAGACCGATTTAGTGCCCTGACTGTCAGCAATAAAAGCGAAACAATGCTATATTTCTCTTCATGCATCTAATTTGTTTCAAACAATTCGATACACATCCAATGTGCTGTAAAAGAAGCAGGCCACACACACCGTCGCCTAGTGACCAAGACTGTTTGCACAAAAATCTTGCTGCTTACTTGTACATCTCTTTGTCCATCTGCACATTTTCATATTCTGGTCTGCGTTATTTAACTTAATGTACTGTATAGTGTTTTCTTTTGTTTTATATTGTCTGTCTTTGCACTGTCTAGACCAGGGGTGGGCAAACTCTGTCCTGGAGGGTCAGGGTGTCCTGCTCCAACCCTGATCAAACACACCTGAACCAATTAATCAAGATCTTGCTAGATAGACTTAAAACTTACAGGTAAGTGTGTTAAGGCAAGTTGGAGCTAAACTCTGCAGGACACCGACCCTCCAGGACTGAAATTGCCCACCCCTGGTCTAAACTAATGTTCGTACTGTTATTTGCGCTGTCTGATTTGCACTGTTCGCACCAGGTTGCACACATGCACTTAATGTTACTAAGACATCATTTATTTTTTTGGCTTTAGCTGTGTGCTGTTATTCTGTATATGGCTCTTTGTTGTTTTGTGTAGCACCAGGGGGTCCTGGAGAAACAGTGTTTGATTTCACTGTGTACTGCATCTGCTATATATGGTTAAAATGATAATAAAGCTTCTTGAACTTGAACTTAGTACTGGAACGAATATAATAAGAAATCAAATCATTTTTAAGAGCAGGATATTGCAGTACTATTTTAGTACCGGTATATCGTGCAACAGTAATGCTTTCAGGAACCCCTGATTAACCATTTTCTCCAGATGAGTGAAAATGCTGTCAGAAAACAATGACTAAACCCTCTCCCACATGAGTTTCAGCTAAGTGAAGTTTCCAGCAGGAATCTGATTATTTATTCACCCACATTGGCTCGACAATTCTGTCAGAAATCTTTAAATAACCCCTTAAATACAGTGTTTCAAGCTGATTGACGATGCTTAGAGGAATTCCTAACCCTTATCTACAGTGATTTCTTTTGAAAAACCATGCTGTCAGAAATTCCTGACTAAACCCTCTTCCACTGTGTTATAGGCTGAGTGACAATGCCAATACCTGAAACTAATCCCCCTTCTCATATGGACTTAATAAAAAGCACAATGCTGTCAAAAACCTCTAAAAAAATTTCAACAACCCAGAAACAAATGATTATGTTGTCAGGAATCTCTGATGAAATCCTCCTGCACAATGTTTCACGCTGAGTGACGATGCTGTGCGGTATCCCTGCCAAAAACTTGCAGAACAGCGACTCTGGGAAATCAGTGACTTCTGGCAATTGTTGACCGTATTCATTCCCACAGCAACTCAAGAGAAGTGTTAATGCTGTCTGTGATCTCTAACTAAGAACTCCCACACAGTGTTGAAGATGAATAATCATGCTTTGAGGAATCTCCAACTCACCCCTTTACCTCTGTGTTTTAATTTAAGTGATGATGCTTCAGGGAATCATCAACTAAACACCTCCCCCTCTCTGTTTCTTTAGAAGAATTATGACATTCCTTGAAATCTCAGACTAAACCTTTTTTCCGCAGTAGCTTTAGACAAGTGATACTGCCGTCAGGAGCCATATTTCAAAAAAAATTGTCAATGCTGTCAGTAGTATCAGGCTAAGTCCTCTGTCACTGAGATTTGTAATAATGCTGTCAGGAATCCCATGGTAAATCCTCTGCCACCGTGATTCAAGGAAGGTGGGAAAGCATTTCAGGACTGACCAAACAAGGCTAGAAGAGACTAGAAGTACCTAGAGAAGCAGCTCAGAGAGAGACAGAGTTTGATCAGAGACAAAGGACAACATTGTCAGGAATTTTCTACCAAACCCCTCTCACAACTGCTAAACCTTTTCTTAGTTGCTTCAGTTGCTCTGTCTTTTTCCTTTTACAGCAACTCAAATGTATTGGCCTAGTGGACTAAACTGAAGACCTTTTGCTGCGTCACTATGCTACCTTTGCTGCCATTCCCAGCACCCTACACAGTATAGAAACCCCAACGATCGACCTGTCGGATATCTCCTACTAAACCCTTTACCACGATGACTTAAACAACACTAATGACCCTATGATGAACCTTTGAATAAATAAACCCTGTCCTTAGACTGATTTAACCAAGTGAGCCATTTTGAGAATCTGGAACATGTTTACTGGAACACTATTATAGGTATAGCTAAAAGTAGCTGAACATTCCATTGCACTGCACTGGTTATTGTTAATGCCCCTTTGTTGTTAGGCTTTGAGAAGAAATACTCTCTTGAAGAATCCAAATCATAACCAACTTAGTAAAACACACAACAATAAATTATAGATTTTTATTACTACTTGCTGGTCACTTTCTTAGAAACACCGTACCAGCATTGCCTTAATTCCTCTACTGTCCCACAACACAACTACCAACACTGTTATCGCCCTTGACCAGGACAGTTTTGGCCTACAGATTTATGGTCTCGACTTGGAAGTCTGATCTAAATTTGTTGATAGTGTATGATATTTATGCTTATATTGTTTATCTCCTCTGGTAAGGTGGGAGTGTGTTACCTGCTGTTCCTGAAATTACTATGCTCTACTTCTTTTCCAGCTAGCTCTGCCCTATTCACTGCTATGATAAGTCTTTGAAGAAATAAACTCTGTCCTTAGGCTATGTGTGACCCTATTATTTCAAGAATCCCAGTCTAAACCTTTGTTTACTGGAACATTATATGGGTATAGCCAAAAGTATCCGAACGTCCCATTACATTGTATTGGTTGTTTTTATGCCTTGTTTTTGCAAGTTATTGTCAATAACTTCCTTGTTGTTGGGCTTTGAGAAGAAATACTCTCTTGTAGAATCCAAATTATAACCAACTTAGTAAAACACAAAACAATAAATAATATATAACATTTATTTCTTTATTGTTACTTTCTTAGAAACAGCGTACTGCCATTGCCTCAATTCCTTTACTGTCCCACAACACAACCACCAACACCATCACCGCCCTTGACCACTGACGCAAGACAGTTTTGGCCCACGGATTCATGCTATCGACTCGGGGGTCTGATCTGAATTTGTTGGCAAGATATGATATTTGTGCTTATCTCTTCTGCTAAGGTAGGAGTGTGTTACCTGCTGTTCCTGAAGTTACTATGCTCTACTTCTTCTCCAGCTAGCTTTGCCCTATTCACATTTGATTTTTTTTTCCTATAGCCTCCACTCATCTAATAAAGGTTGTCCCCACTAGATTATTTAACCTTTTGTGTTCTTACAACCACAGCAGAAAATGTTCGGGAACTCAGGTGGAAAGGTCAGGAGTCTTTAAGGTGTCCAAAAGGGGTTAAAGCCCTCCTTAACTCTTCCAAACTAACCCTATGTATTATAGACTGTTCTTCATATACTGGGTTGTTGGAACTTTTTAGTTCCAAAAATACATCTTTGAAAAGGTTATAATAATGTGCCAAAAATTTGCAGAAGCCAGCTTAGAGAATTCAATAAGCAAACACTGTGTGCGTGTGTGTGTGTGTGTGTGTGGTGTGTGTGTGATCCGAAAGTGGGAAAGTGTAAAAAGTAATACAAACACACACAGTCAGTGTGAATCCCACTGATGGTTAAAGATTGATCCACACATATCAGGAACAGTGTGAGCAAAGAAAATTTTGTGCGTTGGTGTAAAAAAAAAAAACAAAAAAACAAAACACTTTTATTGCTTTTGTTTAAAAGGCAAGTGAACATAATGATGGCAAAGAAGCCAACAAATCAATGCTTGCTTTATTTTAGAAACAACTGCATTTCCGTTTTGCCGGAAAAACTTCAAATACAACAAGATGACGAGTCACACGGGTCACATACACACTCATGTCTTTCTTTATCACTGAGAGCATGATGTTTGTTTTAGTTCTCACCCTCTGTCAGTTCTCTAAACTGCCAATTTTGTGATATTTTCACACAAAATCTGTTCGGTATTAATATAATAAACAGCTTTGTCATGTCTGCCATGCTTCAGCAAAACTGTGACTCAAACCGGTCACGCTAAATAAAGCTCACTGAGCGACAAACACGAATACAAGATGCTCTGGATGAGAAAATAGAAACGGTATTTCTTATTCGAATTATTAATAAAGAATTGGGTAAATAAATAAATAAATCTGCAAATAAATGGGTATGAAATATATATGAACGTGTGTATGTGTGTAACTGCTCAGATCTCTTTGATGTAGAAGAATTTTGCTCACAAGATTCAATAATTCCACCGTTTTGTGTGTTTACATGGAGCAAAGAACGGATGTAGGACTGTTATCTCGACGCCGACTATTTGACTATTTGAAAACAATGATTAAAATGCTCGTCTTTTCTATTTTATTCAGCACAGCATGCTTTATTTCCCTGCAGCCCTTCTCTCTCTCTCTCTCTCTCTTTCTCTCTCTCTCTTGCTCTCTCATATTACACTGACATTGGCTGTGTTTACATGCAGCATGATAATGTATTAACAATCAAACTGAGAGATTAAGAAGAAACGAATAGAATTCCTTTAATACTAATATATGTTTTCTTTAAGTTTGGGGATTTACATCCAGATTCAGATTAGTCATTCCCATCAGGATGGAAAATGAACAGGGAGGGCATTTGAGGGCCAGGCAAAAAAACCCACCATTTTTAATTCATGTATTATATATCATCAATAAATTAAATAAAAAATTGAACATTGTATGATTTTTTAATGTAAAATGAGAAACTAGCGTTTATGGTGTTTTTCTTTTTTTTTTAATGAAAATAAACCTGCTAAACACGTCCCATACGTCATTAGCATGTTGATGTGTACATGGAGTAAAGCTATTAGCCTTTTTAAAAGGCAAGTTATCCATACATCTATTAATCCATCCATCTTCTATACCCGCTTATTTCTAATCAGGGTCACAGGGATCTGCTGGAGTCATACATATCTATCATTGGGTGAAAGGCATTGGGTCAACCCTGGACAGGGGTCACCCTGGACAGGTCAACAGGTCATAAACAAAAAGCCCCCACAAAAAAATCACATCAACACTCACAAACTAACAAAAAGCCCCACAAACTCACACTCACTCTTTAGAATCACCAATCAATCAAACATACATGTTGTTAGACTGCGGGAGGAAACCCGGAGTACCCGAGTAAACCCACGCAAGCACAGGGAGAACATGTAAACTCAGCACTAACCACTAAGCCTTAGCGCTAATTGTCAATCTGTTATGTTTTTGTTCCGACGTGGCGAATGGAAATGATTAGGCAGTCTGTACCAGTTCTATGAGTGTGTGCTTGCAGTGTATTGTTTTTTTTTTTAATTGTCTTGTTTTTGCAAATTGTTATTTCTATTGGTTATGTGCCTCCTTGTTGGAAGCTGTGTGCCCCATTGTTGGAAGCCGTGCCCCATTGTTGGAAGCTGTGTGCCCATTGTTGGAAGCTGTGTGCCCCATTGTTGGAAGCCGTGTGCCCCATTGTTGTTATGCTCTGAAAAGAAATACACTCTTGTGAAAGAAACCAAACATAAAACTCTTGTAGAACCAATCATAACCAACTAAGCAAATCACCCATACAAGTTTTATATGGCGTACTTTATTGTTGCTATAGTTTTTTCCTGAAAGAAAACATCTCCTACAAACACCAACCAACACCATCTCCACAAGACAGTTTTAGTCCACGAATTCATGATGTCGACTCGGGAGTCTGATCTAATTTTGTCGCCATTGTATGATATGTCTTCTCTAATTTTTTTCTGTTCTGGTAAAGTAGGAGTGTGTGATCTGCTGGGCTGGGTAACCCATGTAGTTACTATGTTCTATTTATTTTCCAGTTAGCCCTGCCCTACACACTGCTGATCACCTGGTTCAGGTGTCAGGTAATCAGGTTTAGTCAATCAGACTGTAGGAGATACCAAACCACCAGGTCTTTCTTCACTTCACCATCATGTGAAATGGTATCTTCCGAAATGTATTTATTGTTTTACTTCTGTTTCGACACAAATAAAACAAACAGGCTTTCATCAGGTAGACGAACAAAATTATAAACCATGTGAATTTTGAAAAGCTTCGCAACTTTAATGTAGCTTAAATACTCCTAGTTGAGCAAATCAAAGTTGTTTTTTTTAGTTTAAATGTCATAATTGTGTATATTGTCTTATTTGTGAGATTATTTTTTGTCTCTTAAATTAAATTACTTTACCTGTAATCGCTGTTGTTGACATGTCTTTATTCACAGTGTAGTCCTAATGGTGGTCGTGCCAAATATCGTTGGAGCCGATATTAAAAAAAACGATATCCGATAATAAAAAAGGGAATATCAGGGAAAATTTTGATAACATAGATCGTTTCTCTAGTTTTATCTCTTTAAAAACAAATCTGTTGCTGTCTGAATGTTGGAAATGCAGAGCGGCTACATAACCAAAATACAGTTATCATAAATTTTATCTGAAATTTATGCTGTTTAATATCAAATCCTGATCGAAATGTTTTATAAAAAATGAGGCCGTTCAGCTTTATATATTCTAATGTAAAATCTTGAGCTACTTTATCTTTATTTAAAATAATGTCACTTAAGGTTAGTTTTCAGATTTTATGAAACACTGACCACGTCTAGATTTGGCTAGTTTCATGTATCTTTTAGGTAAAATCTCTGGAATCTCTCTTGACATTCCCTGAGAAGCTCACATCTTTCTTTCCTTTTTTTTCAACCTGTCACACAAAACCTATGAAAGCCATCCTTTTAAGAAACGTCTTCTTTTACGGAGAAAAATGGAGGAATTCTTCTGAAGAGTGGAGCGCGAGTGCTGATTTTATGAAACTGTCGAGGTCAGTACAGCTTTAAAATAACTAAAATCTTTTCTTTTCTTCAAGAAAAAAAACAGCCTATTTTTTTTAGAGAACTAGATAATGGTTGAAAAAGAAACAACCAAGAAGAAACAATGCAACACAGAAGTGGGACCTAAAAATACGAAGACAAAAAAAATTCAATTAACATTAATTATTATTTGGAACATAGTAAGTAGTACCTGCATATACTGGCCAGTTTATTATGCACACCTTGCTAGTACGCTGTTTGGACCCCCTTTTGCCTTCAGAACCACCTTAATTCTTTGTCGCAAAGATTCAACAAGGTGTTGGAAACATTCCTTTGAGATTTTGGTCCATATTGACATCATAGCATCACACAGTTCCTGCAGATTTGTCGGCTGCACATCCATGATGCGAATCTCCTGTTCCACCACATCCCAAAGGTGCTCTATTGAATTGAGATCTGGTGACTGTAGAGGCCATTGGAGTAAAGTGAACTCATTGTTATGTTCAAGAAACCAGTCTGAGACGATCTGACGTTTCCTGCTGGAAGTAGCCATCAGAAGATACAGGGTTCACTGTAGTCATAAAGGGCTGGACATGGTCAGCAACAAAATTGTGCCAAGAAAATATCCCCCACATCATTACACCACCACCACCACCAGCCTGAACCGTTAAGATCAGGCAGGATAGATCCATGCTTTCATGTTATTTACACAAAATTCTGACTCTACTATCTGAATGTCTCAGCAGAAATCAAGACTCATCAGACCAGGCAATGTTTTCCAGTCTTCTATTGTCTAATTTTGGTGAGCCTGTGCGAATTGTAGACTTGGTTTCCTGTTTAGCTGACAGGACCGGCACCCAGTGTGGTCTTCTGCTGCTGTAGCCCATCTGCTTCACGGTTCGACGTGTTGTGCAGTCAGAGATGGTATTCTGCTTACTTTGTTAGTACCGAGTGGTTTTTTGAGTTACCGTTGCCTTTCTATCATCTCTAACCAGTCTGGCCATTTTCCTCTGACCTCTAACATCAACAAGGCATTTTCGTCTTCATGACTGGAGATCACTGGATATTTTTTAGACTCTTTGTAAACCCTAGAGATGGTTGTGCATGAAAATCCCAGTAGATCAGCAGTTTTTAAAATACTCAGACCAGCCCGTCTGCCACCAACAACCATTCCACCATTCCAAAGTTAAATTCCCTTTTCACCGTTGCTTAGGACTTCAGCAAGTCGTCTTCACCACATCTAAATGCCTAAATGCGATAAATGTGATTGGCTAATTAGCAATTTGTGTTACCAAGCAATACTCAAATAAGTATAAGTATATTCAATTCATTGTCATTGTGTAAGGTACGTGTACAGAGCCAATGAAATGCATTTTTCGCATATCCCATCTTAGTAAGTTGGGGGTCAGAGCGCAGGGTCAGCTATGATACAGCGCCCCTGGAGCAGGAAGGGTTAAGGGTCTTGCTCAAGGACCCAACAGTGGTTGACTTGCCGGAGGTGGGGCTTAAACCCAGGTGTTTCAGGTCTTCAGATTAACAACTCAGCACCTTAACCATTTGAGCCACCCTGCCCCATACTATATTACTATATAGTAATATATACCCCATACCCCATACTATATTACTAAATACTATACTACTTAATCTATATACTATTTATTAATATGCTATAAAGACTGTACACCTTTTATTAATATTATAATTTTGTAAGTTAATAGTATAACTTATTATATCTGTCAATCATCATGCTAGCTAGCTACCTGTTAAATTATTCGAAATTTTTATCTCAATATTTTAGCTGTTATGTGATCAGCTTCCCTCTCCACAGGCAAACGCTTCATTGTGAACACTGCACTATACATAATTATTCCCTGTGTGTGTGTGTGTGTGTGTGTGTGTGTGTGTACTTTAAGTTCAACACAGTCAGCTTGATAGTGGAGCCCTCTACTGACAGGTCTTACTCTCACCGCCTGTCTGTCTGCACAGAGTTCACAGGTGTCTGCACTTTAAGCGTATTTTTAAGATCTGTTCTGTGGGAAACAAGTCATCACTTAACGCAGACAGTCAAACACGCAAAGCAAACAAAAAAAGCGGTGTGAAAATATGAGAAAGGAGAGAATCAATCGTGCAGAATATAAATAATTAAATAAATAAATCAGCACTAAAGCAAATTATTGCATGCTAAAATATATAGTTCAATAAATACATAAAAATCAAAATCAAAAAACAAGAGCAAAAAACTAAATAATGGAAATTTTATAAAATAGAAGAGGAATTATTATTACTGTTAATATTATTATTATTATTATTATCCATTTCATTCATTCATTCATTCATCTATACCTGCATATTCCCTAATTCAGGGTCACGGGGATCTGCTGGAGTCTATCCCAGCCGTCTCTGAAAGGGTGAAAGGCTGGAGGGGGACACCCTGGACAGGTCACCAGTCCATCACAGGGCCACACACACACTCACTTCTACGGAAACCGGAGAACCCGGAGTAAAACCAACACATGCACAGGGAGAACATGCAACTTCCACACAGAAAGACCCGGGACCTGTGAGGCAACCGTGCTAACCACTAGGCCACCGTGCTGCCTATTATTGTTATTATTATAATAACCTATCTATATATCTATCTATCTATCTATCTATCTATCTCTATCTACTAAATGATCTAATAATAATAACTATAATATTAATAATGATAACAAATATAACTAAAAAATTTAAAAAGAAAAATAAGGGAAAAATAATAAAAGTGAATTTAAAATCACAGGAAAGAGTAATTGAAAAAAAATACATTAAAAATAATATATAAAGCAGAAGCAATGCATAAGAAGGTGATGTCAGTAATCAGCTGTGCAAAACTTAACCAACTAAAAATAATTCAAAAATTCAACAAGAAAAAATTGCAAAATCAAAAATAAGCCATGTGAAAAAAAAAAAGTGAGTAAGCTGGAGACCTGCTCGGTCTTCACAACACTTCTCTGTTATTTGTGTGCACTCAGGCTTATCCACTTCCTCAAGTCCTCACTTAGCTTCAGAGTCACTGACACCATCAGTCCAGCACCTGGATCTCACTCTCTACTACACAACAACCACTTCCTACTACAGCGCTGACATTCTCACAGGTTTCAATACAATAACATTGTGTTATTTACTGAAAATCAGCAGTTGATGTGATTGTGTATTGTAAAGTTCAGCTATTTTTTTAATGTTTAATGTAAATTCGCATTATTATGTCATTACTCACTGCGGGTTAATGTAGATTCCAATTTAAGGTTATGATTTGATAGTATTTTCCTTATATATATATATATATATATATATATATATATATATATATATATATATATATATATATATATATATATATATATATATATATATATACACACATATATATACACACACACACACATATATATATATATATATATATATATATATATATATATATATATATATACACATATATATATATAATTCTTTTGCAAAATTGCATAATTTTAGCTTTTTTTAAGTGCAAAGTTGCATTTTGATTTTAAAATTGTCAAAAATTTCTGCCAGGTTTTTCTTTCAAATTTAAGATATTTTTTTGCTGAAAACATTTTAATAATAAAATTATAACAACTAATATTTTTTCTAGTAACAGACATTCTAACAGTACTTTATAGTAAAATTCCATGTCAATAATTAATGAAAGTTTCACTTTTGACATTATAAAATTAAATTCGGTGTAAATTCGATTTTATGCTAACTTACACTGAATAGTAATGCAAAATTACAGTGAACAATTTTATTTTTATAAATATTTTAATTTTAAAAATTTTTAAATGGTTGTCTAGTATTTTCATTTTATTATTTGTTGTAAATTGTTATGTAAAATGTGATTTTTTTTTGTCACACACGCTTTACAGCACAGTGAAATTTGCTTCTTTGCATACCTCATCTTAGTAAGTTCGGGCTCAAAGCGCAGGGTCAGCTATGATACAGCGCCCCTCAACAACAATCAACAACTCAACAACCATTTCAATTTTATCATTTTTGGTTTCTATAATTTTCAGATTTGATTCGTTATTTCTAGCTAACTAGCATGTGACGTCCTTGTTAGCTGTAAATTAGCAGTGTGCTTTTAGTTTTCACCTTAAACTTCTTCTCTGCTGGTAAGGTAGTATTGCTTTGTGTACTGCTTCATTAAATTAGTTGGACTGAGTTGTCAGTTGGAACTTAGTTGGATACATCTTCGGATGTGACTTCTGCCAAGACTACATTCTACAAGGAAAAACTTGAAGCTTCAGCTAAAGACCCTTGCAAGCTTCAAAAAATCTTCTCATCACCACTCATACCTCCAGCTCTCCCTACTCCACCCCTTCTGTCTGCAGAGGACCTCTATGATGAAAAGACTAAGCAAATCTGCAAGACCTTTACCACCTCTTCAGGTAACCTTACAATTTCCACTCATGACTTGTATTCCCCTTTACTGTATCATTTTTCTACCTAAGGTTCAGAAGAGGTTCAACAAGTCATCCTGTCCTGCAATCCTACCACCTGTCCACTGGACCCAATCCCTTCGGCAATGCTCCAGACCATCTCTCCTGATCTTTTGCCTTTTATCTCTACAATCATCAGTGGTTCCTTATCTACTGGTCAGGTACCAACATCTTTTAAGAGAACAGATTACTCCTATCCTGAAGAAGCCTGCGATGGACCCCTCAGACATCACAAACTACAGACCGGTATCACTTCTCTCTTTTCTTTCTAAATTACTTGAACGCACTGTCTATAATCAACTGTCCCTCTTTCTCACACAGAACAACCTTCAAGACCCCAATCAGTCTGGCTTTAAAGCTGCTCATTCTACAGAGACTGCCCTATTGGCTGTCACTGAGAAGCTGCATGCCACCATGCCACCAGATCTGTCCTCATCCTCCTCGACCTTTCAGCTGCATTCGACACAGTCAACCACAAGATCCCGCTGTCCACTCTCAGTAGTCTCTGTATTTGTGGAACAGCATGGCAGCGGTTTGCTTCCTTCTTAGAAGGGCATTCATATCAGGTAACATGGAGAGGTACAACATCTGCCCCACGCAGACTCTCCACTAGTGTCCCACAAGGCTCAGTACTTGGTCCTCTTCTTTTCTCCCGCTATACTCACTCATTTGGCAAAGTTATTTATTCACACGGGTTCACATAACATTGTTACGCTGATGACACTCAACTTGTCTTTACTTTTCCTCCATCAGACACCACAGTTTCTGAAGGATTTCAAATTGCCTGGCAGACATTTCATCATGGATGGCTGCTCACCAGCTGAAACTCAAACCTTGCAAAACTGAACTACTTTTTATCCCAGTTGACTCATCTCCATGCCAGGATCTTGCAATCACCCTGGACAATTCGCAGATTTCCTTTTTGACCAGTGCTCGCAACCTGGGGGTAACTATGGACAATCAATTATGTTGCCAACATAATATGTTCCTGCAGGTTTATCCTGCCTAACATCCAGAGAATTCGACCATTCTTAACCACTCAGGCCACTCAGTTGCTTGTGCAGTCTCTTGTAATTTCTAAACTAGACTACTGCAACTCGCTCCTGGCAGGCCTACCTCTGAGTGCAATTCGCCCTCTGCAGATAATTTAGAATGCAGCTGCACGTGTTGTTTTTAATCTACCAAGGTTTTCACACACCACTCCACTGCTGCACTCCCTCCATTGGCTTCCAGTAGCTGCACGCATTAGATTCAAAACACTGATGCTTGCCTACAAAGCCAGAAATGGAGCTGCACCCTCCTACCTACAAACACTTGTCACTCCTTGCATCGCACCACACTCGCCCAGATCCACAAGCACTGCTCAGCTTGTTCCACCATCCCCTAGGACACTAGGTAGGTCTGCCTCAAGACTTTCTGGCACCAAGATGGTGGAACGAACTTCCCATCAACGTCAGAACAGCAGAGTCACTGGCTGTCTTCAAGAGGCGTTTGAAAACTCATCTCTTTCATAAATACCCTGCTCTTGACAATTCTTACTCTTTTTAACAGTTTTGGGTTGTTACACCAATTTGTGAACTATTGTATCAATTTGAGCTGTGACCCAAAGCACTGGACAAGAGCGTCTGCTAAATTCTGTAAATGTAAATTAGAATTCAAAATCAGTCAAAATATGCACTGATGAAATAAAGCCACTTTACAGTATAACTGGACAAAAATAAAAGTAAATAAATAATATTAAAATATAAAGTTTTTTTTCTCAAATGAGAAATTTTAACATAAAATAGCATCATTTTGTCATTGTCTACTGCAGCAAATTAATTTTTTTATTATTTAATGTAAAACATCATTTAGTTCCTTAATAAACTGTAAATTTAACTATAAACTTTAACTAGTTTCTGGTGTAAATGAGCATCTTTTGATGTTATTTTATTATAAATGACAAATTTCACACTACAATAAAATCATTTATTGTTAAATAAGCATCTCATCATTGTACACTGTATATTCATTATCACAGCCAGACTCTTCCCTGAATCAGCGACTCGGTAAAACAAGATGGTTTTCCAGATCATAGGAAAAAAGACCAAAAAAAGAAGCTGCAGTTTGATGTGTTCAGAGATCTGAGCGTTTCCCTCGTTTACTTTCTATTAACAGCCAAGCGCTCATGAGTAATTAATTTCGCCTCGGGGTGCTGTCACCATTGCCCATCTTCTCTCCCTTACACTAAATAAATAAATACTAAAAGTACTGCAGTCTACAAGCAAGCAAACACTTCACTTCAGAATACACAACATTCATAAAAAAACATTCAACTGCAATCATGAATAATACGGGGCCTGTGATTTAACATACCGTCAATAAGAAATCCATATCCAGCATTCCCCAATTAGCTAACTTTAGCTAAGCTCATCAATATTGCAAATGATTTGGTGAGCAGCTTGTGCTTGAACTTCTTTCAAGTGTGTGTGTTGCTTTGTAGATCTTCCCTTTTTTTTATTTTGCTTTACAAACACGATCCTGTGAAAACGGTGAAACTGACTGGCTGTTCGGGTCGAGGTGAACGGGTAGTCAACGATCCGACACTGGACTGTGATTGTCTGCTGTTTGGGCTGTAGCTACTGTATATATATTCAATTCACAATAACATGTTTTATCACACAGAACACTAAAAAAAAAAAAAACATTAACCCCTAAACCCTTAAACAGCTGGTATATACAGTGTGCAACTCAACATCACCAACAGAGAGAAATAAGATCCAAAGCAGAAGAATCATTGAGTCGCCTTCAAGGAGAGCTTTAACAGCAGAATCTGTAGAAAAGATTTAGGGCCTTGTTTAAGGGCCCTACACAGGCAACTGGGGCTTGAACCTCAATCCTCTAATAAACAAACAACAGAATATGAGCTTTAAGGTAACCCACAATTTACAGTTTTTTTGATTCGGACCTGAAGCTGTTTAATTTAAGCGAAACTCCAGTGTATAATAACGGTGATTAGATGTTATCACCTGGATTCTGATTGGTCAGGAGATCAAATTGGTTTTCTCTAGCTTGCCGAAGTGCAACTTTAAATCACAGGTCAACTAATATGCCATGGTTTTTAGAGTAGCGGCTGGGTTACAGGGACGTGTTTGCCACTTGCGACATTTTTTTGGTCACGCGATGTCGATGGAACGAGTCGGCAGCATCTGTATGATGTGCGTAAGACAACTGAGCCTCTTTGGAATCCAGTAAATCTACAGCATTTGTCAGACGTCCAGATCCAGAGTAATTTTTATACAACTTCAGGGATTGGCGGTTAAGGGCCTTGCTCAGGGGCCCAACAGGTAATGCTGGGAATCAAACCCTAATCCTAAAATTAGCAGTCCAACGTTTTAATCACTAGGCTACCACTTCACATCTGGTGCTTAGTGGTTCCTGGAGATAAAGCTGGGATGTTTATTTTTTAAGGAGCTTTGCAGTTTCTCAGTGTCACACTGCATTTTTTGGTTATGAGCTTATGATTGTGAGACACTGAGGAAAAACTGAGGACTGGTGGAGATTTAGCAGTATTTATAGCTGATCAGAGTTTTTTTTTCGGATATTGGTTTCAATAAAGTTAAAAATAAAAAGTACTCCATAATGTGTTTCTGATTGCTAAAAAAAATCAGTAGTGCTAGAAAAAAATCCTTCTGGAAGAGGAATAAAAGCTTCATGTGTAAGAGTTGATCCTCTTTGTTCAACCGCCACCTTTTTGATCTAACAACATAGAGTTTAACTCTTTTTTTTTTAACAGAACTGGATCAGGAAGCCCTAAATCCTAAATCCTGGTGTCAGAAGAACCCGTTTCTGTAAAGACCCAATGATCGTAACAGGTTGATCTAAGATCTAAGCCTGATCTCCAACCCTGAGAACTCAGTTAACAGAAAACCTTCCCACAACTCACACTAACACTCTTTAAAAGTTGTCAAAAACTTTAACACCAAACGTTTGGAAATAATAGACGTGGAACATTCTCATAACGGTTGTGTGACATTGAGAGAAAACGTCCTTCGAACGACACCGTGAAATAACGTTCTGTGGAATAACCACATTTTTCAGCAGTTCTGGAACAATTAGAATCACAAAAAAAACTAACATGATGTTTAGAAAGAAACTCTCCAAACATAAATTTATTAGTGGAGTCGTCTTTAGAGGAGAAAACCCTCTCGTTTAACCCCAGGGAGAAAGAGATAGATAGATAGATAGATAGATAGATAGATAGATAGATAGATAGATAGATAGATAGATAGATAGATAGGGGGAGAGAGAGAGAAAGAAAGAGTAATTGAGAGAGATATATAGAGAGGGTAACAGAGAGAGAGAGAGAGAGAGAGAGAGAGAGAGAGAGAGAGAGAGAGAGAGAGAGAGAGAGAGAGAAAGTATTAGCTAGATAGAAAAAGAGAAAGAGGGGGGAGATAGAAAGATAGATAGATAGATAGATAGATAGATAGATATATAGATAGACAGAGAGGGGAGAGAGAAAGAGTCATTGATTATATATATATATATATATATATATATATATATATATATATATATATATATATATAAAGAGTGTCATTAAGATATATATATATATATATATATATATATATATATATATATATATATATACAGAGAGAGAGAGAGAGAGAGAGAGAGAGAGAGAGAGAGAGAGAGAGAGAGAGAGAGAAAGTAATGGCTAGTTAGAAAAAGAAAAAGAGAGGGGGGATAGATAGAGAGAGTGAGAGAGAGAGACAGACCGCACGCAGGGGTTGGGATGTTCCTCCTTCAACACTTTGTTGTCATTCACAGATCTCCGGTTCTCCACCGTTTTCACCATGAAGTGTGTTCGAGAACATTCTAACAGGTCCCTCAAAAACCACAGAGAACTCAAACCGAGTCCAGTTCCCTGGAATTTACCTGCGCTCTGCTGCTGGTTCATCCTGATCGCAGTGAATCCTCTGTCCACGAGCGCCTGCTTAACATCCCTGCAGCTCCGCGAACCTCCATCAGCACCGTCCTCCTCATCCACCACGCGCTCGCGCTCGCCTCCACGTCCTCCTGAGCAGAGGCACAGCGCCGCGTACAGAGCCACAACACACACCTGCAGCCTCAGCATGCTCCTCAAACCAACTAAAAACACCCTAAAGACAACAAAAAATAATAATCACACACACTCCAAATCAAAGGTCCGTCCGGCTCGCGCTCTGATCAGAGTTTCTTCTTTGCGCTCTTCATTGCGCAGCCCCTGTAAAGCGGCAGCGCGCGAAAAAACCATAAAACCCCCCCAAAAAAATCCGCACCGCAGCTCGATAACTTCTCCGCTGTGCACGGAGCTGCTGCTGAAAGTGTGTGTGTGTGCGTGTGTGTGTGAGAGGGAATGAGAGAGAGCGCGATACACAGACAGCTAAACACACACACACACACACACACACACACACACACACACACACACAACACACACACACACACACACACACACACACACACACACACACACACACACACCGAGTTCGTGCGCCGAGAAATCCCGGAGTGGAGTCACCGGAGCGCGTGAGAGGGATATTTTTATTTAGCCTGCATGATGATTAATATGGTTGCTTGAGAAGCAGATGGGAAAGTGCTGCTAGCTCGACTAATGTGGAGTCAAATGGCCAAAAAGTGCTAAGCAACAACGACCCACAATCATTTAATATAAAAATAAAAAATATATATTGTATTTTTTTTTTTTAAACAGGCACTGTTGCCTCACAACAAGAAGGTCCTGGGTTCAATTCCCAAGCAGGGGTCTTTCTGTGATCTCCCTGTAGGTGCCTGCATAGGTTTACTCCGGGTTCTCCGGTTTTCCTCCGACAGTCCAAAAACATGTATGTTAGATTGATTGGTGATTCTAAATTGGCCATAGGAGTGAGTGTGAGTGTGTTTGTGGCCCTGTGCTGGACTGGCAACCTGTCCAGGGTGTGCCCCCCCCCCCCCCCCCCCCCCCCCCCCCCCCCCCCCCCCCCGGCCTTTTACCTTTTTAGAGATAAAAAGGTTACACTCCAGCAGAGATAGACTCCAGTCCAGGGATAGACTCCAGCAGATCCCTGTGACCCCGAATTAGGGAATAATCTTGTATAGAAGATGAATGAATGAATATTGGTGTTCTTTAAATAACAGAAAAAATCACTTAAACATAAGTCACACTTTAGCTGTACTGAGATGTCAACATTCGGCCATGAACCGGCTAACAGAGGACGTTCAAACAACTTTTGTTAACATTCCTTATATGTTAGGCTGAAATGTTCTTAGCGTAATGGTAATGGAAAGTTCTCATAGTGTTAATAATAAATAATAAACGTTCTTGTGATGTTTGAAGAAAAGGTTTTTAGAACAATGTCCTTATGTCGTTGTGTCAATGTCCTTATGAATGTTCGGAAAATATTTAGAGAAAACATTTTTAGAACAGTGTTCTTGGAACATTTTATTTGTGCTAGAAGAATATTTTCAATCTGATCTATTCCATCCGCCAACCTTCTTAGAACAAAATACAGCGGTACCCTGACTTACGAGTTTAATTGGTTCTGTGACGGAGCTCGTAACTTAAATTACTCGTATGTCAAATCAATTTTCCCATTGAAATGAATTAAAAATGCCATTAATCCGTTCCGGGTCCCCGAAAAACACATTACATTTAAAGTAGAAAAAAAATTATAAATTAAGAATATTGTATAAAAAACAATACAATAGGATGTACTGGAATAGACTGGGTTTATTACGTATAATGTACAGCATTTACCTTGGAGATCAGACGACTCCACTTGCTAACGCGCATGTCTGATGTAAGGGTGGTTCGCCTACGGTGGTTCAAGCTGTAGGTCGTTATCAGCACAATGGTATAAACCTGTACATTTCTTGTCTATTCGCCCGAATATACGATATATTATACGATATATAATATACGATCCCCTTTTATCCCTTCCTTGACCATGTGACTAAGAACCAAATGTGAGACATTCAGACTGACCAATCAACAAATTACAGCTTCACCCACTGTATAAATCAAGTGACACTTGACCCTTGATGTTGTCCTAAAGGTCTTGATCCATTCTGTGCCTTCAGGAATATCAAATGGTCCTTTTATTACCCACCATATGTTTGGGGCAGGAAAGCAGAAGTATGATCACTTTTAGCCTTACACTGACTAGCTATCGAGTGAGACACGGGATGCTGGACGGATGTTACGGCGTTCACTGTGGCGTTTAGTACACCAAATAGCGGTCGGGTGTCTGAAGCTGACTCGTAACCCGAATTTTAGCTCGTAACTTAGAGCAAAAAAACGCCGACTCGTATCTCCAAAAACATGCATAAGTCAAGGTACCACTGTGCTTGGAACGCACTTACGATGTTATTTGTATTCAAAATGTTTACAATGTCCTTATGACCTTATTTCATAATTGATAAACTTTAACCAGTATTCAGATGCCCTCATCCAGAATGGGGCCCACTGGTGGCAGCTTTGTGGTCCAGGGAATTAACCCAACGAGCTTCTGATTAGGCATCTAACACTTTAACGTTGATCGTTTTTAAAATGTTTTTAGAACGATGTTCTTAGGACGTACTTATGCCGTTATTTGTACTTGATAAATAATCCCAAAACGTTGAAAGAAACAGTTCTTGTAACAGATTTTTAAAGGGGGTGGTACTTAAAGAATAATCTTGAAGACTTTTCTAGAACTGTGCCTTAAAATATCATTTAGATAACATTAAACAATCTGGACATTTTCATGTTTTTTTGGAAAATTTTTAATCACATTCGCTAAAACTAAAAAGAAAACTCTTGAAAACATACTCAGAACATAAATTTGTAAAAGTTGGAGATTGGATTAGAAGATCACGGTGTCCCATAAATCTTATATTCTGATCTCACCAAGTAGAATTACAGCTACATAAAAGGGTTTTAATAACTCCCATTCAGCCATAAAATGGTACCCCTACACTCTAAAGCAGGGGTGACCAGACTCGGTCCTGGAGGGACGGTGTCCTGGAGAGTTTAGCTCCAACTTGCTTCAACATGCCTGCCTGTAACTTTCAAATATACCTAGCAAGACCATGATTAGCTAGTGCGGGTTTGTTTGATTAGGATTGGAAATAAACTCTGCAGGACACCGCACGCCCCAGACCCGGGTTTATTGACCTAAAGTCTTAAATGGAGGAATTAAGGCTTATGTGAAGGTTTTAACCTTCTAAACTATAATCCTTAAACCAATATCAACGATTATAGGATCAATTTATGAACATATGAAGATGCCTCCTTTAGATAAAATGCTAACCCTGACACTCTAAACCTCCTGAATGGTAGTATTCAAATTGTGGTACTAAAGCAGCAGATAAAGTTTTCGAAACATTTAATTTATACATCAACACATCCCTAATTCCTTAAATAGCTTAATCGGAGCAGTAGATAAAAGCTTTAACACATTTTTCAAGTGAACCCTAAGACCTACTCCCTAAACTCACGAATGCTAGAACTGGGGCAGTAGAATAAATCTTCAACAAATCTCTTTTAGACATCAACCCTAGAACCTAATTTCTCCACCCTCAAATAGGGGTCCTGGAGCAGAATCTGAAAAAGATGACAGGTTTTTATACAAATTTTATAAAAACCTAAATGTAAAAAAGACATGCAGATTTTCTAAATACAGGGACAGAGAGAGACATCTAAAGCTCCTCCAGGCACAGAGACAGATGGACTTTTTCAGGTTCTTCTACACCCAGACACAAAGGGATTCCTGCAGATTCCTCCAGGTGCAGGGGTGCATGAACCTTAATTTTATATTTTAAATGTAGACATGCCTCCGTTGCACGTAAATAGAGTGTGATGCTGTTGCGAATTGCACGCCATGCGACACGTTCATTGTTTTATTTTCAGATGCGTTCAGGCCACAGTGAGATAAAAACATCTCAACTTTTTGAAATGCAGCGCAGGATATGTGACAAGAACCAACCAATTAGCTTCCTCGCCTTTTCTCAGCAGTAAAATGAAGAAGCAGCTCATCATTGTGTTTCTTCATAAATAAATCTTGTAGCAGAGTTACAGTATGAATTTCCTCGTTTTAGTGGAAAATGCTGCTGATGGTTGCTTAGCAAGGCATACCTAGACATGCCCAGCGTCTTCCACACCCCTAAAGCTTCTCCAGGTATGAAGAGACACTTGCAGATACTCCAGACTCAGAGATAAAGGTACGTGCAACAATACACCACTTTGCTCTAAACAATTTATTGTTGGAACTGAGACAGAAGTGTACTTTAATTATATTAAAAAACACCTGCAGGTCCACCAGTTACAAAGACAGGGAATATCTATAATTACCTAGGAACAGAAATAGGGGGACACCTAAAGCTTCTCCAGGTACAGGGACATAAAGACACCTGAAAATCCTTCAGCTACAGTGACAGAAGGACACTCGCAGGTATCCCAGCTACAGTGACAAAGGGACACCTGCAGATCCTTCAGCTACAGTGACAGGGGGACACCTGCAAATCCTTCAGCTACAGTGACAGGGGGACACCTGCAAATCCTTTAGCTACAGTGACAGAAGGACACCTGCAAATCCTTTAGCTACAGTGACAGAAGGACACCTGCAAATCCTTCAGCTACAGTGACAAAGGGACACTCGAAGATCCTCCATGCTAAATATTTAATTTCATTTTAAAGACAGTGGTGTTAATTTAGTATCAATCACAACAAAGTGTGTGTGTGTGTGTGTGAGAGAAAAAGTGTTTCAGTCAGCATCTGAGGTGTGAAATCATTAACCCGGCGAGTCATACACGCCTGCTGTCCTCCAGGATCAAAGCCTCATGAATTCGGTGTAAAATGATCTCTGTAGCTGAGACTCCCCTTCAGCCGAATGGGAAAGACATGCTCCACTGCCTCTGGATCAAACTTTTACACCTAATTAATACACTCTCCTAATAATTACCACAACCTTCTGCATACTTTAAAGAAGAAATGTAATATATTAGCACACATACATTTGGTAATTAAAGCAAAGGAAATGACCCTCTATTCAAATATTGCATTAATACCAGGAGCTTCATGAACAGTAAGCAGCGCTAAAAATCTATTGATCTACCAGGTACCTGATTCCACTTGCAAATCCTCCAGACAGAGGAACAGAAATGCACCTAGAGATCCTCTATGAACACGGACAGAGAAACATCTGTAGAATCTCTGGATACAGAGACAGATGAACAGGTAAAAACTGGTACATGGGCAGAAGGACACCTAAAGATCCATCAGAAACAGAAACAAAGAGATGCCTACAGATCCTTCAGGTACAGAGACAACAAAACACTTGCAAACACTCTAGAAACAGAGCTAAAGGGACACCTGCATATCCTTCAGGTACAGAGACAACGGGACACCTGCAGATGCTACCAGGTACCCCTTACCGAATAGTATACTTAAAGTTTATTTCATTAAGTAAGCTTAATTCCAGTGAAAGTATAAATCCTGAGTCTTCTTTCTGTACCAAGTAAATACGATCAATGTCTTACTGGTGGACATGTTAGTGAAATTATTTAACACTTCTTTAACCAGTTTTCAGTTTATAATATTAAACTTTTATATATATATTTTACATAGACTGAGAACTGTTCTGTTAGTGGAGAGACAAATTCTATTCCTTAAAACTTTATATCTTAAAAATCCACTATTGGGTTATCAGAGCCGGACCAATGAATTATCAAACTAAGTGGCTGCTTAGGGCCCCTGTGGCCACCAGGGGGCCCCCAAAAGTACATGAACTGTCAGGTGTTTTTTTAATGGAAAAGCACAGCCGGAATGATTCAGAGAGAATCTTTACAACATTTCTGACCAAACCTATATTTTAATGTCTGTAGCCTTCAGCCAATCAGAAACCAGAAGCGGATTTATTACACTTCATTGCATGTGAGGGTCTTATGAGGTAATATTTCATAATACACACAAGATATTTATATTCTGTTCATGTTTAGTCATGCGTGTGTGTGTGTGTGTGTGTGTGTGTGTGTGTGTGTGTGTGTGTGTGAAAGACTTCAGAGATTGAGAGACATTCTCCTGAATTTATCACTCATCAGCTCTTTCTCCTGGATGCTTTTTGCTGACGGACAGAGTCCCACATCTCACCACCTGGGCACAAAGGTATCACCACACACACACACACACACACACACACACCTCCATGTAAGAGTGTGACGAGTGTGTGAGTGTATTGCATAAACGAATCAGCCTCTGATGACACACATACAAATGTCTGAAGAGGTTAAATGCAGGAATGTGAGATACGAGATGTGATTATGGCCTGGTCCGGGAAACACACACACACACACACATTCGAAGAGTTGTGTGTTATGTGTGTATTTCTTTTATCTTTTTATTCTCTGTCTTTTTTAGTGTATCCTCTACACAAATGGTTTTCCTTCGTGTTTTATCCACTGAGTAAGACGAAGTGAGACACTTTAAATCCTGTCAGATAAAATCTGACTGTCTGACACACACACACACACTGAACACACACACACACACACACACACGCAGTTAGAACTACACAAGGAAACCTGAAGAAAGCGTTGTTTCTTCTACAGTGAGACAAATCTGTAGATACGGATGTTTCACCCACTGGCCTCGAGCACAAACACACACTCATCAGTATATATTCAGCAATTTTCCCAGAGAAAACAGATGAAAAAAGCCCCCAGAGACCCAGAGGGCACACCGAGACGTCATCACCGCACACTTTAAAGTGCACTTAGCAGCTATTTGCTGGAGAAGTGTTTGCTCGAACAAGTACAGGCTGTTTTTCTGCTTGCTTATTTTTCTCAGCTTGATAACACACATGCTTTTTTTCTGTTTTGTAAAAAATGCAGCAACATGAGATAATAAATTATCGGTGCTACAGTTTCAGAGTGTGCGTGTGGTAACAGTAAACACCAGGGGTCACCAGACTCAGTCCTGAGGGGACAGCTTTCTGCAGAGTTTAGCTTAAACTTCACCTACTTGTAAATTTTAAGTATACCTAGCAAGACCTTAATTAGCTTCTTCAAGTGTGTTTGATTAGTTGGGGACACCAGCCCACCAAGTTTGTTGACCCCTGTATTGTATAAATTTATAGACCAAATTACTGGTACACTTGACTGATCATGTTTGTGTAAACACCTCGTTGCAGATTTAGGTTACATCCGAAATCACATACTCCTTAAGTAGGTACTACAATTCAGTCAGTACATACTTCTCTATATTGTAATTCATGTAATCTCCTTTTATTCATCTTTTTTCTTTTGCCCTGGATTCTGAATTAGAAATTTTATACCAACGCATCTGTTAAAAGCCTGTCTTCAAAGCCTCATCCATCATCTTTGCAACTTTAATTCCCAACTTGCTCTGTTAGCTGTGGTATCCCCCACGGTCCCGTCTTAGGTCCTCTATTGTTTCTAATTTATCTTCTGCTAACTGGCAAAATCTTTACTAATTTTGGTATTAAATCTCAATGTTATGCTTACGATACACAACTGTCTTCTTCAAACCTGACTCCATACTTTCACCTGTCTGTCTTATTAATTGTCTTCACCAAATAAAAAAATTGTTAAGTGACATTGTATGTTATGTGACAAAATAAACATGGAGTATGTAGTCCCATCGAATACTATCCAAAATCATACTTTAAAGAAAGTACTTTTTTAATGGTTGAACAGTATGTCCTAACTAGTACCTAGTTCCTATTGTTGACTTCACCAAGTGTGTCTTTGCTTCATCACAGTGGATTGTGATTTCATTTTAAAGAAAACCTTAAAGACCAAAGTAGTTTTCACATTGGGAAACATATTGGCTCTGAAATCCTTTGACAAGATGAATAAATTTGCAGCTTTGTGCCAGACAGAGAGTCTCCCTAAATTTCTGCTAAAAACTAAAAAAATAAATGTAGTCTTTAGGAGAAGATTTAAGCACTGAACTCCACTTCACTGCCTAGTGGAAAAATTGACTAACTTTAGGTCCCTTGGAGTATAAATTTATCTCCAAGGACATGACCTGAACTCATCACTTCAGACAGTGACTGACTTGTACCACCAGGGAATTCTAAGGATCTCATGGATCTCCCCAGTGATCCTGAGACCTTTCTATACTGCCGCTATAAAAAGTCTTCTAACTGTGAGACCGGGACCGCAGAACACTTTAGAGAGTGGTACTTCTAGCCTAGAGCATCTCCGGTTCTCCAGACCACATCCAACCCAAAAGATCTGAAACTTTGTTAGGGACTCAGAGGATTATCTCCTTACAATCCAGCAAATGCTTTACCGTCTAATAGCTAGAGCTAAAAGGTTTAGACTTCAGGAGGAATGCCTTTAGTCATTAGGATGAACCGTGTCTTACAGCTATCTCCTGCCACTTGTAGTACACATCTTGTGGAAAATAGTTCTAAACAACATACACAGTTTAATTTGTAAGTAAGAATGGGTCAGGTTTACAATCCGAAGAATCACGACTGAATCACACAACTAAATTCGCACCGCCTCTTACAGAGACACCTGGTAGACGCAGGTTTAGTCAGAATGAATACTAACTTGACTTTTTGTTGGCTAACATCCTTGATAGTTCCTTGATTTATCTCTTTTTAGCTTACTCAGTCTTACTTTTAACAAGTTTTCCAGAAAATTCCATCGGGCATTTGGGATGAGTTTCTTTTCCAAACTCGAGTAATGCAACTTAAGTATGAGGAACTGTCAAGAAGTCTGCAAATAGAGCAACTTTTTTTATACCAGAGGGCTTTTTTTTCTTAAAAACATTTCCTTCCACTTTCTTCAGGTTGGTCGGCATGGCTTATTCATTTCTCACTTGCGGTTTCATTTGTCAGATGTGATTCATCGCATGGTGGACCTGGATCCCCCCACAGTACCTTTTACCATACTGAGAGACTCTGGTAACATAGCAATAAATTCCCCTTACACTGACTATTCATTGATATTAATCACTGCTGCCTCTGGCCAATCAGAGGACACCTTTCTGATCTTGTATTAATAAAAGAAATGAATAAAAATTCAACAGTTCTGTATATTTCCGTTGTTTGTCTTCTTCATAACTGTGCACTTAAGTTTGATACTAGCGTTATTTCCAGCATGGGCTCATTACAGACTACAGAAAGTGGCTGTTTCCTCCTGTAGTGCTTCTCTGCATGTGTGTTTGTGTGTGTGTGTGAGAGAGAGAGAGAGATGTGTGTGCGTGTGATGCTTAGAGTGATATAAACTCACATGAATGCCAAAACCTGAGTCGCTGAATTATTAACAAGCCTCTCATAATTTATGAATCGTATAGACAAATATGGGCAATTATTATAAACCTTTGAGAATAGAAGGGCGGATCGTAATCACGACGCCGCAGAGCGCCATGTGTTTTCTGTCGCTAATGGAGACGAAGAATCGGAGCGACACGGAGGGGAGACATTATCACTGGAAACATAGACGCTTTTACATCTGAAGGGAATTCGATGCTTTTAAAGTGCAAAAATGAGTAGAAATTATTCTCTGAACAAAAAAATAGATAATAAAACTTTTGTCATGGCATAAATGAAGCTCGATGGAGGTTTCGTTTAAGGTGGAACATTTTCCGCAAGATTGTTTTTTATCATCATGAAAAAAAGTGATAGTAGTTAGTGGTTAACATTGTTACCTGACAGTAAGAAGGTCCCAGGTTCGGGGGTCTTTCTGTGTGCGCTTTACATGTTCTCTCTGTGTTTGTGTGTTCACTCCGGGTACTCCGGTTTCCTCCCACAGTCCAAAAACATGTATGTTATGCGTGTGTGTGTGTGTGTGGGTGTGGTTGTTTGTCTGTATGTGGCCCTGCGATGGACTAGTGATCTGTCCAGGACGACCCCTGCTGTTCACCCATTGATAGTTGGGATAGACTCCAGCAAATCTTCGGGACCCTTGTTAGGAATAAGTGGGTATAGATAATAGATGGATGGATGGATGGATGGATGGATGGATGGATGGACTATTGTTAAAGCTTTCTTACTATTTTTAATAAAATTGGTAAACATGCTAGCACTAAAATATGGCTGCTCAGTTAATATTCATAAAAATATTTAAAAAAAGATTTTTTTTTTAATTAGGATAATCTCGATCCCCTTATCTTTTACCTCCTAACCTGCTAATAAAACTATGGAACATAAAATGTAAAAGTTTCTTTGTCACATAGACTCAGAACAGTAAAAGTTGTTTCTTTGCATATCTATCTTAGTAAGTTAGGGTCAAAACGCAGGAAGTGTTAAGGGTCTTGCTCAGGGACCCAACAGTGGCTGACTGGCGGCAGTGGGGCTTTAACCCAGGCCTACCTGGTATTCCAATCAACTCAGCCACAATTTGAGCCCCAACAGTAAAAGTGTAAAAATTTTATTTTAAATGTTTAAATAAAATTGTAATGTGATTATATAATTAAATAAAATAATCAAAATAACTGTAATTTTTCTGGGTTGAGGGTTGGATGAAGGGGTAGGAAAATTTTAAAGGCCAAAACCCCTTGGGTGCCCCAGAGATCTGTTTTATTAGTAGTAACAGTACTAGCAGTAATGTAATAGTATGTTTGGTGTGAAATGGGTGTAATAGTGTCCCAGTCTTATATATTTTTGCTGGCTGCACCCATGAGAAGCGCTGTTTCATATCTAGTCATTTATTCATTTATCTTCTATACCTGCTTATTCCCTAATTCTAAGTCACTGGGATCTGCTGGATTCTATCCCAGCCGTCTCTTAAAGGGTGGGTACAGCCTAAACAGGTCACCAGTCCATCACAGGGCCACACCCACACTCACACTCACTCCTATGGGTAATTTAGATTTAACAATCAATCTAACATTCATGTTTTTGGACTCTTGGAGGAAACCGGAGAACCTGGTGTAAACCCACGCAAGAACTTACAGGGAGAACATGCAGACACCACACAGAAAGACCCCTGCAGGGGATCTTTTGGCTATGAGGCAACAGTGCAAACCATTAAGCCACCGTGCTGCCCCATATCTTTTAAAAGAAAACTTTCCTGGACATAGCAAAATTAATTGTTTTATTGTATTATTTTGTAAGTCATTAGTTATTATTGAAGGAAAAATATTATGTATATATACAGAAAATATACATATATATAAAGAAAAGCAGCTCTTATGATTTTGCTTGTTTACTTTCTAGCCCGTGTCTGTTTACCCTTATTATCTATTATAGAAAAAAACCATAAATATGGAAATAAGGCACTTTTAGAGTTAATTCTGCATTAAAAAGCTCAGACAAATAATTAAATATTAAATAAACTGTTGAGGAATTTGAGCTAAATTTCGTTCAGACGCTTAAGCTAGCAATGGAAGCCAGATCGTCATTAGCAAAGTTTCGCTAATTTCGAGATTAAATTGCTATGATAAATACATTTTTTATCATTTTTTATTGCTATAAGTACTGCGTTCACTCTGATCATCATTTATCCATGTTCAGACTCATTACCATTTTTTATGATCGGCGCATTTTCACTTTTCAATTTTTTTATTAGTAATTTTTTTTTTCACGTTTATTAATTTTGGATTTTATTGCTTTGCTTATTGTTGTTTTTATTATTACAATAATCACCGTTTGCATTTCGATTGACACAGATTCCTTGACGAATTCCGCTCATGCCATCCTGCTCGCTGTGTTTAATTGTTGTCATTAGACTTCAGTCGATCTGAGTGTGTGTGTGTGTGTGTGTGTGTGTGAGAAAGTAAAAAAAAGAGCAGTGAAATAAATGCTGAACAGCTGATTAAATATGCATTCGCTCAGATTAATGGAGGTGCTCGTGGTTTTACACTTCAGCTCCCAGGCAGGTTTAGTGGAAAGCATGCAAAGAGTTATTAAGGTGACAGAGGATTTTGTCAGACTCCACATCGCCTCCTAAAACCACTAAAGGAACTGCAGCCTTTTTAAATGAAATGAAAACAGGCGAAATAAATTAATTGTGTAATAATAATAATTATTCCATTAGTGTAATTTTTTCTATAATAGATAATATAAAATGTTTAATAATAAATTTAAAAAATCATATAATAAAAATGCATAATAAATCATTCCTTTAAAGTTTTTTTTTTTAAAGAAAAACTGAAAACTTTCCGTAGGACTGAGCGGAATCCTTAAACACACTTTTAATTATACTCTCACGCCACACACACACACACATTTTGACCTCAGTTAGTCTTACCCTGCAGCGAGAGCTTTAACCTTTCCTTTCGTCATGTGAAGAGTTTCTGCTGTGTTTTTTTTTTTGTAAATGAGGTAAAGGTGGAGGTGAAGGGGTGTTGGTTAATTCCCATCATGCCCAGTGGTGACACACACACAGACATGCTCTGAGCTACAATTAAAAACCAAACGTGTTTACAAAAGCTGTTCTGCTGTGAACAATCGATATTTGTTGGCGTGTGACTGAGCCACGAGGCAAACGGTGACACACACACACACATCCAGGCGGTTTGCATTCGGGGACTTTCCGAAAGCCTCCAGCCAATCCGAGTGCCAGAGGTAAAACGATTCATTTACCTTCCCTCTTGTTGGCTATATTTCACGCTAGCTTGTGTAAAGAGTGTGACATGTTCTGCCCCACATATTAGAACAATTAAACATGTAATGTGATGGCCAGGAATCCCAGCAGGACGAATAAGCACTCACATCAAAGCGGAGATCAGATCAAGCGCAGTCCTTGGTCTGGTTCTCCCTCAGGAGAAGAAATCTCTGCCCCTTTAAAGTAACAACACAATGTCGAGGTTTTAAGAACTCTCAGCCTTTTTAACTGCGAGTCGCTCGGTTCCCTGCAGAACGCTCCGAGCTGCATACCTGATCACAGTTCCAGACTCTGGAGTTTAGGATATGTACCGCTGAGAGCTGTTTGAACTGCTGACAGCGTCTCGCGCTAGAACTTTACAGAAGTGGAATGGAGCTATGATTGAATTCAGCAGGTCATGCTGAAACTTTTACCACCTTCCAGAACCCTGACATGAGCTTAGAGTAAAAAAATAAATACTGTACTTGATGATAGATTGCCGGAGTCCCTGCACACTTTTCAGACAATGTACTGAATTGTTCTGAGTTAGTTTTTGATCATAAGAAAACCTAATATTAGCAGTGGGTAGTAACACCTTATGTTCCCTGCATTACATGAACTCGAGTATTAAAATGTCCTATTTAAGTGTAGATTTAACCGGATTACTTTTACATTTATTTGCAGAAATTTACTTTTACTTCATAAAATTTGTTGTTGTCTGTTACTATTAAATGTTAATGATGAAAATGTAGTTTTTATGATTAGTTTTTATCATATATAAATGAGTTTGTTCAGGAAACCCACTCGTTTCACGCTTAATTCAGAAAATAATGACGGAGGAGGAAGAAAAAATGAGAATATCAGTAGAGACAGAAACCAGTGGCGTAGATGGTGCAAAAGGGTGGTGGTCTGTCCCCGGGCGCAGCATCTTGGGGTGCATCTAGTTGCCTTAATTATTTTACTTTTTACATCCTTTTCATAGCTTAAAAAAATGCTATGAAATGAAGTTTTCCATGTTCTAAAATCCGAAAATTTCCTGGAAAGCATGACGGACCCCCTTATGGCTCACACCTTTTCACGAGGGGGGGGCCGGGGGGCGGGGGGGGGACTTCTTCCCCCGGCGTTGAAAACACACGATATCACATTTAATTAATTTGTACACTCCGAGGAGAGAAACTAACAGTTCCATAATGTGATGTTTTCAAAGCGAGTGCTTATGTAAGTGTAGAGGAACTCCAGCTCCAACCTGAGGAAACATCTTACAGAGTTTCATGATAACGACTATTTGATGGTGATTCTGTAACTAAGGACACTTTATGGAACTTTTACTTTAAGTTACTATAAAATCTCACTTTTTTCTCTTTTTTTTTGTTTATTTTATGTAGTTGCGATCGTTAGTATTTTTCTAGATTCAGGATTTTCCCTTCATTTAATCAGTTAGTAACTAATAACTCATAATAATTATATCATTCCAGACTTTTTTCTCTCTTAATCATGTCACTTTAATCAATAATACTTTTATTCCTACTTGAGTCATTATTTTATAAGTACCTGTACATTATTGTACTCATCTATACCGAATACAGTGAAATCTCGACATATGAAATCAGGTCGTCCTGGAGGCGAGTTTATAAAGCCCAAAATTCTTATTGCTATACAAGTTTTCCGATAAAAAATAATTATAAATGCAGATAATTAATTCCAGCCCCCCAAAATGTTACCAATATTACCAATTTCATTTGTTGTATAAAGAAAAAGCTTTTGTTGGACAAAAAACATTGGACATTTAATGTCTTCAGCAGACAGAAATTAGTCTTAACCCAGTGATGATTCATGCCATTTAAAAGCTCCTGGTCACAATTTGGTTCAGCTCTTTCTATACTGGACATTATTAGTAATCACCCAGATGAGGATGGGTTCCTTTTGAGTCTGGTTCTTTTGAGGTTTCCTCCTAAAATCATCTCACCATTGCCTCAGGATTGATTATTAGGGCTAAATATGTAATAATGTATTTCTGTTAAACCTTGGTGTGATTTACATTCTGGTATTTTGGCCAGAGTGACTTATATTCATGCCCATTTTTATCCAATCGAGCAGTTGAGGGTTAAGGGCCTTGCTTAGGGGCCCAGCAGTGGCAGCTTGATGCCGCTGAGAACTTAATTTAGGATTTTTCAATGGGTTTACTCCTGGTTCTCCGGTTTCTTTCCACAGTCCAACAACATGTATGTTAGGTTGATTGGTGATTCTAAATTGCGCATAGAAGTGTGTGTGAGTGTGTGTTGTTGTTTGTCTGTATATGGCCCCGTGATAGACTGATGCTCTCTCCAGGGTGTTTCACCCAATGGCAGCTGGGATAGAATCCAGCAGATCCCCATGATCCTGATTAGGAATAAGTGAGTATGGAAGATGGATAGATTTTCCAGTGAGCAGGCCAACACCTGAACCACTAAGCTACCAATTCACCCAGATAGCAAGTATCTAATTCAATTTATTTAATACATTCAAGCCAAAGGGTGATGGTGGTGGTGGTGGTGGCAAGAAAAAACATGATTTTTTTTGTTGTTGTTGTAAACAGATCAATACTGGTACATTGAGATTTAAAAATGGAACTCATTTTCATGTAGGATCATAAATAACCATCGAAATCATTTCTTTTACATAATTGTGGTCAACCAGACAATTTAATCTTATTCTACTTCCTGTTGAAGTTTTTGATTGTTTACCGATTGAGTGTAATTTCGTTCAGACAATTGTAGCCGAAGTCTGAGGCGCCGCTAGCAATTTTGGGCCCTTTGAAAGAATATGAGGTTGCGTTGTCCCTTTGAATGATAATAACCCCCCAACACCCAGTGCCCCCCTCCCTTGTCTTTCTGCTCCAGGGCCATCTTCTTGGTTTTTAAGTGTTACCATCCACAGCAGTCTTATATACTCTATCTCTGGGTTCATGTGGGTTTATCCTCAGCAGAAGCATCAAAAGGAGGGCAAAACATGCACCACGACTAAAATCTTATTTTTTTTTACTTTGAATAACAGACAGAAATCTCGATGTGCACACCTACCCGAATCACCAGCAAACCGATTCCGCTAATGGCGGCTGCTAATGACGATCTCGCTCTCACTGCTCACTTTAACACTCCGCAGTTAGTTTATAATTTTTGGTTTAAAGATATTTTTTTATAGACAGAACAGAGGGGATAAAATGGGAGAGATAAAGAGGGAGGCGGCACCGGAAAGGACCCGAGACAGAAATCAAACCCGGGACACCGGAGCACAACAACTTGTGCATATGGGTGCCGTCGCCTCAACCCACTAAACCACAGCGCCGGCCAGTTAGTTAATAGCTTTTTTGTTTACATATGTTTATAATAAGGAACTACATCTAAAAGCTGTCTTATTTGTATATTCATTAGTTTCCTTTCCCAATAAAAAGCAGATCACTGATGTGACATCATTACCTGTCAGGTTTCTTTTCAGTGTGTATGTGTGTGTTGGGTCAGGAATTGATCTAAATATGATGTCACTGATGTCGGTTAAAATTATATGGAGCATACGGATCCAGAGGTCAAAACAGGACATGTACATATTTCTCACTAATTATTATTCAGGTAGGGTCATTTTATCATCATCATCATCATCATCATCATCATCCAGAGGAAATGATCAGCTCAGAGCAGTGGGATTCTCATCTATTATTAGATGTAAGTGTGTGTGTGTGTGTGTGTGTGTGTGTGTGTGTGTTACAGAGATGTTATCACGAATAAGAATTCGGTGCTTGTGCATATTTACTTCATTTCAGACGCACAGTGTGTGTTATTTGGAGTGTGTATTAAAAGCGGGTCTCCTTCACTACAATGCTTTTTGTTTTCTGTTTACCAGCACAGCAGGGAGGCCAGACTGAATACGGGTTTTATTTCAAAACATTGTTTTATCTACTGATGAGAAAATCATTGTTTAGCAAAGTAAACACACTAAAGAGGAAAAAATGGATCTGTGGATTCTTCTCGGTTAGAAGTTATTGCTTTAATCTTAATCTCCATAGTCAACCTTTATGGAAGGAGTCTCCAGTTCAAAAAGGAGAAAGAGTAACAAAAAGATCAGGGAAGTGGTAGCGCAGTGGTTAAGGTGTTGGACTGCTAACCACAAGATTGTGGTTTTGATTCCCAGCAACTATTGGACCTCTGAGCACTTTAACCACCAATTTCTCAGTAGTATCATTGAGATAAATGTAAGTTGCTCTGAATAAGGAGAAGTGTTGGATTAAAAGGTTAGGGCTCTATGTTGTTGATTGAAAGACCAGGTAGACCTGGGTTCAAGCCCAACTACGGTTAGTCCTCCACTATTGGGTTCTTGAGCAAGACCCTAACCCTTTCTGCCACAGGGGGTGCTGTATCATAGCTGACTCTGCACTTTGACCCCAACCTTTTAATATGGGATATGTGACTTCACTATTTAAAGACATTTGCATTTACAAATGTCGTAAAAGTAACTAAAGACTCTGCCTCACCTATCGTCATTAAAAGATTAAATAAATGCAGTGAAACCTTGGCATGCAAATTGAATTTGTTCTGTTCTGGAGGGGCAGTGGTGGCTCAAATCATTAAAGCACTGAGTTGTTAATCTGAAGACCAGAAACACCTGTGTTCAAGCCCCACCACCGGCAAGCCAACCACTGTTGGGTCCTTGAGCAAGACCTTTAACCTTTCCTGCTCCAGGGGCGCTGTATCATAGCTGACCCTGCACTCAGACCGCAACTTATGTGTTGTTAAAAGGGTATATGTGACAATTTAGGCATTTACATTAATTGTATTGTGATACAATTTCCCATAAGAAATAATGTACATGCAGATGATCCATTCTCATAATTACTAGGGTTATCAATTGTCAACATTAGAACAGCAAAACATTTGGAAAGGCAAGTAAATGAAAAAAAGGAAGAAAGAAGGAAATAGACCCACGCCACCGATCTGACAACATAAAAAACGTCTGCAAAAAATAAATTCATGGCAAAGACGACATTGGAATAAGGCCACGAACCAAACAGTTTGGCTGAACCAAAAAAAAAAAAATCTGCTAAAGCAAATGAGTTTTGAGCGGCTCACGGACGTACAGCCTGCGCAACTTAGCCAATGATTGGTTTGTTGGTATTCTGTAAATGCTTCGCAGATGCCGAAGAAAATCTTAATTCGAAAATCTGTAAGGGACGACATTTGTTTGCTAATGTATTCCAATTTATCCACTGATCTGTGCCAGAAATGTCATTTCTTTATGACTTGGATTATTTCGATTATTTATTATAATCTAAATCACTGAATTGGTCACTTTGATTATATTTCATTTTGTTCTGTAATCTAGATTAGATAATAGATAATATTAAATATTATATAACATATTTGGTCTCGGTATTCTGAAATAAACTGCACTGAAAAAGCGAGGCGAGGCAGTCAGTACCACTGCCACACTGAAGGGGCAAGAGTGAGTACATGGGTTTATTTTGTCCAGCTTTTGTCTCTTCACAGAGACAGCAACTGAGCAGTTGAGAGTTAAGGGGCCTTGCTTAGGGGCCCGAGAGTGGCAGCTTGGTGGAGATGGGAATCAAACCCATGATCAGAAGGATCAGCAGCATTGCGACACCATGACCAGTGAGGTATCTCTTTTGCTCTCTGTCTCTTTCTCTCTCTCTGTCTCCATTCCTCCCTCTCTTTTTCGCTCTTTTTCCATCTTTTCCCAATCTCCCTTTTCTCTCTTTCAATCTTCCCCTTTCCTCTCCTCTCTCTCTCTCTCATTCTCTCTCTCCACCTTTATCCCTCTCTCTCTCTCTCTCTCTCTCTCTCTGGTTTCATAATCCACACACTCATTATGGTACAAAAGAACTTCATAACGAATAAATTTCACACTCAGTAGTATGAGATATTTTCTGTGAGAGCCACTACAGTAATCAGCAAGAATACCCTCCCACACACACCCACACACACAAACACACACACTTTACTCCAGACTTCATGTGAAACAGAAATGAACAAATGTAAGACAGAACGTGTGTGTGTGTGTGTGTGTGTGTGTCTTATTTGTGCAGCAGCAGCTCATATTTTATTTACACACATAACTAATTTTACAAACAGAAAAAAGAAGTTGGAATAAATTATTCTGTGTGTAACTTCACAATCAGTGGAGCTCTTAAATGCACCTCTGTTACGCTTCGGTTCTCTGGGCTGTAAATGTTCTATGGTTATAGAAAAATCCTAGGCTGATACATAAAAACTTTTGATTTGGCGTGACTTGTTTATCTGTTTTCGCACGTATTTCTGGCCCTCATTTGTATATGAACCTAGGCAACTAGGTGGTGCTGGGAATTGAACACCTTAACCTCTGTACTACCACTTATAATGTCATCCATCAATGAACACAGCAGCAACCGAATGATACCCCAGATAACTGTTCAGTGTGAAAACAACTGTGATCCGACGTACTTCAAAATCATGTGGTAGGAACTTAGAATTCAAGGTGAAGGCTATAACACCCACCCCCAGGCATCTGTAAGGTCCATGGGACTGTAGTCAACACCTACAGGGATGTGGCTGCGAGAGGAAAATTGATGAAAAATTCAAAATTGGAAGAGCCCAGAACAAATTCCAAAGAAATTAGGAGGAACAACGAGGAAAATCCAAGAGGAACTCGAATGTAGCATGGAGATAATTTCTAAAGTACCTGAAATACATACTACCCTTACAAAGTACGAAAGGTTGGCGGTATCCTTTAGATGGTAGTCTGTGTTCTAGTAAACCAGTGTTAGGACGTAGTTATAAAGAGACTTTAATGCACATCTGTAAGTTGCTCTGCATGTCAGCATTTACTACATAAATGTCAAGTATTCTTAAGATGGTTAAAAGGTCTTGGCACCCCGGACAAGTGAGTTTCACAGAAGTTCTTTGGACAGTTAAGGTTATTTGCTCTTAATAATGGTTCCACATGGATCTGTAACAAAGGTTATGGATTCTTGACTCTAATATACATTTTCACCACTGGGATCTTAGCTAAGTAGAGGATTTTGACATTTGTTAAAAAGGGTAAAAATGTGGTTTGGATGAAGAAAAACTGCAATCAACTGCTGCGACGACTCTCTTGTATTCGGGGGAAAAAAATTAACAGTGCAGTTAAAATCGTCATGGTGGGGGTTTACAATTAAGGCGTTTCTGACAATTAAATATTTTTGGCAAAGTTGCAGAAATTTAGAGATTACTATGCTGTAAGGGGGGATGCAGATTTACTGTGTGTGTGTATGTGTGTGTGTGTGTGAGTGGGAAAGAGAGATAGAGACAAAAACTCTATTGTGGGTGTCGAGTGTTAAACCTGCGGCTGAATAATGTAGCGCTCATTAAGTGTGAATGAGACTCTGAGATTCAGTTATACACAAGTGTGTCCCGATATGTCAATATATATATACAACCTTAAATGTAAGTTAGTTCTAGTTATTTTTAATTAGATTTGGAACCGATATTAATATCTGATTAGCTCGATGTTTATGTAAGCGATATGCAGAACTAAAATGTATTTATTTATTTATTTATTTATTTATTGTTTTCCGAATAATTGCATTTCTGAACTAAACACACATACTTTTATTTATACCACTGAAAATACTTATTTCTATAGAAATATAAATAACAAGAACCAAATAATAAAAAAAAAAAGTATTAAGTGCACGATTATTGAAGTGTCTCTATCAAATAAAAATTTTATTTGAGGTAACAAATTAAGAACAAAATAAATAAAGTATAGCAATTAAAGCAAATTGTAATAAATATCGGTAAAATCGATATCGATATCGGTCAAGCTCTAGTGTTAACATGTTTTCTACACGTTTGTAGATCAAGTTGGTAGAAAGTTTGTTTGCAATTTTTTTAGCTTTAAAAGTAACACCACATTTTTACTAGACAAACATGAGTCCATCTCATTACTTTTCCGTACTGAGATGGATTTTCCTGATTGAGCCACTGTCATTTACATTTACAGCATTTAGCAGATGCCCTTATCCAGTTTTAGTTCAGTTTTATTTGTTTGGCACTTTTTACAGTGGTCATTATCCAGAGGAACTTATTTTTATCTCATTTATAAGAAATTGGGTGTTGAGGACCTTGCTTAGGGACCCAACAGTGGTAACTTGATGGTGCTGGGAATCAAACCCACAATCTTAGCGTTAGCAGTCCAACACCTTAACCACTGTGCTACCAATTCTCCCTGGGATCATGGCTGATCCTGACTCACTGGTGGCCAACGTATTTTCCCAGAGTTCTTTGTACTGCTTATTTTCCAACTATTCCTGCAATACCCACTGCAGATTACCTGGATCAGGTGTAGTTAATCAATCAAAAGCTCAGATGATAAGATTGGTGGGGGCCAATTGAATCAATATCTCGAGGAACGTGGGTTGCCCACCGCTGCCAATAAACTATGATGTATTAACTTTTTTGTTTAGGCTTTGATAACATCTTTCATTAATGTTTTATTCAATTATCTTTGCTGGGAAGTGGTAGTGCAGTGGTTAAGATGTTGGACTGATACAAGAGAAACCAGGGTTCGATTCCCAGCACCACCAAGCTACCTCTGTGGGCCCTTCAATGCTCAGTTGTATATAAAAGAGATAAATGTTAGTCGCTCCGGATGAGGGTGTCTGCCAATTGCCGTTAATGTAAATTCTGCTGTTGGTTCGGGTTGATGAGAATCAAGTGTTGAAAATCTGAAGATACAAACTTAGGACAACTTTTAAAAATAAATGCCTAAAAACATAAACGCCTACAGTAAGTGAATTATGACCTGTTATTTGGCCTTCATGATACTTCTACAGTAACAGTGAAGTTGTGGGTGTTTTTTTGCATTATTAATCAGAAGGGTTGTTGGTTGACGTAGGGTTTTTTTTGTCATTGCGTTTCTGATAAAAGATGTAAACGCAGAATCATTTGAATAATATAAAAATCAAATAATGAAGCAAAAGAGAACACAATAGCAAGTAAAAACGATGCTGAAAATATGGTGTTAGATGCTCTTGAATTTCCCATAAACAAGCCGAACAATCAACTCTAATGATTGTAAATAATAAACGTCAGTACTCACAGGAGGTGGCTTTTCAGAACAGATGACTTTTCCACAGACTCATTGTGTGCTGCAAAAAGAATGAGTGTTATATTTGAGGTTTTAAAATAAAAAAAAATTAGCAGCCTATTTGTTTGGAAATTAACAGAGCGACAGGGTGGAAGTGTATAAAACTCCGAACTGAATATCCTTCTGAAAATTCTGGTTTTACTTTGAGTCAAATGTAAAAAGAAAAGTAGGCTAATGCTAACTGAGATTCATTTAGCTTCTATTGAATAAGAAAGCTTTATTGGTTTTGTAATAGTTCCGCCCTCTGGTTGTACAACCATCACCAGAGTACTAGCCCCTTATTAGAACTTCCGGTACTACTTCCTTTTTGGCTAGCTACTTAAGCTATCCTCTGGAACTCTATCATTGCGAAGTATTGTTTGCATATTCGACATGCCAAGCGTTCTTGTTAGTCTCTCATGCTTACAGTTAATTATCTCTGCTTGTTTTTCATTTATGATTATATGTCTGGTGTTTTGGATTTGTTTGCCCGGTTTTTGTTTGATGACTGTGCACCGAACTTTGCCTGCTTTCGGATAATGACTTTAAACTACCCTTCTTTTCTAAATAAAGCCACTCTTTGCCTTATGGACTCTACTTCAACTATTTCTTTACAGGTTTATTCATAATTCAGCATTATTATGAGTAATAGTGTTTGAAAACCTTGCCATTTTTTTAGCTCAGGTCTACACTAGGTAGGGCACCTAAGTAGTTTAGTCCTTTACCCCCTTTATAAATGTAACGTAAATGCCACATATACTTTCTTCGCATAATAAGTTGGGGTCAGAGCGCAGGGTCAGCTATGATGCAATGGCCCTGGAGCAGAAAGGGTTAAGGGTCTTGCTCATGGACCCAACAGTGGCTGGCTGGCTGGTGGTGGTGGTGGGGCTTGAACTCAGGTCTTCCTGGTCTTCAAATCAACAACTCAGTGCCATAACCATTTGAGCCACCACTTCCCTAAATCCCCCCCTGGTCAGATTCTATATGGCATAACTAATAAAACCTGTCAGGCATTGAATTTTGGTGTTGTAGTTAGTGGGTTGGGCAGTATGGGGGTGGGGGGTTATTTCTGGTAGCATGGCTGTGTGCTGATGTTATACATAAAAATAGGAAATAAAGTGATCTTATGTTATTAATGTTATAACACTTGTAGTTGTCAGCAAAATCAACTCATGATAAGCGTTTAACTACTCATGATAAGCCGTGTCAGCAGATGTGCAACAGGTGTGTGTGTGTGTAAAAGAGAGTGTGAGAGTGAGAGAAGGTGTAATTGTGAGGTCAGGAAAAGGTCAGGCGTTGTGTGGATCTGCACTGCAGTGAATCACTCGTTATCTTATGTTTCTTTGCTCACACACACAGCCTGTTGGTGTGGATCAATGCTTTTTTTCCCTTGCTAACACACGAATCCGGTTTGCTACACCAAACGTCAGTTGTATCTTTAAAGCAATTTTAGATTTTTCTAATTGACTAACTAATTCTTATGTTAAAATAAATAATTAATAGCTACCCAATAGCAACAGATACTACAAATTCAGCTGTTAGCATGTAGCCATAATTGTTTATAAATTTGCGACATCAAAAGGTGTTTCGAGGTTGCTTAGCAACAGTGATGACTCAGCATTTAACACTTAAACACTGACCCCAGCATACAAAGTGCTTGTCTTCCCATCTGAAAAGCACACATTGATCCCACTGAGTTCCATTTCAGCACATCTCATGTCGCCACAGTTCTATGGTTTCTTAAAAAGCCTCCATTCCATTAGCACTATCATTTTAGTGAGGGTTTTTTTTTCAACTTTTCATGGAGAAATCTATTTGAAAACAACAAAGGAAAGCAGTGTAAAGACAGAACCGTAGAAAGAAAAATGTCGGGAAACATAAAAACATCTCTGTAAACATCTGAAAACTCTGGCAATCTGAAAATACCTAGAATAACATAATCAACTGCAGGCGGCAGATTCTTTTTCTATCTGGAGCCTAAACCTAATAATTTACCCTGCACTGTTCGGGAGGCAGACACACTCTGCCAGTTTAAAACTAGATTAAAGACCCATCTCTTTAACCTGGATTACATATAACACACACTTTTTTTAATCCAAATCCGTTAAAGGATTGCTAAACTGCAATAATCAAGTTAACCGGAACCGGGAACACCACCAGGAAGAGTTAAGGGTCTTGCTCAAGGACCCAACAGTGGTTGGCTTGCCGGTGGTAGGGCTTGAACCCCGGTGTTTCTGTGGGTGGTCTTTCTGGTTCCAATTGACCTGATTATTGTAGTCTAACAATTCTTTAACGGACAATCTGAGCTCACCGTCACCACCAGATCCAGTCTGTATCCAGCCCAGTTGGTGGATCAGCAAAGAGACAATAAACCCCAGAGGCAGTTTCCAAGTGATGATCTTGTCTTCTAGACGGCCATACAGACAAAACCCTGGAAATTTTACTGAAGTATGGAATAACCGGCTGGTTTGTCTGGTCAAAGGAGAACTGACCTTCTGACTGAACCTGGTTTCTTCCAAGGTTTTTTTCTCAATTCTGTCACTAATAGAGTTTGGGGTTCTTTTCCGCTGTTGCCTCTGACTTGCTTAGTTGCTTAATTTACAGATATTAATTGAACTGAATGGAGTGTTTTTAGTGAGTTTTTTTCACTCCATTGTTAAAAGCGCTATATAAATAAAAGGGAACTTGACTTGACTATAGGGGAAGTGCTGGACTACTGGTTAACTACTGACTGGGAGATCATGGGTTAAATTCCCAGCACCACCAGGCTGCAACTGGCAGAAATGTAAACATATATAACAATAGGAACATGTACTGTAGACTGAGTTTGGGAAGATAGATTTATTATTTCAGGTTTCAAGGAAACTTGAAATATAATTAAATTTAAATGTATAACCTCGTAATTTTAGCACCCTGGACATGTAGCTATCTGAAAAATTCTAAATATAATAGTGAATGAGATAGAAAAGTAAACAATTAGAACATTTGGCAACATGTGACACTCTCCTGTGACTGTGCAATGCTGGGATTAGCCAACACTCCTGAGGCAGTGTAATACTGTGTAACAAGAAAGATGTGGCCCTGTGCCTGGGATTTTAGAATATTGGCTATATAAAAATATGGTAATGATAAAATCCTGGATATTCTGTACTTTGGGAATATAAGACGCTAAGAGGACATGAGCATAGAAAAATAGGTCATGTAGAAAAAGTGTATACTTCTGTCTTGGTTGGAAATGGAAATGAATGGAAGATTAAACTCTTTTATAAGTAGTATGACTGGGGAAGATTGGCTTAGTGGGTGGCAAAATGCCCTTTAGGATTGTGGCTTTGAATCCTTTTTGCTTGGGCAGCTTTTTTTGATTCCCTCCTTAAGTTTCATCAGTTAAGTCTTCTGTTTAAAGTTACAGTGAAGCTTTTCTTTCCTTAAAAGACCTTGATCTCTTGAGGATCTTGATCTTTCGAGGATCTCAATCTTTCGATTATCTCAATCTTTCGAGGATCTTGAGCTTTCGAGGATCTTGAGCTTTCGAGGATCTTTTTCTGTCCTTAAAAGATCTGGTCAGACTACAATAGATTTCATATTCCAACATAGCTTTATATGAGTCAAAATTACGAAGCCAGGTTTTTAACTGGTGTTTGTAAACATCAACACAATACACAGATTTTGGGGTTTTTTTAATTAAGTGTTAGAGAGTTGCTTCTTTTTTGTCAGATCTTTAAATGTGAACAATCGGCCAGATAATATCTGTATAACTGTAGCTCATAACTGAGATCAAGATTAGGGTTGAAAGGTGACCATGTGTTTACAATAGTCTGTCCTAAGCTATGGAACAGTCTCTCCCTAGACCTGTAGACCTGCATATATCAATTTATTCTCCAAAATAAATAAAATGGTAGAAAAGACGACACTGTAACCATAATCCTCTATAATTCCTTATCTTTTTTTTTCTTTTGTCTGGCACTGTGGTCAATTCTGTTGCATTTATTCTGCTGTGTAAATTAATAAATAAAATCGAATGCTGAAGTAGACAAGTTAAGGTAACTCAGTACACTGCTTTCCTCCCCCAGATCCAAAGACAGGCATGAGCCCTGCGACGGCCTGATCCTTACCTTGTGCTGTAATGTAGCCTTTAGGCTCTCTGCAACACAATGTAGGTTTAGAAAATAGATAGACGTGTAGACGACATGACCCTGAATGTTTATGACTATAGTATTATGGGAGTGTGAGATATTAAGTACCCTAGACATGGCCCTGGATACCAAGAACTATAAGAAAAAAAGGACTAGAATTATAGGTACCCTTGGAATGTTATGCTCAGAGAACATATAACCCTGGTAACATTAAGCTCCGGGAATAGTGGACCTTGGGACCATTTGATTGCTTCTCTGGTAAACACATTTCTTTAAATATTATAGTGCAGCACTACTGGTCGCAGATTTACGATATTATTATCAAAGCTGGGCTGAAGTGTCACTAAAAGTAATGAAGCTATCGGTTTACCAACATTTTCCCGTATTGCAATAAGAACATCAGTGCTTTGAAGTGTAGGTTCTCCAACATTTATACACAGATACATGACAGGTAGACATTTTTAGGAGGGGCAGCATAAAACCAGATTCACTTCTTTATAAGTGAATACAATTATTTATTTTGATGCCACTTTTGTAGCTTGTTATTTGTAATAAAAAGGAGAAATGCTGGCAGTCATAAACAGAACCTACTTGTATTGTGGTACCCTTCGTTTCTAAAGTGTCCTTCCACTGCTGACATGGTAATTTAGTTACTGTGAAGTGATGAAGTGTCAACTTTGTGGACCAACGTACAGAATGTTCAGAATCTCTGGAATAGGATGAGGTGGAGACAGTTATATAAAGAAGTTTGGAAAGTTGCCCAGGAGCAGGAGCAGTTATTGATGAAACATTCATATAGCTGTTATAATGTGTCTAACTCTTACATTCCATCTCAACACACGGCCTAAACTTCCCAGCTGAATGCTATAAGCATAATGTGTGGGGAAGTGATGGCTTAGTGGTTAAGGTGTTGGACTAATACCAGAAAGATACCAGGTTTGATTCCCAGCACCACCAAGCCACCACTGTGGGCCCTTGAGCAAGGCCCCTAAACCCTAAGTGCTTAGTTGTATAAGTAAAGATATAAATGTAAGTCGATCTGGATAAGGGCGACTGCCAAATGCCTGTAAATATAAAGGCAATAAATGTAAAAAATTAATCAGATACTAGACACAACATTTTAGTATCAATATAGTTAGTGTGAAATAATCGTTTGAATTTGGTGCAGCTGTAGAGGATTGTTGTTAAATATTTATTATCAACCAATATTTCATTTATTTATTTATTTATTTATTTGGTCTGTTGATTTTTTCTTACTCCGCATTTCTCGATTCTATCTCCTTCCTCTGGGAATAAAACACAGACTGTGTGTCTCTAAAGCTGTAGCAGATCAATCTTCAAATTCTTGTCCTGGTTTCTAAAACACACACACACACACACACTCACATACACACACACACACACAGGCCAAATAACGCGATATTTTTTAAGTTGAACCACCTCTGAATTTTGTGAAAGCATATCCATCACTTTCACACAGAGAAAGAAAGAGAAAAAGAGAGATAGAATAGACATTATTGTGAAAAGACACAGCTGGAGGGAAAAAGATTGAGAGATGGAAAACTGATTCTCCCATAAAGAAAAACTCTGTTTGTTTTTGTCTCTTGGCTTTTTATCTCTTTCTGGTGGTCCTAAAGGCTTTTATCTCCCAGACAGAATGAACCCACAGTTTCCTGCGTGCCTCTCTCACAGGAAATGAAGCTCACATTTCTATGGATGTGAATATGGACTTCTTACTGGAAATCCCAGACATCTACACTAGTCTCTATATGTCTTCCATAACCTCAGGTGGGACCTTTAGCAAAAAGGACCCTTTATTATTTGTTCTTCATGTATCCTGGCGTTGGTGGTCAGAGCTTGTGCTCGGCTATGGTATGACAATCCTGGACCAGAGAGGTTCAAAAGCTTTGCCTAAGGGGCAAAAGTGGCTGTTTGACAGTACTGGGACTTGAACTGTAACCTCTGACAAACCAGAGCCTTAAGCGCCTGAACCACCAGGGAATTTATTCTCCGAATGAGAAACAGACGAACAGCATTTTGAATAATTCTTCCCCAGTTTATGTCATTTTCTTGTAACAGCCTTATACTGTGAATAATTTAGAGACCCTCTTACCTTGGAGGAGAAACTGTGTGTTAGAGCATTATTTTGGAATCAGGTGTAAAGATGTATCGAGGTTTCCTTATACATGACAATATTTAATTATCTCATGTCCATCCCTGAGCCCGGTTGAGCAACACAAGCTTAGTAAGTCCCAAGTTCACATCTTGTAATCAGACTATCATGGACAATATTTTGTGGACAACATGGCTTGTCTTTCTTTTCTTTGCATTTAAATTTTGGAGACACAGATAAAGCGCTATGAAGGAGTTTATTAGCAAACAATTCCCTGTGTTTCTCGTCTGCCCCAGTGCAAGTTTCAGTTCTCTATATTAGACTTTTGTCTGATATTTGTTTGCCCTTGTGGGGGATGACTGACTATATAAACTCATTTAAGTTTTATTCTGGAGTCTGTTGGTGTAATAGTGCTTGCTCAGCCCACCTCATGATAGCAAGATTGAGCCACAGCAGAGAGTGAGAGAAACCGTTCAGCTCTTGGCAAACAACACAGAAAATACGACAGCTATTCACCATCAGGGTTCGAGGGATGAGATGGAACTCACCTTGAAATCTGCCATCACAACAGTAGATCAATTTGGCCTCCAATGTTGACAACATCAGTATGTCAACAATCGATGAGGAATGATGGTACATGTTTTGTCCACGAGTCTAAAACATCTGCCAACCATATAAACAGTATAAGGTTCTAGCCCTATACATAGAGGTTGCCAACAGGAAGGTACTAATTTAAAAAAAGATGCTACCAATTATAAGGTGCAAATATTTTTAATTCGTTTTACCAAAAATAGTCAAATAGTGAGTACTACAAATATACAAGCAAATACTTATATTCGGCTGTTGCCTCACAGCAAGAAGGTCCCAGGTTTATATCCCCTCCAGTAGGGGTCTTTCTGTGTGGAGTTTGCATGTTGCATGTTCTTCCTGTGCTTGCATGGAACTCTAGGTACTCTGGTTTCCTCCCACAGTCCAAAACCATGTATTCCTGTGACCTTGATTGGGTATAGATAATTGGTGGACAAATGGACGGATACCCATACTCTTAAAAATAGATTTGTATATTTGAATTTATTCTTTACCCAGTTGTGTTTGTCCATTCATATCACAAAAAAAGTGCAAGTTAAGACTGGAATATTGAACACAAAACCAATGTTGATAGATCAGAATGATGAAAGTATAGAAAAGTCTCTGCTTACCTTAGCATCCAGTTATTCAATTTGGAGCACATCTGAATGTCTGGTCAATCCCCTCCTGTTTTACCCTACAGGGTATCCTGCAGCACCATCAGCACCCCAAGTTCCTATGGCTATGGTCTTCTGAGTTATTACAGTAAAACTGCTAGTGAGTGAACCAAAATATCGAGTGTAGCCTCATGTCTAGAGACAGCTCATTTACCAAAATTACATGAATCCTATTAAAATGCAAGTGGGTAAAATTACAGCATTATAATTAGTAAAAAAAGTGGTTTTATATTAGCGTCTAATTAACTTTCAAAGGTTTTTTTTTCTACTCTTGAAAAGACCTACCACCACTTTGTGCAAACCCTAGTGACTGTAGGTTCAATAAGAGTCAGAGGCACATAGTTGAAGCAGGGGTATTATATTTTAATTCCAATTAAATGGAAGCCAATTCTGAGGTTCTTGAAAGCCAAGATTGACTGCTTGATTCACACCAACCCTTTGTGTAAAATTTTAGACACCTCTGCCTTAAAAGGATTGCTGTGATTGACTTTTGGTGGGGTAGAACCCCCTGAGTTTTACTTACTTTTCCAACTGTTTGCTTTTGTCTACCATTGAAAATATCCTCTATGGAAAAGATTCTTGTGTAAAAGATTTTTATCTTCTTCCTGCTGTTAATGGATTGTAAAAAGTCTGAAACTTCTTCTTACTTAAACTTTTCGCTGTTAATGAAGAAGAGTCTTGGTTAATCCCTCAAGATTCTGTTATATTTTGGTTATTTAAAAAAAGTGTTTGTGAAAAAGTTCAGTTGAAAAGTTCCTCCCTTACTCACTCTGTCCAACTGGGGAACGAAAACAGTTTTATTACTGTCATCGCAGATCATAAATATCAATCTCAGGCTTTATTTGCTGGGGCAGCAGCAATAGCAAAGCAGGAAATTAAGATTCTTCGAAGGAAAATCCAAAGTCTGATTTTTTTGTCTGTATTTACAGAAAGTAAATAATATAAATATAAATTCTATTGCTACAGAAATAATTCCAAGCAATGTAAGCAGGAAGTATATGGTTTCTGTGCGGTAAAATTATAATGCATGCCAAATTTGTGTAAGTGGGAATTTATTTCTCGTGTACACATGGTATTATTTTTTAATCAGTACATATTAAAGAAGCACTAATTTCATTCATCATATGGACGAAAGTTTCAAGACACCAGACGATCATGTGGTTCTAAACATCCTATTGCAAAAAGTCCTACTTCTATAATAACCTCCATGCTTGTGAAAATGCTTTCCAATAGATTATGGAGAAAGACTGGGAATTGTCTTATTCAGCTACCATAGTATTAGTGATTTCAGGCACTGATGCAAACAGGCCGGGGAAACCCATGTTTTCCCATATGCTTGTGGTCCAACAATCCCTGCACTACGATTTACCTGCATTAGGTGTGTTACTTCTACAGAGCCAGTGCCAGAACATAACTAACAGGGGGGTGTGCAACTTCCAAAGAGATGGTATCTTCCAGCTTCTGATTGACTGAACACAACTAATTCGTCTTCACTAGCAGGACAAGGAAGTCAAAGGAACATGGGTTACAAAACCATGTCTCTATTGGTATGCAGGTAAAGTGTCCACAAACATTTGGTCAAAGTGTATATGATGTGTACAGCTTAAAAAACATAAGAACTAGGGACTGCAACAAACAAGGTATGACAATTTAATTCCAGGAATGCCCACAGAGTAGCACTATAATGGTGAGTCACAGAGGTATTCGCACCCAGGTGTGTTATGACATACTTACCTGCACTTGACCTGTTGGCTCAGTCTTTTCAAAGTAGTAGAAAAATAACTTGTGTCTTTGTCACAATGTTGGCAAGTTACAGGAATCTGGTGTAGCGGATTAATGTAATATTTTATGTCAACATTTGCAAGTGAAACTAGGGTTAGGGCTAGAACCAGGGTTTACTCTGTTACAGAACAGGCTTCTAGTAAAAATTCCGTAAGGAAAAGTGTTTTTTAAATGGGGTATGTGGTTTGAGCCCTTTTAGACGATTGTCGTAAATTCGCCTTAAACCACCTTTGGCCCGAATCCAGTCGATGCAGCATATCCAATTTAATACAATTTTTATTTGGACATTGTCTCGAAGCAGCTTTGAACAGAAAGCAGTCAAGTAAAGTCCCCTTTATTCCTATAGCGCTTTTACAATCAGGATTGTTTCAAAGCAGCTTTACAGAAATACCTCAGAAACGGCAATATTAAACATTCATTAGAACAGTCAATTTGATTGATATCTATAAATTTAGACTCCCCAACTAAAAAAGCCAGAGGCGACGGCAGCATGGAACAAAAACTCCATCACCGACAGAACAAAGAAAAAAATCTTGGGAAAACCAGGCTCAGTCGGGGCGGGGGGTGGGGGGTGGCGGTTCAGTTCTCCTCTGACCAGATAAACCAGTAGGTTACCGATGCTGCAGTAAAGTTTCCGTGGTCTTGTCTGGATGGCCGCTTAGAAGACAAGAGAAACTGCCTTATTGTCTCCAAGTGATGGTGGCGACGGTGAGCTCGGAATAACAAAGAAGTGGAATATAGTAATAGTGAAAAAGTGTAAGTTTGTCCCTAATGAACAACCCGGTGGCAACTGTGGCCAGGTAAAACTCCCTGGGATGAAATAGGAAGAAATCTTTAGAGGAACCAGACTCAAGAGGAACCCCTATCCTCATCTGGGAGACATTAAATGTCCTTTTATTACAGATTATGGTAATGATAATTAAATGTGATGTAAACTGTAGCTTTGGGGTCGTAGAGCAGATTGAGTCCCAGTCTGTCCTTGAATGCCTCAAATTCAAAGAAAGGGCCAGGAAACTGTTCACTAGTACCTCAAGGGACAAGTTTAACCTGCCCCAGAGAGAAAGAGAGAGAGAGAGATGTATGAGCATGTGTATCTTACAACTGCTGGTTAATGCATATTTTTTTTAATTATAAAATAAATTTAGGCAACAAGGGAAACATCAGGAAAATGTCAACGATGACACAAAAAGTGGAAATCAAGCAGGAACCCTTGTGTGGGAATGAAAGCAGAAGAATAGGCACGAACAGGGAAACAGTGCAGCGAAGATGGTGTCTTGAATCTTGACAGAAAAATTTAAAAAAAATCAATGTCTTCAAATTCATTTGTTCTCTCAAAGTATGCAGAAGTGCTACGTGAAGAGGATTCTAGGAATTAAATTGTCAGACCTCATCCCACCATCACAAACACTTTTCTCTTCACGTATACTGATTGCTCCTGATTACTGATCACACACCTGGACTCAATAACCTTGTTCGCAGTAAATAAGCACTTACAGCACAATCATAGATGTGACGGGGATGTCGTTTGTTGATCAGCTGATCCTCGCTTGTGTCTCGACCCTGACCATGAAGACCACGAAGCTCGTTCGTGTTCTGATTGCCTGGAGTAATAAAAAAAACCTCTCAACCAGCAATTGCAGCCTTGCTTGTGATCCTGACACCCAGATTCAACATTTTTTTTATTATAATAACAGATATTACATCATATTACAGTATTTGGCAGACACCCTCATCCAGAGAGACTTACATTTATGTCTTTTTTATATAACTGAGCAATCAGGGGTTAAGGGTCTTGCCCAGGGGCCCAACAGTGGTGGCTTGGTGGTGCTGGGTATCAAACCCGGATATTTCTGTTATCAGTCCAACACCTTAACCACTGAGCCACTGAGATTTTTTTTTTTTTTAGAAAATGCCACCTATGTATCATTCGACTGTTATGGTTATGGTTTTATTTTTATGATAATATTATTCATTATTTTTCATATTCGGTGTCACCGAACAAAGAAAAATATCTTTAAACGGAAACAATTAACATGGTTTTTTTTTTTACATTTGCTACAGCACAATTGATAAAAAGGAAGGTGTTAAACAGCATTTAGGATTAGTATTAATCAGATAACAGCGCACACACACACACACACACACACACATTTCCTTGGTGTAAGCTACAAAGAAACAAATTTGATTGTTATTATTATACCTGAAAGCCGTTGACAGCAGCACCACAGCGTTTTTAGTCTGGGCTTTGAACAGCTTCGACGTGCATATATTATTCATGCTTTATTCCAACCCTTTAGCGAGGCATGAATGCAGAGTTTAGAGTGTGAAAAGAGAATTTGTAACTGCAGACCGCATACTGAGTCTCATCATTTGCCTTATAAATAAAGCAACTGCCTTTAATTAGTTGCCGTCAATCCGCTGGGTTCCTAAGGTCTGAAAACACGAGCACTTTAGAAGATATCTTGTCTGACGGTTTACTCAAAGCCTAGGAAGATTTTTTTTTTTCATATAAAAGCAATCCAAGCAGAGCAGAATGATCGATCTGGGTTTTTTTTAGAAATGCATGCAAAAGTATGACGCAGTTAAAAAATATGTGAGAAATTAAAATCTAATCGCTTTATTAGCACATCATCACAGATGCTGATTTTGAAAGGAGTCAAGTCACCTTTATTTCTTTAACGCTTTTAACAGTAAAACACTCACTGAAACACTCAATTTGATTGATATCTATAAATGAAGAGTCCCCAACTAAGCAAGTTAGAGGCGACAGCGGCAAAGAACCAAAACTCCATCGGTGACAGAATGGAGAAAAAAACCTTGGGAGAAACCAGGCTTAGTCAGGGGGTCCTTATATCCTCTGACCAGACAAACTAGAAGGTTGTTCCATACTGCAGTAAAGTTTCCATGGTCTTGTCTGAATGGCCATCTAGAAGACAAGATCATCACTGAGAACATTTACAGTTACAGCATTTGGCAGACACCCTGATCCAGAGCGACTTATATTTATCTCTTTTATACAACTGAACAATTTGTCCAAAAGTCCAACACCTTGACCATGAGCCACCACTTCACCAGGAGAAACTGCCTTATTGTCTCCAGGTGCTGATCCACCAACTGGACTGGATACAGACTGGATCTTTTGGCGGCGGTGAGCTCGGAATAGGAAAGTTTTCAGTTCCGGTTGATCTGATTAATACAGCCTGACAATCCTTCAACGGAGTTGGATAATGAAAGTGTGTTATATGTAATTCGGGTTAAAGAGATGTGTCTTTAATTTAGTTTTAAACTGACACACCGAGTGCATTTCACCTTGAGAGCAGAGGTCATAATTTAGGTATATTTTTAAGACAATATAAAAATCGTCAGTGCAGCTCAGACATTATAATTATATAAACTGTACAAATGTTAATACTATAATATACAATCAGTCTTGTTGGTAGATGCCATACTAACATACATAACTCAATTTTTTTGCTACTGTAATAAATTTTTTAACGATTTTAAAAAATTTCCCTGCGGTATATCATTCGCGGTGTATTAAAAACTGCAACAGTCGCACAGTAGATCAGGTGAAAAACCCTTAACGATATGTTATATTATTTTCCATTGTGTAAACAACTGTAGCGGCACTCACACCTAATGACCACAGGAGGGTGCCCTCGCCTGCGTTCTAAGACATGCCATTTCCGGTTGCTAGCTTTATAAGCTAGCACAGAATTCAGGTCTGTGCAATGTATTGTTAGCACCAAGCGTGTATGCATATGTTTATAAAACTTTCTGGTTTTCAATCTACGCTTTACTTTTACTACAAATTAATTCGATACCTTTGCGATTTGGTTTTGTTTCTTCAGTCTCTAGTATATTCCGTGTACACCAACCTCCGCTAGTTTTCTAGCTACGATTCTGTCTCATTGTTATCAATGTGATTATTTCAATAAAGCCATTCTTTGCAACATGAATCCTTCTTAGTCTGGTTCACCACAGCAACACATCTCTGCTCTGCATCCTGAGACAAAACAATGACAACGACTTATTGCAGGTTATTCTTCAGTTAAGTGAGTTAAACCATGTGAAACTGGGGGTTTTGTGAAAGAGCGAAATAATTGGCAAAATCACAACATGCTGATTTTATGCGGTTCCTTTTCTAAAAACGAACCATAGTTCTAATATGGCAAAAACATTTTTTGGTTTTGCTTTTAGCACATTGGTTACTAATTATATATCAACACAAATACATTTTTTTGTCTTTTGTCTGTTAGCTGTTGTTCTTGTGCTGGTAAATTATATGGATATACTGTATGTGGATATACCTTCTACCAGTTTTTCACCCAAATGAGAATGGGTTCTCTGTTAAAACTGGTTCCTCTCAAGGTTTTTTTTCCTATTCCGTCTCAGGGAGTTTTTCCTTGCCACCGCCGCCCTCGGCTTGCTCATCAGGAACAATCAGGGACGAACTGATTTCGGTTTCATTTGCATTGTATAATTATCTTTGATTGTGTAAAGCTGCTTTGTGATAATGATCATTGTAAAAAAATTAAATGGAATTGAATTATGTCGTTTAATGAATAAAATGGAATTGAATTATGTCGTTAATTGTCTATGGGTAGTGGGAAGTGGTGGCTTAGGGGTTAAGCTGTTGGACTGATACCAGAAAGACTGGGGTTTGATTTCCAGCACTATCAAGCCACCACTGTGGGTCCATGAACAAGGCCCTTAACCCTGAATTTCTCAGCTGTATAAAAAAAAAAAAGATAAATGTAAGAATGTCTGCTGTAAATGTCTAATTTCTCTTCATACTCTTGCTTTGCATTTATTAGCGCCCACTTTCCTTTTTGTTTTCCTTCTTTTATCAAAATGTTCTATCCTGCCTAAAGATTATTTCCATACTATAACCCATATATACATTTAATGTTTCATTTAAATATATGACCAACAACATATTTAAACTAAAGTTAACTACAAATGTATTGCTAGACTTTGGCATATATTGTTATATATTTGCCCTCAGCCTACAGCAGTCTGTTTACCCTAAATCAAACTGTATTCGCTGATATTTCAGTCATGCAATTCAGTATTTGTCTAACACTTATAGCCAATTACCACCAAGCAATGACTTTTTTTTAATATACAGGGGCTCTACGCTAAGCTTACCACTGTTTAATACAAAGTAAGTTACTGTTAAAGAAACACCAGGGTTCCCCCTTCAGGAATTTGTGCACTTTTATTACCTTTGCCATAAATTATGTGTGTAATTTAATGAATTAGAAAGCATTGCATCACAGGCAGGTGATGTCATCAACCAGGAAGTAACACTATATAAAGACGAGCGGCAGCATGACTCGGTAAGCTCTTTTATTTAGTGTGTGTGTGTGTGTAAACAAGAGAATGAGAAAAAAGAAAGAAAAGAAAATAGGTATGCAAAAACAGATAAGAAAAGCAGAAAATAAGCCGGGCTTTAGGCAATGTGTGTTTCTGTGCCCAAAATAAATCGAGGACACGGATACACACACTGCTTATTTTCTGCACATCTGCAGTGTGTTAGCTGCCTGCGGCTGGGGCATGTGTGGTCAGCGCTTTCGGCGAGCATTGTGAAAAACTTCCGATGCTTGTGCTCTCTTATAGGTTAAAGACTTCATCCAGAAGTGGTAGAGCTTCTATGAGAAGGCTTTGGCAGAGTGGAGGTAGATCTGTTTGGGTCTCAGGAGATGAGCCCTGTTGGGTCTGAACGCCATGGTTCAAATGTAGCCAAGGCTGCGTTTCCCCCAATCACTCTGCTTCTGGGAGTTCCAGAGCGAGTGAGACAGAAAGAAGTAGCACTTCTACAAATAACCTTATTCTGGACAGTCCAAACATGGTTCTTGGACCTGGTGTCCCTGCTAGAAGGGCAGCCATCTCAGATCCCAGTCAGGAGGGACCTCCTGTCACAAGCGGAGAAGTCATCACCTCTCAGTGTAATTGGATATATAATACTGTTGTGTTCCCAAGGGAAGTACAGGTACAGTACACTAGCTGTAGAGGGTTGTTTGGTTAGGCACGACTGTAAATACAAAAGACACCGGAAATAAAGTGAAATACTGCTTTTATAGTCAACTGGATTCAATGAACAGTCAAACTAAACAAGAGGGAAGAGAACATGGCCAGTGCCAAACTAACCCTAGGCTGTATTTTACACTAAGTACCTACTCTATTCTAAGCTTAAAAAAATACAGGGGGTGGCACATGCCCTCTAACCCTAGGATGTCTAGACAGTAATCAAACCTATGTGGTGGTATGTAGGTGCGCACAGAGTCTTCCCTGTTCTCAGACCTAGCGCTAGCACAAGCCTATGAATAACACGGCCGACACAACAAAAACAAAATAAGAAAATAGCACAGCTAGCCGTATTAGCATTATTGGCATTATTAGCAATATTAGCAACATGCAGCGTGCATGTAAGTAGCTCTGGATGAGGACGTCTGCCAAATGCTGTAAATGTAAACTGTGCAAAAAATTGGTGGTTAGAGTTTTGAAGATTGATCCCTATATAGAAAAATTGCTTTTAGCCTCCCAGATTTATCTTGCGAGACGGCCATGACATTATGTGCAAACAACCTATACTGAATTGAAAAGTCTACATTAGTAAAAAATAGGCTGCCGGTTAACGAGAAAAATCTCGGCTGCTGTTGTTTCTCATATAAAGTGAGAGAAGGAATTCTCATTTCAGCATTTCTTTCATGCATTTCCCAGCCCATTTTCAGAGATTTTCTTTTCTTTACATAAAAGACAGGTGGATGGAAAAAAAACCAAGTGTGTCTTCAATGACTTCTTCCTGTGTCACTGAGGGCACTTTAATCAAACCAGGGAGATATGTGAGTGTGTTGAGTGTTGTCGAAAGGAGCAGTGAATCCAGTCCTCCCTGTTAAGGGCTCTTTAATATGGCCATAAAAGATGCTCGACAATCGAGTGGCCTTAAAACACCCAACAATTCGTTTTAAATATTCGTCAGACATGCGACACCAAACAGTGTCACTAGCGCTGACATTAATACGGATACAAGCCTCAGGGTCTGATAAATGTAATAAATAAGAGTGTCTCTCTGTCTAACACTCGACACGAATCGTCGTAAAGCATGTCGGCATAACGGCTTCAATTTACATAATTAGAAAATTAGCATCTCTGCCTGTTTACAAGATTTTCAGTAGCAGGAAGCTCTGATATCAAGGCTGAAATTTTTAATGGTAAATAATGATTTTTTAGTACCATTAAAAATATCAATTAATATTTATACAAATTAAATTTTAGGTAAATTAATTTAATTAAGAATTTAACCTAGGATAAATACGTCTGCCAAATGCTGTAAATGTAAATATTTGTGTTTTTACCAACGTACCTTCTGTTTACACAGACAGGATATGTCATCAGTACATTCACATACTGCAGAAAAACAATTAAAATAGAATAAAAACCTGAAATAATGTGTGTGTGTGTGTGTGTGTGTGTGTGTGTGTGTGTTTCCACTCTGGAGTCGACTACAGGAGTCAAAGGGTCTAAAAGATGATGTCATGGTTACAGTATTTCTTTTGGACAGGTGGGAATATGGTGTAATTGGATTTTGGTGTGTTTTGATAGCAATTCATAGTTTATGTGGTATGAGCTGTGGTAGCTCATTGGTACCACTGGTTACCACTGTTGGGCCCCTGAGCAAGGCCCTTAACCCCCAATTGCCCAGGTGTATAAAAGAAATTAGCGTAAGTCACTCTGGATAACGGTGTTTGCAAAATGCTGAAATGTAAATGTTATGTAATTTGTGTAGCTTAACAAATTAGTGTAACTTCAGCAGACGGTATAATCGGGTGTTTATTTTTACAATTTGTATTTTAGGACTGTTACTAACTGAACTAATACGTTTTCTCACCGGTAAATCACACATGATGTATCTGGTGGTCGAATCTGTGCGCGTTCATGAGTTTAGGGGGCATGGCTTTGGATGGTAAGGATTAGACAAACACTTTGTGTCTCAAGCTACAGTTTAACTGTCTTTTTCACTAAGCTGTCACTTAGTTTTTACTGATTTCTGATACCAAACTAAAAAACAGTTAATGAAGGATTTAAAAATGTTTTTAATTCTTAGATTTTTAAAGCCGTTTTTTTTTTTTTTAGCAGCTAAACTTCATTATTTAGTATCTAAAATGCACATATTAGTGTTGGCTAGATATGTACCAAACCTAAAAGCTGAACATAAAAAACCCTTTCTGTTGCCCTTTATCTCTTCCATAAAGTCTCTTTTGACACAACGGAAAATTCACAATCAATTCCTGAAAAACCTTTGCTTTATTAACCTGCTCTGACCCTCAATTCCACTCAATCTAATCTCATCTCTCAGGTCCTTCACTCGATTCCCTGATTGCATGAATTCTCCTTATAACCCTGTAACCGAAAACAAGAAAGGTTCAAGTCACTGAAATGTCTAAAGCTTTTCTGAGAAATTGGTTCTGGTGGAACTTATTAGCATTTTTTAATATCATCTCTAATGATCATTTTCACACTGCCATGTCTGGCTGCCACAGTTATAAAGAGAAATCTGTTGAAAACAGAGCAAAACTGTGGTAAAGATCTGAGTCCACATCTGCTCTGTCCTTTTAAGCAACTCGCTATATAAGATAAGGTAAACCAACCTTTTTATACAGGGTCAGGAGAAACCTGGAACCTATCCCAGGAGACTCATGTAACAAGGCAGGGGACACCCCGGACAGGCAGGGTGCAATCAATCTGCCCAATTTAGATAAGCCAAATTTACACTGCAGATCTTGATGCCCAATTCCCATTTTGTGACTATATCCAATTTATTTTTTGAATGACCTGCTTACATTTTCTTTTAAAACTGACCCGTATCTGATATTTGCATTTACACTATACACGGCAAGACAACCCATTGACGTGAAAAAGTTTGTATAAGCAACGGGAAAATTCATGGACGCAGTGAAAGAGGTCGAAAAGATTATTCGGTATTTTGCTTCTGCATCAGATTTAAAGGTCGGCAAAACAGTGCTCTCTTTAGGCAGTGAAAAAACCCCAGAGGAGAGGCCTTGGAGCAGCCTGGCCGAATGTAGCATCGATTGCTGTAAGTTATAAATATCTTTTTTGTTTTGATAGTGTTTGTATTTGTATATATTTGTATATATTTTTTTATTAACAAATATAATAAATATCAAGATACACAGTTGCTCTAAGTTATTATATATCTCATTGTTGGTGTCCACCTGAGTTGACGTCATGCGCCACTGTCGCTTAATCAGTGACGTACGACTTGCATTGACAGGTGAAAATCCGATCTGTCTGCTTATCTGATTTCTATTCGATTTACTTACACAGACCTGAAACTGATCTGCTTACCCAATTGTGGGTCATATCCCATTCGTACCACATTGGAGGAAAAAATTGGAACTGGGTCATTTGATACATGCAGCGTAAATGCGAACCTTAAAGCATGGACCTTTAGAAAAACCAGAGAACCCTGAAAATTCCTCTCAAAGCATAGAAGGAACATGCAAAATCTATGCACACAGGATGAAGGAATCAAACTCTCCGTACCGGCGCTGCACGGCATATGTCCTGGGAATCATTTGTAGCATTTTGTGACGCTGTACACTGTGTCCTATGACATATGTACTGTACATAAGAAAAAAATTGTGGTTCTTTGTCATGTAAGTACAAAGATCCTCTAAAACACACAAAACACCTTAGTATGAAGTCTAGTATGAACTCAGGGTAAATCCAACATTATAATCCAATTTAGTAGATTTAATTATATCCACTGAAAGATGGATGAGAAAATGGAAAAATGTAATGGACCCAAAGTGGAGACCTAAAGTGGGAAAACACTCTGGACATGTTGTACCTTTTTTAGAAGGTGGGAGGAAACTGGAAACTGCACTTCGGTGAAACCCACCCGGACACGGTGAGAACATTGGAAAAATTTTGTAAACAGTAACTGGAGCTCTGAATCAAAGCTTGTATCTGAAAGCTGGAGAAAGAACAACACAGCTGAAATTTCATCTCTGCCCAAAGGCAAAGGACTGGTGCTAGGTGGAGTGATCACAAGATTAGAGGATTTTTATTTCGTTTAAAAAAGTTTATAGGACAAATATATTATCAAGATTTATATAACAAATTTGGAATCTAATTAGTCAAAAAGTGTGGATTGATTTGCTCAAATGAGTCACAGTTTTATGCTAATCTAGTCACAGGGGTCACAAGCCAGTGACTTCGATGCCAGTTTCAAGCCTGGATAAATAGAGAGGGTTGTGCTGAAGACAGTGATGAGACAGCTATGATGTATGGTTTAGAGACAGTGGTGAGATAGCTATGATGTACGGTTTAGAGACAGTGGTGAGAGCAGCTATGATATATAGTTTAAGAGACAGTGGTGAGACCGCTGAGGAAGAGACAGGTGGCAGAGCTGAAAGAAGCAGAGCTGAAGATGTTGAGGTTTTCTTTGGGAGTGACGAGGTTAGACAAGATTAGGAACAAGTTTATTAGGGGGACGATTCATGTTAGATGTTTTGAGCAGAAAGTCAGGGAAGCCAGATTGAGTTGGTTCGGACATGTACAGAGGAGGGATAGTGAATATATCGGTAGGAGGGGGGTTAGAAATGAAGCTACCAGGCAGAAGGCAAAGAGGAGGTATATGGATGCGATAAACAAGGACATGAAGTTAGTGTGTGTGAGTGAAGAGAATGTAAAGAATAGCGTTAGGTGGGGACAGATGATTCGCTGTGGGGACCCCTAAAAGGGAACAGCCGAAAGGAGAAGATGAGTTACAGTTTTATTCTAATGTGCCTGGATAAAGAATGTTACAAACGATTCTTGCAGTTGATGAGTAGTTTTCAAAAGTGTCTTCAGCATCATGTTAGTAAATCATTTGAAAAAAATAAAAATAAATAAATAAATAGTGTCACCTCTTCAATGTCCTGGCTGAATAAGTACCTGCGATTTGGTGCTGACTAGCAGAGATGGCAATCAACAATGGACAAATACTTTGTAACTCTACTTAAGTAGATTTTTCGTTACTTTAGTTTTAATCTGTTTGTTCGATATTATTTCCTTTTGATTATGCAGTTTGCAGCTTTTTGCAGGGGCAGTGGTGGCTCAAATGGTTAAGGTGCTAAGTTTCTGATCTAAAGCCCTGGGTTCGAGCCCCACCACCGTTAACTGTTGATCTTAAGAGCATTTACATTTTTCAACCATTCATTGGCGTTTTCCTGGCTATTATGCGTAAACATAGGCTAGTTAAATAAGCTAACATTGAGGCACTTAGACAGAAGGCAATATATGAGGGAGATGTTGAAAATTGTCAGCGTCAAGAAGGATTCCTGGTGAATGGGCTGCGAATTGTGTTAACCTAAAAACACAAGGTGCTGGCTTTCAAGAATTCGCAGTGGAATTTAGGAAGAAATGTTTTATTTTTATCTCTTTCTTGTCAGCTGACCCTGCGCTCTGACCCCAACTTACTAAGATGGGATATGTGAAAAATGCATTTCATTGGCTCTGTACATGTACCTGGCACAATGACAACGAAGTTGAATATATATATTCCAATTCGCCAATTCAATAATGTAATTCTGGTAGTTGATTTACTTCTCTAGTAGTTCATTTACTGTCACATAAGTACGTCAGAGGCCAAACTTTTTTACTTAAACTTAAAAAAATTTAGTCAATACTTCTGTACTGACTTCTGAACCTGATTGCCAAAGTCAAGATCTTAATGTTTAAGGATGTCCCTCAAGAATCCAGATGGCAATATAAAAAACACTTCTCAGAGAAGTTAAAAAAAGAGATTTACAAGCTGCAGGAAAATCTGTGACAATCTCGTATCTTTCATGTCTGGGCAACAAGGAAGTGTGGTTAAAGGGGCGTTTTTTGATGGGGGAAAAATCACCTCAAGCCATGTGGCAAAATGTGTTAGGGCATGATAAGAAATTTTTTAGGAATAATTCCAAAACAGATGCTTGGTAAAAAACCAACTAGCTTATCATTCAAAAAACACTATGTTCATAGTGAAGCATGATGGTGGCAGTATCCTTCAATAGGACTGATTTTCATCAGTAGGGAAAGGGTTCTCTAATCAAGATGAAGAGAATTATGGATCACTTTATATCCAAAGCCAACTAAAAAACTCACAAATTCATATCAACAATGGCATGGCTTCATAGGATTTTTGAATTGGCCCCAGACCTTCTGGAGTGACCTAAAAAGCTGTGCTTAAAAGATTCCCTGACAATCTGATAGATATAAGGCATTTATAATCAATTTATTTGAATAAATTCAAAAGTCTCAAATGGCTGACTCCTCGATTCAGTCGCTGGCCAATGATGTTCCTCCGTCCAACTATCCCTACCCTACACCTACCTACCGCTGACTACCTGGATCACGGGTGTTTAGTTCATTAAAAACTGGGTGATACCATTCATTTGTTATTTTCCTCAAGTATTTTCTATATATATTGGTTTTTTTTTCTTATCCTGGATGCATTGTTTGGTTTTGTTGTATACAGTTGTGCTCTAACAGGCATCTCTGTCTAGAGACCTTTTCTTAATAAACTAGGCATTAAATTTCACACAGTACACTGACGGTGTTCTGCTTGATCTAAAATGTTTAAAGCTCAGTTTCGAATGTATAAGCTTTCTAACCTTATCTCCGACCCCATCGATACTCTAACTCTTGCTCTCACCCAGTTTCTTTCTTGCTTTCTAATCTTTCTTGTATTTACCTTGGAACAAGCTAAATAAATGGGTTTAACCTTAGCAGCTCAAGTGCTTCTGAACTGCTTTAACTTTTCCAAAACGCTTTTGTGGTGTTGAAGTTAAGCAAGAAATCAGTTATTCACAGTGTATGGAGGTACGTGAACTTAGCTTCAATAACTCTAATGTCTTTTAATATTAAATATGTCTAATGCCAATTAACTCTTATTTTCATTTTTAATTAATTTGAAATACTTCTAAATAGGCTTATTTAACTGAATATTTTAGGTTCCCGTTTGGGAACTTTGGTTTCGTTAAGACAGTTTGGGAAGCACCCTTTTCTAACTACTGGTATAAAGCATGTGTGAAATCAAAAAGGTAGGTGATATCAACGTGATGGTATAGTGGCGAGCAGTCAGTAATACCATACTCACAGTCGCTGTGTTTTCTGTTTGGAAGGAGAGCATTGTGAGCAGTTAATTCTAATGTGTTTACTTTGCCCTTACCTGGATAGATTTGACAACAACAGTCATAAGCATATTCAGCAGGCTGTATAGCAGTTATGAAGTATGGTAATCAGGCGATGTCCAGGGAGAACGCATGCTGGCTAGCTATCCCCGGGTGAGGCATTGTCGTTTGGGGGCCCTTGATCTATGTCCAAGGTGTTAGATTTGACATCGGGTTGGTGGGAAAAGCATACATCTCAGCAGGCAGGCCTGTGCATACCTGTATACAATAACCATGTACAGACATAGCAGGCAAAGCTGCTAAGGGACCTGTCTCTCAGGGCAACCAAGGGGACTGCAGCAATTGGTCACTCCATGGCGGCTATAGTGACCACAGAGAGGCACCGAGGCACAGCCCTATTTGGAAACTATATACCCTTAAATGAAACCTATTTGTTTTATAGTGCAGACACAAAAAGTAGGATCCATTTATTTGTCCGGTTGGTTCAGTGCTGAAATTCCCGCACCCTCCACCTATGGGACCTGGCTATGGTCCCCAGCTTGGGTAAGTACCCAAAGTCCCCAGGTCTATTGAACTGCAGGCCTTCTGTCCTCCTCCTTTCCAGGACTCAGACCAGGAACAGTGAAACTCCTATGTGTGGTGTGAGCACTGTACAGACAATGAGCAGATGCATGGTTAGGGACATTTCACTAGCTTATGAGGCCTCTGGCTTCCCTGCCCTGGAGGGGAAAAGATGTATGGTGGCTTTCAAGGCCCTGGCCATAGAGGTTACCCTGGCAGACAGATGTAAGATGGCAGGCTGCATACATTTATCTGGGTTTACAATATGGATCTGGCAACAACCCTAGGATCCAAGGTCGTTGCATCACATTGGGTCCCAGGTGGACGTGACAGTGACTTGGCACTTTGGTGGCATGGGTATCTTGTTTTTAAAGCAACCCAAGTTTCTGAAAGGGGACATCTCAGGTTACGTATGTAACCGTAATTTCCTAAGAGAACAAGACGTGGCGTCACATGCCTTACCTCAAGTGTCCCCTATCCAGGCTAAATGTGAGCATATTACAGCATGTATTTATATATTTATAGCATTATTTTCTCGTCAATGATTTCACCTGCCCGTGACCTAATGCGTTCCGATTGGACAGATTGTGCTTCAGTCCACAGGTTCTACACAGAGTGTAGAACAAAGTAAGACAAAGTGAATGTCCACCCACATGCATACAGAAATGTAAAATTCAGAAGCACAAGTACCAGCCTCGTTTTGGGGCCCGTATAGGTTTTATTTGAGAATAACAGCAGAGAAGAACAGCGTTTGATCCGTATTTTCTAATTGTACAGCATTCATGCAAACCATCCCGCCCACATTCTGTAAAGACTCGTTTTCTTCCTTTTATTTGGGAAACAATGCTGACATCGTAAGTTTGATTGGTTTAATACCATCAGGTTCAGGCCATGGCCAATCAGTGTCAAAAAGGGGGCTGTCTTTTTGCAGTCACTCTCAGCAGAGATGGCAAAGGAATTCAAATATAAAACAATTGCGGAGGCAGATACAGATCTGCTTCGAACTGCGAAAGTTTCAGAGCTGGAAAAAAAGTGAATAAAAAAGTAGAGACAAGATTGGCAGAAATCAAATACATGCACTGGATGTCAGCCTGTGTTCTCTGTGTCGAACGGGGATCTGCCAGTGCTTACAGAAATCAGAGCACCATCTCACAATTCTTTATATAAAAGCATCTCCTGAGGCAGAAAGTGTAATAACAGTTTTCTAACCACCTTAAGAATTTTCTGATTGTTCACATCTGATTTAATTTCCTACCTGTTATGAAATAATGTTAAAATGTAAATAAATCACATTCCAAGGCAAATAAGTAAGAATTAAGTACAAATAAGTATCAATTAAAACAAGGAAATAAGAATGAGATTAATAAAATATATTTTATTTTCGAAAATAAAATGCCTATGTAAAAAAAAAACTATATGTGATGCCTAACCAATGTAGATAACAATCTTTCATTTTATAGCGTTAACAAAAGAATATATAAAAAACTGAACAAATATTTACATAAATACATTTAATTACAAATAATATACATGGTGTTGTATAGAAGTTTAGAAATGATTGTATATGTACATTTTTGGAGTGTTAGTTTTGAGTGTTTTATTTTATTTTTATTAGGCTATGGAACTGTTATTGTAATAAGTTAATATAATATGAGTAAAATTTCAATTTCTCCAAGTCTAATTTTTTTGTGGTCTGACTTTCATTTTTTTATTAATATTATACCGGTGTATTCAGCTATGACAATATGACTATTAGAGAAGTAATAAAAATGAGAAATCTGTTTACAGTGATTTCATTTAAAAAAGATGACTGTAATGTCCATTGTTATCAGTCTCATAATTTTCTTTAAAACAGGTTTCATTGTCAGTGTTGTCATTGAGCCAGTGGTTGGCTCAATGGTTAAGGCGATAAGTTGTTCTGAAGACCTCTGAAGAGTTCAAGCCCCACCACCGCCAGTCAGCCACAGTTGGGTCCCTGAACCTTTCCTGCTCCAGGGGAACTGTTACATAACTGACCCTGTCCTCTGACCCCAACTTACTAAAATGGGATATGCAAAGAAAGAATTTCACTCCGCTGTAGATTCTATGTGACATATAAAGGCATTTACAATAAGCATAACAGCTTTCAGTGTTGGTGAGCATGTGATGTTATGAACAGCATAAAGTTCAATATAAAGAGGACATCAAATGTCTAGGAGACACAGTTAAAACTGAAGGTGTTAATTGGGCCTTCTGTACATTATAAACCTTTTGGCAAGAAATTATTTTATGTACCTTTGAATTTACTTTAACTTGTAACAAAATAAAAGTAAAGAGTAATTAAAAAAGGAAAGTTAAGGCAGACTGAAAAGTTTGCACACCTTTTGCTTATTATACACGGTAGTTAAAAAACAACAACTACCAACTTGATTTGCCAATTTTATTTCCCCTTTCCTAGGAAAGTGTCCCAAATCTATCAGATTGTCAGAGGATCTCAGTTCAAGGCATTCACATGTTTTTTTGATGGGATTCAGATCCTGGCTGGGCCTATTCCAAATCTATCTTCTACTTTTAAAGCCATTTCTTTCTTTCATTTTTGTGCTTGGTATTTGAAGATATTCAAGATTCATATCTATGTTATACCTCCAGTCCTGGCTAAAAAGAAGCGCCATAATGCTTTACTGTTGGTATGGTGACAAACCCTCTTAGTGCTCCAGATTTTTTAAATTTCTCCACCATGCCAACAGACATTTCATTTTTTGCCATCTGCCAATACCAATAGCAGATCTGGTTATGCCTTTGGAAAATCCGTAGCACATAGCTTTCCATCAAAACGTGGCGGTTTCCAAAAGAAATTATTATTATTAGCACTCCAGACCAACAGTGATGGTAAAAAAACATGTACATATCACTTTTGTTTATAAAGATCAAAAATAAGTGATCCTATAAAATGGGGAAGTAGTGGCTTAGTGGTTAAGGTGTTGAACTGATGCCCAGAAGATACCTGGAAAATCAAGGTTCGTTCTCCAGCACCACTAAGCTGCCACTGCTGGACGCCTGAGCAAGGCCCTTAACCCCCAGTTGTATAATGGAGATAATTCTAAGTCGCTCTGGATAGGGGCGTCTGCCAACTGCCATAAAATATAAATGTATGCTTTTTTCCCTCTATACGTAAGATTGTATTAATTTATTTATTAGACACTTTTTTACTGCCAATATCCTAACCTAGGAAGTTTGGGTCCAAGCATATGGCCAGTCAGGATACAAACTACAGTTGGGAAAGGGGGTTTACGGACTTAATGACCCATTTCATAGCGGAACAGTGGCCTGAACGACCACTGTTTTTTTGAGAAACAACCCAAAGCGCTGACCATTTGAGCCCTAAGAGGAAGGAGCTATTGAACAATAACAGGAATTGTCCACCCATGTCCCTTGAGTTTCTTTGTCCTGCTTGTTTTTCTACCCTACCCACTGCTGATTACCTGGTTCAGTTGTGTTCAGTCCGTCAGAAATGCTGTGAGATACCATCTCAGTCGCATGGAGTAGAGCAGTAGTTTGACCTTATGTAGTGCAGAACTGTACAGATCGCCTTTATGTTTAATTTTTCAACAAGCTCTTGATATATATCCTTGTACAGAAATGTTGATCTTGTCTTCTAAATGGCCATCCAGACAAAACCGCAGAAACTTTTCCTGCAGCATAAAATAATCTGCTGGTTTGTCTGGTCAAAGGAGAACTGACCTCCCAACTGGGTTTCTCCCATGGTTTTTTTCTCGATTTTGTCAAAGATGGAGTTTCGGTCCCTTGCCGCTGTCGCCTCTGACTTTCTCAGTTGGGGACTATAATTAGTTTAATTTACAGATATTAGAGTGTTTTTAGTGAGTTTTAATATTGTCTTATTTAATTTTATTTAACAAAGCTGCTTTGACACAATTTCAATAGTTAAAAAAACTCTTTCTATATATATAGGGGACTTGACAAGGGACTTATTTAAATTTCTGCACTATAATGTTATTCAGTTAATAAACAACTCAAGTACAGCTTATAGGAACATTTATGACACTAGTTTGGAGGACATAAATGTCTCTAGAAGTTTTAGTATTAAAAGTTCCCTTCTTTTAACCTACTGTTCCAGCACGACAATACCCCTAAGCACAAAGCCCAAGAGCTCCATAAAGACATGCTGTGTTCTGATTGAAGTGGACTTATCTGACTCTAAATCAACCAAACTGAACACCTTTGGGATGAACCAAAACCACGACTGCCCCAGACCTCCTCACCTCAACATTAGTGTCCGATCTCGCTAATACTATTGTGACCAAATGATCACATCTACACATTTGTAGGTTGTAGGCTTTCTAGACTTTCTAGGATGTTTAAAAGCCACATGGTTATGGTGGTCAGTTGTATTTACAGTCTTTCCTCTTTCCTGTGATAAGTTCAGGTTGCTCATCATCCGACAGGTATAATTAAGACGTATTAATCACATTAACGGTTCATAAATAATTGTTGCTGATTTTTTTAATAGGTTCATATTTATTTCCTAATTATGCAGGGCGGTGTTATGCAGTACATGTTATGAAATGTGACTCCTCAGTACATCAGAAGGGAACGTAATGAGGGCTGAAGGTGATCTCTTTATCTCCCATACACACACACACACACACACACACACAAGCTTTAATTAACTATAAATAAAGCCGTGTCCATTTGCTCTGATCAACGCTCGCACTGCCGCTAATGATCCTCCGATGCCATTTCGGGCTTGTGCACCAACCTTTTTCACACTCGCCATCTGAACACCACTCACACACTTATCATGTTTGTCTGTAAAAGAAAATACAGTTTCAGGAAGTAACACTGTCACAGAACTGCACATTATCCAATGTTGAATTCATACATAGTAAAATATGTCATGTTTACATTTATTTATATTTGAAGTGAGGAACCGCTAAATAAAATAGTTTTTTTCTATTTCATAGTCAAGCACACCTCTCTCTCCCCCTTTCTTTCTTTTTTTTCTTTCTGTCTCTATACCTCTCTTTCTTTCTCTTTCCCTCTCTTCCCTTCCCTCCCCTCTCCCCTTTCTTTCTGTATCTCTCTCTCTCACTCTTTTCCACTCTCTCTACCACCCTTGTTCTCTCTCGCTTTCTCTCCCATTATTTTTATGTACATCCCAGATATTGTACCTAGAAAAAGCAGTTTCCTTTTCTTTCCCTCCCTCTCTCTCTCTCTCTCTCTCTCTCTCTCTTACTTCCTCACTCCCCCTACCCTTTATTTCTCTCTCTCATTTTCTCTCTCTCTGCCTCTTTTCCCTTTTTTTTCCTATTTCTTTCCCTATATTTCTCTCTCTTTCCCTCTCTTTCTCCCACTCTCTCTACCCCATGTTCTTTTTTGCTTTCTTCCCCTTTCTTTTAGGTACATCCCAGACGATGTGTATGAATTTTTGGTAATTGTTGTATCTGCTCAGACAGGGTTCCCCCCTGAGACTGGTTTTCTCCTAAGGTTTCTTCCTAATATTTTTACAGGGATTGTTTTCCTTGGCCACCGTTGCCTCAGGCTCACTCAGTGGGGATAAATATTAATTACATTCAAAAATGTGTACGTTTTATGTTCCTGTTAGCTGTTTTAGGGCAATGCCTATTGTTGGAAGTGCTGTAGAAAGAGAATTTAATTAAACTGTGGCCAAAATATTGTCTTACACGGGGCACAAATACAGGGAGTTTATATAATACTAAAAATAAATTACATAACGTGGGTTAATTCATCTCCTGAACCATCTTAAATTTATCTGCTTATTCCGTGTCCGTGTTTGGTGGTTTTTCTTCTCTTTTGCTGTTAAATAAAGCAGCGACCTTTAAGACTTTTGACCTTTGAGAGACCTTTTTTTCCCAGTTGAAGAAGTGGATCATAGAGATTGCTTGAAATTCTGAGTCTTAAAACACCACACACACAATTTTCTCTCTCTTTGTTTATTGTTTTTTTTTTTTTACTTCATTTCCAAATACAAACTTTGCCCGGTTAGCTTACATCTCCCTCTCATTCTCAAACATTATTTTAGCAATAATCTATTTTTGGATCTTGGATTGTTCGAAAGTCCTGAAAGTGAGATCGACAGATTTGTTCCTATTAACATAATACGGTAACTGTTGACTAATAATTAGATGTTTTAATATTTTTTTTCACGTCTATATGGGAGATTTAATGCATTGCACATGAGTCTGTGAGACTTTTATTTCCAATAAAAATGTTACATTGAGCCATAAAAGTGTTAGTTTCTCTGTATGCTAATATCCGCGAATGCTGTCAAAACATAACATCCCTGAGGTGCAGTAAAGCTGACTGGGAAGAGATTTTTTTATATTGTATAACAAAAGACGAAGAGGAAAGTCCTTATTACCGTTCGCCTGTTTAATCATCCTGCTGATAGAAGCTAAGCACAAACCTGAGGAATACCATTTCAAACTCCCACAGTAAACTTACTTTACATTCACAGAGAGCATTGATGTGCTAAAGGTCTTGGCCTGTTTTTGCCTGAACAGGTGAAAATGAATTCTGTGTCTAGCATGAACGCAGGGTTATTAAGAGTGCATTTTGATCCGAGTTGTTAAGGCATGCGCTCTGCTTCGGTATGGGAGTGAATCGTCCGTGGGAAGGTGAGACGATTTATTTGATTTTATTTATTAAACTCCATTTAGAAGACACCCTTGTCCAGAGCAATATATATTCTCGACTATACTCTAAAGTGCAATGAGCATTGAATGTGGCCTGATTGAACATTAATACCTGAAACATGAATAGCGTGTTAGGCAGTCAGGCTTTAGTGTTGTTTTGTTTATCGTTTTTAGCCTGGTCTACATCACTAGATGCGGTTACATAGAGATTTGTAATCTGATTAATCTGAATAAAAATGCTCCATGTAAACACCTCAAATAGATCATTTTTAAAAAGGTACACCTTTCATCAACTTATCAAGCTAGGTAATTTGTATCCCAGTTTTTAAGGGCAGTGGTGGCTTAAATGGTTAAGAAGCTGGGTCGTTGATCCAAAGACCAGGAAGAGCTGTGTTCAAGCCCCAGCACTGCCAGCCAGCCACTGTTGGGTCCTTTAACAAGACCCTTAACCCTTCCAGCTCCAGGGACGCTGCATCATAGCTGACCCTGCGCTCTGACCCAAACCTTCTAAGACAGGATATGCAAAGTTGTTGGCCTGGTAACCAGAATATTGTAAGTTTGATTCTCAGCAGTTCTCACTGCTGGCCCCTTGAGCAACGCCCTTAAATGAGATACATGTTATGTTTCAAGCTGTTTAAAGGAGAGTAAACTAGCTGTAGTTGGTTGGCTATTATGCTAGCACAGAACAACAAATGTGAAGGCTCACTTTAAAGCTTCGGGGTGCTCCTTTTAAATGATAGGCTCCACCCCCATTCGATGAGGTTCACAATTTTCATTGGACCGTCACAACAGAGGGCTCCACCTACAGTATCACAACAGGGATCAAGCAACAACAGTGCACCAGGAAAAAAGGCAGAACATTGGCACCCCGCAGCACAGACACATAACAGGTACAAATCTAAAATAAAATGCGAAGAGGTTCCTCCAGTGTACTTTTTCCAGGCATCAGTTTCCCAGAAAATGACCGGCGTTTCTTGCAAAATTTAGGTTTTCACTCTAGTAGTACAAGTCTCTCCCCCTGTCCTAACTCAAAATCTTCATCCACAGGCTTCTGCTCCTCACAGTAGGAGGGGAGAAGAAATCATAGCTAAGCACCGCAACCAAAAATTTGCAGCTTCTTGCACCCATCTTCTTTTGAAAGTTTCCAGTGAGTGAGTGCAAACTCAACAGGGACTGAACTGGCAGACCAGCTGTGCACATGCCAGAAAATATTCTAATTGCAAGCACCAGACTGAATTGGAATGACAAAAAAGTGTGCTTGTAAACAGGGCTACTGACCTGCTATTTCTTTGTTACCCTACTGTGTTCAAACCCTAATTAATTTGTACTAGTATACCTTGTTCTAGTATCTTTGTCCCGATGTCAAAGTCTTGCTGTGGGCATTGGTAGTTCACTTTATTGTGTCTGTATTGTTTTTGTTCATTATGGATTTTCCTAAGAAAACTCTGTCTGCTGGTGTTTTGACCCATTATGAGAATATTAAGATGATTTATAGATACCCAGACATTAAGGAAACAAATACTAATGGAGCCATTTTTCAGAAGCGCTTAATCTACATGGGGGAATTACAGCCTGGAGTCTGTCCCCGAGGACTATAGTCACGAGGAAGGAGAATACCCTGGTCCCAGTCTTGGATGCATCAGATGTTAAGTTGGCCACATAGGTATTCTATGCTTCTTTAGATCCTTTGTCCTTCTTGTTCTCAACTATCCCTGTCCTATCTACTGCTTATTACCTGGATCAGGTGTGTCCAGTCAAAAGGGTTTAGAGAATAGGGTTAGGTCGAGACATATCATTCGCTGTGGCGACCCCTAAAATGGAACAGTCAAAAGGAGAAGAGGAAGAAGGTGTGAGAATCTGAGATATATCAATTCACATTGTCCTCCCCCACTCCACCCACATCTAAGATGGTATCTTCCGGCACAACTTGCATTTAAGGTGAGGCGAGTTTATTTATATAATACATTCCATACACAGTGGTAATTCAAAGTGCTTTTACATAACAGATATTAAAATTATCATGAAAATCACAAATGTAAAAATAAAAACAATTATTTTAAAATTAATACAAACAGGTGAGAATATAAAAATGGTTATAACCACTTATTATTAATAAATGCAGAACTAAACAGACGTGTTTTGAATCAGTTTTTAAAGAAAGCAACTGATTTAGCACATCTGATCTCTAGTGGAAGCTGGTTCCAACTGCGGGCTGTGTAATAGCTAAAAGTAGATACTACTTGTTTACTGTGAACTCCTGACTCTGATTCATATTCAGTGAGTGTATCTGAAATATATTTAGGTCCTATATGCCATTGAGTGATTTATACATGAGTAACAGTACTTTAAAATCAATCCTAAATGTATCAGTCAGTCAGTGTTTGGACCCGAGGACCTGTGTGATGTGTTTAGATTTTCTGGTTTTAGTTAGAATCCTGGTGTCAGTGTTCTGTTTGAGCTGCAGCTGTCTAATGGTCTTTTTAGAAAGGCCGGTCAGGAGTGTGTTACAATAGACCAGTCTACTGCTGATTAAGACATGAACAAGTCCTTAGTTTCTGAATGGGAACAAAACCCTGAATTCTGGCAATGTTTTTGACATGATAGTTGGCTGATTTTGTTTAGATCTGGCTCCAGAATTACACTAAGATTCCTGACTTGCTTTTAGTTGTTTGACCCCTAGAATAAAGGTATGCATTCACCCTAAGAAATTCATCTTTGTTTTCAATTTCTCCCTGATTAACTGAGGAAAATTTTCATCCAACTGTTAATTTCATAAATACATTTGCAGGGGAAGTCAATAGTGCTGTAGTCATTTGCTGATAAATAAAGGTAAACCTGGGTATCATACAGGTTAAACAAGAGAGGCACAAGAATTGAGCCTTGTGGGACTCCGCATGTCACGAACATCCACTTAGAATTATGGTCTCTTATACTCACATGATAACCTCTCTCTTCTAAATATGACTTCTCAGAAAGCCCGACCCAGTTTTCTAGTCTCTCTAGAAGTGTGTCATGATCAACAGTGTCAAACGCAGAAGTACCAGCACTGATATTTTGTCAGAATCAGAATTTAAGTGAATTTACACTGCATGTATCAAGTGATACATGATTTTTTTTTAACGTGGAACAAATAGGATTTGACCCACATTAGTGTAAGCAGGAAAAAAAACACATGGATTCCAATATTTTCAGTTTTGGTTTCAGGCCTCATTCATTCAATAAATAAATCGGCTATAAATCCGATATGTGCATTAGCAATTAATGTTACGTTTGCCCAGGCTGCAACAAAGGATTTCCTATTTTTTCCCTGATTCAGATTTTTCTTCACTTTGATTGGCTGGGTTGTGCTGGATTTCTGGGAGACATTTGTGTTCTGTTTTTTTGGTCTATCTGGAAACCAGATCATTACCCTCATGTATAGCCTTTCTTAAATAAATAGGAATAAATATAAATAAATATAGACTTTCTTAAATGAATAAATAATTTGCACAACTTTTTTATATAAATGATTTAGTAAAGAAAATTAACTGTGATTGACTGCTTCATGTGTCAGTCAGATGTCCCCTCTTTTAGCCAATAAAAGCTGCATTGGTGTCCAAACGTCCTGTGGTCAGTCTAAAGTTCTGGCTACGCAATGGGGTAATAACACATCACAGGTGAACAATTTAAAGCCCACAACTCAGGTCTTTGAGCCTTAACAGAAGAGACAAAACCAGAGAACCCTGAGGAAACCGCCAACACACTTAGGGCAGTGTTAGAAACCAATGCCCCAATTCCTCAGAGGTGCAAAGCAGTAGAAATTTTACTTTATACAATGTGATATGCTCTATGATTGCATAAGTAGTGTAAAATACAGTTAATGCTGTAACTTTACTACAGAGAAGTTTATGGTTTGCAGTTTCCTGGTAACGTAACAGTATATATATATATATATATATATATATATATATATATATATATACACATATATACTGTATATCCCCCTGAGACTCGGTCCATTGACTTGTGTTCTCTGTTTTGTTTTTATAAATGTTTTTAGAATATTTTAAGCTCCTCTATCAACTAGCTGTGTGTACAAATGACATACCGGGGTTTTGTATTGCTGTGTCATTTGAAAAATGACACATCAATACACTTATGACACTTTGGGTCTCAGGAGTATGTGATTGTTCATGGCTGCTAAGTGATAGAAATTAATCTACATTAGCGAGGTTACGGTAACTTTGCCTTATCGCACCTGTTGTATTTTGTTCTCATAATTCAAGCATTTTTATTTAAGCAGTATTTAAGGCATCTAGCACACACACACACACACACTTCTTGAACCTATCATTAAGCCCATCTGCTTATCGTCAGTGTAAATGTGCAGCTCAATAACATTTTATTATGAGATTGACACTGCTTAGTTTAGACTGTGTGTGAAAGAGAAAGAGAGAGAGAGAGAAAGAAAGAGAGAGAAAGAGAGAGATAGAAAAAGAGAGAAGGACAGGAAGAATAAAAAAACTGAAATAGAAAGTGTTTGTGTGTGTGTGTGTGTGTGTGTGTGTGTAAGCAAGAAAGGGGAAGAAAGAATGTTTGCAGATGTGTGTGATTGTGTGTGTGAGTTTAAGCTTAGCCAGACTCAACTTGTTTGAATTATTATTAAAGTCAGTCACAATAACACACCGAAGGTCGCAGGTTGCTGTTAAGTTTACAAACTTTTACTTTCTTTGAGAGTGTGTGTGCGTGTGTGTGTGTCTGCATGTTAACGCTCAAACAGATTAAATTTTCTTTTAAATTATTATTACTGAAGGTCGCATTCAGTCAAAACCTTGCTGTTAAGTTTATAAACTTTTACTTCTTTTACTTTGATATCTTACAGCCAACCACACACACACACACACACACACACAAATCAAATAATGTACTGTCATAAACAATGACAGTAAATTAGAGCTGATTTCTTTAATGAGCAGACTGAATCTCTTAGCAGTTTAAGCCATGTTTTTTAGATGTTGCTTTCCGACCAATCACACGCATTTATAGCTGCAGAAATAGCGGTTTTACAGCAACAGCTAAAACAAAGCAGCTCCTAAACTAAAATGACAACAAAACTTTCTAAAAATAATTAGTTACCTTGAAAATACATTCGTATCAAATCTCCCGCCCCGACACAAATAAATCAATGTATGGGTGACACTGCGTCGCTTTTGCCTGTGAGAACATAAACAGAGTGATAGTTTACACCAGCAGGGTTGCCAGATTAGGTTGGAAAAACGTCAGACAACCTACAGCGTAAAACCCACTCATAAAATTAAAAAAAAAAATGCCAACCCAAAATGCATAGTGTTTAATCTAAAATAACTCTAGCTCGTTATATCAAATAGCAGCCCAAATTTTACACAACGTCTGACGTGATCAAAACAGTCAACAGTCTTTCGATGACCCATCATAAAAGCAAGTGTACTGTAGCTCCACAAGATTTTCTGTTTACGAATAGGTGAACAAGCAGGAAAAACTAACTTTTAGGAGCAGGAGTGGCCCAACCCCAATTTTAAAGATAGGTAACATTGATTTATTCATTCATCTTCTACACCTGCATATTCCCTAATTTGGGGTCACAGGGATCTGCTGGAGTCTATCCCAGCCGTCTCTGAAAGAGCAGGAGGGGGACACTCTGGACAGGTCGCCAGTCTATCACAGCGCCACACACAAACACACACTCACACTCACTCCTATGGGCAATTTAGAATCACCAATCAATCTAACATACATGTTTTTGGACTGTGTGAAGAAACTGGAGAACCCTGAGTAAACCCACACAAGAACGGGGGAACATGAAAACTCCACACAGCAAGGCCCCTGTCTGAGAATTTGAACTCAGGCCCTGTTGTTGTGAGGCAAGAAATGATCATCCAAGCAGAAGGTTTGTTCTGAAAGTTATAATAGACTTTTTTACCTGCCTGTTAACATACGATACTTCATGTGTGTGATCACATACTGCAGAAAAAACTGTATTAACAGAGTGAAAACCTGAATTAATCTCACTGTGTGTGTGTGTGTGTGTGTGAGAGTTTCCACTCTGGAGTCATCTAGAGAAGTCAAAGGGTCTGAAAGATGATGTCATGGTTACAGTATTACTTTCAGACAGGTAGGAATATGGTGTAATTGGATTTTAGTGGTAACTCATGGTCTATATACTTTGTGTATCTTAATTCAACTATAGTAGCAGTGTGGAATCATGTATTATTTTTATATTTGGTATTTTAATACTGTTACTAACTGTAATATTTAATAAATAAAGTTTTCTCACCAGTGAATGACACATGATTGTAGTGATATTGTAGTAATTTCGTCTCTAGTCGTCTAGTCTGTTAGCTTTCGCGCGTTTAGGAGGCGTGGCTTTGGACGACGACCATGAAACGTAATCTTTCAGTGCTATCCGGCTACACTAAGCATTTTACCAAGATGTTCTAATGCACCTTTCATATTATTTATTGTTGTGGGGGGGGGGGGGTTATTGCTCCAGTGTTCTTGAGTTTTTATACATGTATGTATGCATTTATCACATTTTTTTTTACTCTTGATTTTCACTATATGTTTGTTGGATTTGTTTTTTTTTCACTGCATTATTCCTCTGCCCTTGATCTCCTTCACTCTGCTGCGTCCTCGGCGGATGTGAATCGAGTGCATCGTCTGATCTCTTTCAACACTGCTAAGGCAGTTTGTATTGTGCTGCAGATGCACATGTTCCAGGCGACTCAAGGCTGATCCGCTCTTTGTGTGGCTTTGTAGAATTCTGTAGGTTCGACGGACGAAGCGTTCAGAGAGGGCTGTGACCTGCCTGCTATGTGAGGCTCGATAACAAAAACGTTCTTTCTTTTGAAAGAAATCTGTCTGTGCTTTGTGTGTATTTATTATGGAATGTAAAGTAAATTCACGAAATAAACTGTGCTGTGATTAGTTGAGAACTCTGAAAACTCCCAGCAGGCCAAGCATCAACTCTAGTGTCAGTATTGCCCAGTATGTGTGTGTGTGCATGTGTGGCAGCCAGATGGTCTCTGTAACCCCAGTGTAGATGTGTATGTACAGGGAGACGTGTGTGTGTGTGTGTGTGTGTGTGTGTTGGCTTCACTGGCTTTGCTGTCTGACTTACACCATCTGGAAGGTGCCACTGTGGCAGACGAAACACACAGTGTGCCATTAACCTCTGTATCAGTCACACACTCTCTCACACACATATTACCTTTTGATCATGGATTGAAAAAAGGTTATAATAACAATAATCAGAGGATAAAAAATATGATTTTAATTGATCAACCTGATTAGTGCAGAGTCGAGTCATTTTTTTACACTCGTGAAGTCAAAGTCATAATGGTCATCATGGAGGTCACTGGGGCAAAAGTCCTGCTAATGTAATGCAGAAGAAGATATTTGAGGTAACTATAAAGGTATTCGGGCAACATGGTGGCTTAGTGGTTAGCACTGTTGCCTTACTGCAAGACTGTCCAGAGTGTACCCCCCAGCCCCTTTCCAAGATGGCTGGGATAGACTCCTGTGACCCTGAATTAGGGAATTAGATAAATGAATGAATTCATTAGTTTAAGGTCAAGTTCAAGTTCAAGAAGTTTTATTGTCATTTCAGCCATATATAGCAGATGCAGTACACAGTGAAATAAAACAACTTTTCTCCAGGACCCCCTGGTGCTACACAAAACAACAAAGAGCCACTTAACAAAACAACACAGAGTTAAAGACTAAAAGTAAATTGTCTTAGCAACATAAAGTGCATGTGTGCAACCTGGTGCAAACAGTGCAAGACAAACAGAGCAAATAAACAATACAGAACAAAACATAACGCTGTACAGTACATTTAACCAGCGCCATACAAGATTATAGAAATGTGCAGGTAAGAGAGTTATGTGCAAGTAATCAAACGTCAAGATCTTTGTGCAATTAGCATTTGATGGATTTGATTATTCAGTTCCAATAGTATGAATGAGATCAGACACTAATATTGGTACACAGACACTTGGTACAGGACACGAGAGTTTTTTTAATTCAAAACATCCTGAACACAGCATGTCTTCAAGGATATTAGGGGATTTGTGCACAGGGACATTGTCTGGAACAGGGTTTAAGTCTCTTAGTTCCAGTGGAGGAATATTGTAACACTACAACATACTGAGACGTCCTATAAACGGTTTATTTTGGTCATATTATGTAATTTATGGGGTCATCGTTGCCAGTGTTATCTCAAATACATTCATTCTTTCATTCATTCATTCATTTATACATTCATGTTCCAGCATGACAATGTCCCTGTGCCCAATATCCATGAAGACATGCTGTGTTCTGGATGTTTTGAATTAAAAGAACTCTCGTGTCCTGTACCAAGTGTCTGTGTACCAATATTAGTGTCTGATCTTATTTATACTATTGGAACTAAATAATCAAACCCACAACCTACAATCTCTGACAATCTAGATTTACAGCATTCGGCAGATGCCCTCATCCAGAGCGACTTACATTTATTTCTTTTATACAACTGAGCAAATTAAGATTAAGGGCCTTTGTTCAGGTGCCCAACAGTGGCAAATTTTTGGTGCTGGAAATCGAACCCTGATCTTCCAACTAGCAGTCCAACACCTGAGCTACTACTTTCCCCAATCTAGTGGAAAACCTGCACAGAAGTCTATAAGAGACCAAATAAGATGGATGTAACAGTCAGGGATATATGGATGCATCTCAGTGAGCATCACTTTAAAACCTCCATGTGGATCTTATTAATCACCGTATAATGAGGGGCCTTGCTTAGGTGCCCAGCAGTGGCAGCTTGGTGGGGTTTGGAATTGAATCCATGATCTTTGTTTTTTTGTGACTTTATAAAGAACTTCTTACATTATGCTTAATTAGACATTTTCATGGAGGTCCTTATAAGGTGAAGAGGTATCGAGGTCATTGTGAAGGTTATTATGGGGTTGTTTAAAAAAGTAAGTCTAGAAGTCACTTAGCTCATAAAGAGGGTAATTATGATGTCATTAGAAGTCAATGTGACTGGGATCATTAAAATAAGTATTTTGGAGGTTCTTGGAGGTTGCTGTGTCAGTCTCGGGTCATTGGGTAGGTGGGGGTGGTACGTTCATATAATCAGTGCTTGATGCCTGGATTTTGTCCTAAATAGGGTTCAAACTCTGCTTGCAATAAAAGCGTTCAACCTTTTTTTCCCCTATTTTCTATTTTTCCTCACCCACAGTTTATTAAAATCATTGTTGTGGTCACCGAGATATCTGAGGAGATGGTGATCATGTTGGTCATTGAGGTCATCCCAAAGGTCTAAAGGTCATTTTAAAATCCAAACAGAGGACTTGAGGTAAAAAAAAAAAACAGAATGGAAGGCATAGAGGAAATAATTGCAGTGGTTTAAACAGTATTATTAATTAAAAATATAAGCAGAAAAACACCAAATATGTTGTTAATCTTACATCATGAAGAAGAGCAAATTTTCTGCCAGTCTAAAATATTTGCCTGCCATCAAGGCAGTAGATGTTACCATTTATCTTGTTCTCCAGACGTTCCGGTTACACTTAAGGACAAAATGAGTGTTCAAAAGCATGGGTGCTTACAATTTTAGCTAGTGGATGGGTCAGTGACCTCAGAACTAAGAAGCTTATCAATAACAACTGTTAAAACCAGTTTTTGCCCACATGAGTGGCATTTTTATTTTGTTACAAATCAATTTACCCTATTAACAAACATTTAACACTGCTGCATATCTCAAGGTTTTTTCAGTCATTATTATCAGTCATCATAAAATTAACCCCTTATAAGCAACAATAAAATCTCATGGTAAAAGCTCTTTATTTTTTTGGGTCAGACCGATAAACAACGCAAAACATCGCCATTTTTAAATATTACTTCCCCCCCCCCCCGGTTGCATCTCGTGAGACTTGCAATGACGTCATGTCCAACAACTAATTTGTAAGGTTTTCCTATAGGGGTGATTGTGACAGCCATTATTAAGGTAATTCTAAAGTTTATGGAAGTCAAAGTGTGTCTGATGAAGCTCATTAACACTATAGTGGAGGTCACTGAGATCATCAGGATAATTATCAGGTAATTATGGTGCTCAGTTAATGTTGGCGTGACTCACTTACGTGCTGTGGGTGGTGGTGAAAAACTCTTTATTGCACTTGAAATGTTTTTGAAAATTGTGCGTGATTTGCATAAGTCATTGATGTATAAAGTACCTGGAATCAACACTTGAGTTAAAGTATAGTTGTTTTACTGGAAAATGATTTTGGTAAAAGTTAAAGTCATTGTTTAGAATATTTTTTAAGTAAAAAATTAAACTGTGATATTTATTGTACTTAAGTATGAAATGTAATTTTTAATATTAAATGTACTTAAGGGCAGCACGGTGGCTTGGTGGTTAGCACTCTTGCCTCACAACAGTGGGAAGTTTGCATGTTTTCCCCGTGCTTGTGTGGGTTTACTCTGGGTTCTCCAGTTTCCTCCAACAGTCCTAAAACATGTATGTTAGATTGATTGGTGATTCTAAATTGCCCAAAGGAGTGAGTGTGTGTGTGTGTGGCCCTGTGATGGACTGGCGACCTGTCCAGGGGGTCCCCCATCCTGCCTTTCACCCATTCAGAGATGGCTGGAATAGACTCCAGCAAATCCCTGTGACCCCGAATTAGGGAATATGCGGGTATAGATGAATGAATGAATGAATGAATGAATGAATTTACTTAAAGCACCTATGAGATGCGACATGCACTTTTACAAGTTTGTTTAAAATGAAATGTGTGTTCATTTCCCTATTTTAATAGATCTAGACCACGCCCACAATTGTTGATTGACACTGCAGAGACATTAATGTTTTAACGTATACCTGGCCCGAGCAGTGTTGACAGATTGGGTGTGTTAAGTCCCAGTTTTTTTCTTTTTTCAGTTACGCCAGACCCAAAAAATAGCATTGGGCTGGTTGATAAAATTTGGGCTGCTATTTGATACAACGAATGCGAGTTTATATATTTTATTTTTTCCAGTTCAAACACTATGCATTTTGGGTTTTTACACTGTAATTGCGATGGGCATTTTTCCAATCTGGCAACCCTAGTCTGAGTGAGATGTAAAATGTCCTCTATTATTTTGACACTGGAGCAGAACGTCGCCCCCGGATTTACCCAAATGTGTTCATGTTTGCGTGAATTATTTCTCTCTAGACTGCTTTAAAAACAAGAGTCAGTATTCGTGTCCCTGCTTCACCCCCAAAAGAACAATTCTTTTCTATGCATCTTCAGAAAACACCTTTTCTAATAATGTGCTACAGTTTGAAAGTTTCACGATGAATGTGGCTAAAGTGTAAACCCTTAGAGAGCATAAGTTTTAGAGTCATGTCGTCTTATGTACAGACATCAGAAATAGTAATAAAACACGACAAGTCACTTTATTTACAAGTGTGGAAGGCAGGCAGGAAGCAGAAGGTTAGAATTGGTGCTAGGAAGCTCAGACAGTGAGTGTGTGAAGGGCTTGGGTATAAATAGTGTGAGTGATTGTGATGAACTGATGAGGTGCAGGGGTATCTGGCTAATAGTCAGGTGAGCGTAGGCACTGGTTGGGTTTGGAACCTGCTTTGGCCCTGAGAATACTTATACATTATTGGTAGGTAACAATGCATTAAGGTGATTTTCAACCGTGTATGTTGTCTGTAAAGATAACAATATAAGGAGCAGCGGTGGCTCAAATGCTTAAGGTGCTGAGTTGTTGATCTGAAGACCAGGAAGACATGGGTTTTAACCCCACCACCGCCAGCCTGAGCTGCTGATCTGAAGACCAGGAAAACCTGGGTTTTAACCCCAACACTACCAGTCAGCCACTGTTGGGTCTTTAAACAAGACCCTTAACCCTAACTGCTCCAGGGACGCTGCATCATAGCCGACCCTGTGCTCTAACCCCAACTTACTAAGATGAGATAAGTTAAAAAAAAGAATGTTACTGTGATGTAAAAAGTATATGTGACAAAATAAGGGCATTTACATAATAACCCTACACTAATTGCTCAGTTGGATAAAACAGGAGATAAATGCAAGTCATTCTGAATAAGGGGCTCTGCCAAATACCTGAAATATAAAAAAAATGGAATACTGGTTAATCTTTAATCTTACAAAAACATCTTAAGTCTAAATCAAAATTTCGGGCTTTTAGACATACAGTGAACAGGAAGCATTGACCATAAAAGGAAAACGGAATGGAAAGACAGTCTATGCTGTCCAGAATATAAATGGTACACAGGCACATAACTGACAATCAATAATAATTAACCAATAACTTTCATGCCCATATGTAAAAATTAAAAGATTAACTTTTATTTTATAAGTCTTTGATTAAAGAGTAGACTAATTGTCTCTCTGTCTTTCTCTAGCATGAATAAGACGGATGAGTGAAACCTTTCAGAAGGGAAATGAGTGGACGGACTGATAAAAGAAATTTAATTTATATGCAAATCCAAAGGGCAGCCAATCAATTATTCTGATTTTTTAAAAGAGATTTAAACTCCTGATTCTGATTGGTCGCTTAATTTCACTCTTTATTTCTATCACCATGACCTTCTTAGCTTTAAGTGCGAAGAGTGACATCATTGCTTGATAGATAACCCATATTTTACATTTCGACATCCTGCTTGCTGGACCCCCCCAATTGTTTGAGTGACAGGTTGATAAGAAAGAAGAGATACAGCATGTGATCATCATCACATTTAAGTTTTACGTTTAATTTTGCGTTTTGTTCCTGGAATAGTCAACGCCAGCAGAATTCTGTTTTGGTCTAAAAGAAAACTTGCCTGTGATGAGAATATTTCTGCATTATCACATTATTTAATGCCAAAAATCCGACAGGCGACTTCCATCAAAATTCAAACTTCTGACAAAAAAAATGAACTAAAAAGTGCTAACGCAGACTCCCACATTTCTCTCTCTCTCTCAGAGTTTCTGCGAGAGCTGGGATCATGTTTTTTGTGGTGTTATCCTCAGTAATCTTCACACAGCCGAACTCATTTACTCCCCATAACGAGGTCGCGAATCGCGTATAATTTTATACGGCGTTACAGAAAATCCTCGCATAAACATCCTACCTGTTTTTCTTCTTCGACTTCGACTGAAATAAACACTTGACATGATGCTTCTTCAAAAACGCTGTATATACATAAAAGTCACATGAGCATCATTTCACAATCACATGATTCACAATGGAATCTTTCACGCATTCTCTTACTCAAAATTAAAATGCTTTTTTTAAAACGTGATTCATATTTTACCTCGAAAATTACTTATGTGATTCTTTTGTATGCTTCTAATATTTTTTAATGTACTCATTTCACACGATTCTTTGCTTTTCAATGAATTTGATTCGTTATTTATTCATTTTACACTGTTAAGGTGTTAGACTGTTAATTAGTAGATTGGGCTTTAATTTCCAGCAGTATGATTCCCGGCACCACCAAGCCACCACCACTGGGTCCCTTAGCAAAGCCCTTAACCCCAATTGCTCAGTTGTATAAAAAAAAGATGAATGTAAGTCACTCTGAATAAAGCTGTCTTCCAAATGCTGTAAATGATTGGTTTGTTTTTAAATGACACATTTTAAATGATTCATTGAGACTTTAACTGATTTATGATTAAGGAATCATTTTACACCAGGGCAGCCCTGACTATTTTGCTGCACTAGGCAAAATTTTACTTGGTGCCATTTGCATCACAGCCATTTCCACTGTTGATTATTGTGTTCACAGAGAAACTGCAGAACCCAAAGCGTCTATAGATACTGCGCCTCTAGCATTCGTCTGTTCCACCTATCATTATCTCATGCCATTCACAATTTGTTATCATGAACCAAGATGTAGTTTATGATTAATTTATTTTTAGGATGACATAACTGAAGTGACTGAACTACTTTATGCTTATATAATATACTGTATATACTTTATGCTTATACTGTATATTCTTCACGCTTATATAATATACTGTATATACTTTATGCTTATACTGTATATTCTTCACGCTTATATAATATACTGTATATACTTTATGCTTATACTGTATATTCTTCACGCTTATATAATATACTGTATATACTTTATGCTTATACTGTATATTCTTCACGCTATATATATATATACTGTAATATACTTTACGCTTATATAATAATAATATATTCAACTTCATTGTGTAAGGTACGTGTACAGAGCCAATGAAATGCATTTTTTGCATATCCCATCTTAGTAAGTTGGGGGTCAGAGCGCAGGGTCAGCTATGATACAGCGCCCCTGGAGCAGGAAAGGTTAAGGGTCTTGCTCGGGGACCCAGCGGTGGTTGGCTTGCCGGTGGTGGGGCTCGAGCCCAGGTGTTTCTGGTCTTCAGATCAGTAACTTAGCTAAACCTTAACCATTTGAGCCACCACTGCCCCAGCATATACTTTACGCTTGTATAATACACTGTATATACTTTTATGCAGTCACACAGCCGCAGTCAGTGACAGAATTCAAATTTAATTTTCATTTTTAAATAAAAACTAAGCAAAAATTTTTGGTAATAATATAATGTTGCTGATAAGAATCAAGACCACAAGCTGAGTTAAATAGAAACCAGAGCTTTCATACTAAGTGGATTAAACAATATTAACTCTCTTTCCCTCCCTCTCTCTCTCTCTCTCTCTTTCTCTCTTTCACTGTGTCTCTCTTTCTCTCTCTCTCTCTCTCTCTCTCTCTCTCTCTCCAGGAGGTCAGCAGCACCTGATTGATTCGGAGTCGATGTTAAGATACAGTATTAAATAGGAACTTGTTTAAGAAAGAGAGCGATAATTAAACGTTAACAGCTGAAAGTTGGCAGCTTAATCAGGGCAGACAAAAGAGATTCTTGCCTGCAGGAAACAGAGAAGAAAAAGAATGTGTTTCTTTCATCGGCAGGGCAGCATGGACGAATGTTTATCTCTTTACAACATGCTGAGGACATTCAGAACTCCAAGGACATCCAGGACACAGACTCTCTTTGTCAAATCACTTTTAATTCTACAGCAATAAAAATGTTAAATATATTGGCTACAAAAACCACCTGATAATTGATTTAAAAACATTAACTTTAAATTGTATCCGTCTCTCTCACTCTGTCTGTCTCTCTCTTTCTCATCAGCTTTAAATTGTACAATTATTTTACAAATAAAATTGTATAAATAAATACATAATTAATTAATTATATTTTGTAATTATATTATATTTGTATAATAAAATAGCTGAAAAATTTTATAATTTTAATTTGTGTCTTGCTCTATCTGTCTCGCTGTCTATCTCTATGTTTGTCTGTCTCTATGTCTGTCTGTGTCTGTCTCTCTCTCTGATATGTGACTTTTGTAAAAAGTAAAAAAAAGTCTCTCTCTTTTTTCTATTTCTCTCCCTCTCTTTCTCTTGCTCGCTCTCTATTTCTCTCTCTGTCTCTCTCTTTCTCTGTCTGTCTGTCTGTCTCTTTCTCACTGTCTGTCTGTCTCTCTCTCTCTGTCTCTATCTTTGTATCTCTATGTCTGTCTGTCTCTCTGTCTTTCCTTTGTCTCTATTATACTTAAAAGTTTATATATACAGTATATATATACATTATATACAAAACCTGTGAAATGTCTCTCTCAAACCCGCAAGTTTTTAAAATCTTCTTTGACTTCATTCTTAAAGTATCTTGACTTTCAACTTGTTCTCTTTTTTTTCAATGTGGTACTAAAGCTACGGTATGTGACATAAAAGCAGGAGACATTGTAAAATTGAGGTCATTGTCTTAAATGAAGAGACTAATACATCGATGTATAAATGTGGAGACTGTACGAGTCTCTGTGTTATCATATATTATATCATGTCCTGGGGCGACAGCAGAGCAGCCGTAAGCAAAGGAAGTCTGACCACCAATAATAATATGATGTCACTGAAAAATGTGAAGAATATATATAGAATTTACATATATATTGGCACATTATTCTTTAGCAGAACTCTTTAATGTCTACACTCCTAAGTGTGAGCTCTGCTCTTCTGATTCTGACCCTTTGACACGTTTACACTCTTGGGGTGGCTTGGGCTATTTTCTGCCCAAGCCATCAGGCTGCTCAACACACTGAACTGCTGCTCAACACACTGAACTGACTAAAACGAAAACTACTTCAACTCACACACACACACATACTTAAGACAATTCCATGTTTACAGCAACACAAAAATATACTGTTAAGCACGGACACTTTAAATGCAGTTTGTACGTTAACCTTGTTTTTTTTTTATTGGACAGTCCCTATTTGCACAGTTTTAGAATCTGGTCGGCTGTTTAATTTAACTTTCCATACAGCGTCCTGTTTTTGTACTGTATAGTCTGGTTTAATGTTTGCAACCAGGTTGCACACATGCACTTTATGTTGCTTAGACAATTTATTTTAGTCTTAAGCTTTGTGTTGTTATTGTTTTGTGTGATTCTGTGTTGTGTTGTGTAGCATCATGGGGTCTTGGAGAAAAGTTGTTTCATTTCACTGTGTACGGCGTCTGCTATATATGGTTGAAATGACAATAAAGCTTCTTGAACTTGAACTTGAACTTGAACTATTCAGGGGAAGTGGTAGCACAGTGGTTAAGGTGTAGGACCGATCCCTGGAAGATCACAAATTCAATTCCCAGCACAACCAAGCTGCCACTGCTGGGCCCCTAAACAAGGCCCCTAAATCTCCACTGCTAAAATGGCTAAAAAAATTAGATAAATGTTAGTGGCACTGAATAAAGAGCCAGAATGGGAGCTGCACCCTCCCGCTTGGCTTGTTCCACCATCCCCTAGGACACAAGGTAGGTCTGCCTTAAGACTTTTCTCTGTTCTGGCACCAAGATGGTGGAACGAACTTCCCATCAATGTCAGAACAGCAGAGTCACTGGCTGTCTTCAAGAGGCGTTTGAAAACTCATCTCTTTCGTAAATACCCTGCTCTTGACAATTAAAAAAAAAAAACCTTACTCTTTTTGACAGTTTTTTGTTGTTGTTACACTGATTTGGGAACTATTGTATCAGTATCGAGCTGTTTAATAATGTGACTCAAAGCATCTGCTAAATGCTGTAAATGTAAATGTAATTGTGAATGCAAATGCATATAGGCTCTGGCCACGATGAGTGTATCGTGCATCATTAACTAGCGGATTGAAATCTGGTCCTGATGTAAAGGAGAATGTTAAGGAGACAGTAGTTGATATAATTATTCCTTACTGTGCTGGGTTTTTTGTGTAGAAAATTTTTACATGTTAATTATTTTGTTTTCATGTTTTTCACTCGTCGCTTTACTTTTAAATGCAAACATTTCACACAGTTTGTTCACTTTCACATAAATTGAACTGAAAAATTTGTTTATATTCTAAATAGAATCATTTCACATGATTCACTGGGGTTTTTTTTATCATTTCAGATGATTCGTTTGCTTACATATGATTCACAAATTCATTTATTTTCGGATGTAACTATCTTATGCATTCCGTTTGTTTTCTTTATGAATCATGATTCGTTTATTTTAGAATGTTAAAATTAATAACACTGTATTATTTACATCTCAGGTAGTTTAATGATTTTTTTGTATTTTTAACAGTTTCTCACAATACTCATTGCAGAGTTTTACATTTACAGTTTTTTGCGGATGCCCTTATCCAGTGCAACAACTTAATTGGGGGTTAAGGGCCTTGCTCAGGGGCCCAACATTGGTCACTTGGTAGTGCTAGGACTCGAACCCCAAACAATATGATTCATTTATTGCATTAATTTTTGTCATAAAGCTAGAAGAGCAAGTGGGGGTTACTTTTAAATATTATTTAATTAGTAATTAATTAACTTTGAGTATTTTATATGCAATTACAGAAAAACTTTGGTTTAACGGACTATAAGTGGGGAAGGGTCATCCCTTAAATCCAACTGCCCACATCAGTCAGTTCTGGAACTATTGGTATTCCATTTGGACACTACCCCTCTGTGGACTTTGTCCATTAAATCTGATGTCTGTTGGTTCCGGGACTGTTATCAAGAATAAAGTCCAACATTTCTCTGTTTTATCTATAAAATCGAACTGAAACATTTTTTTTATTATTTCTTTAAGTTATTTTTGAGTTTTATGAGATTTAGAAAATTTGAGGAATTAAAAACATGTAGACTTAATAAGACTTAAAGAATACCTCTAGATACTGTGTGTTGTGTACTTTTTCTTTTTGTGTGTGTGTGTGTGTGTGTGTGTGTGTGTCTGGCCTGGAATCGTTCTGCCCGTGCACTAGCGCCTTTTTGGAAAACATACTGTAAATGTTATACTAATATTTCATAATGTGAGAGGAAAAAACAGGAACAATTCAACCCCACACAAACACACACACACACACACACACACACACACACAAAGACAAACACACACACACATACAGCGCTGCAAGAAAAAGAGGCAGATGATAAAAAACCCCTAACACACAGTGCCATTAATCACAGTGCCGAGGCCTAATGGAGAAACACACACACACACACAGCTGTCTCTGAATCATAATGAAAAAAAGGATCAGAGAGAGATAGAAAGAAAAACTGTTGCTGCTTCAACATGTGTGTAAGGAGAGGCGACAGGTTTGAGAGATTAAAACTGGGGGTGGGGCTAGATTAGAAGATTAAAATAGGGGTGTGTTTGGGGAGATTAGAAAGAGGGTTGGGTTAAGAACAGTAAATGAATGAAGGTGGGTTTAATATATTCAAATGAGGGGTGGGGTTGGAGAAATTAGAAAGAGGGGGGCTAAATAGATTGGAATTAGGGTGGGGTTCAGGAAAAAGAGTGTAGGGAAAAAGAGATTGGAATTGGGGTGGGGTTAAAAAGATCAGAACAAGTGTAGGGCAAAAAAGATCGGAATTAGGGTGGGGTTAAGAGGATTAGAATGAGTGTAGGGTAACAGAGATTGGAATTAGGGTGGGGTAAAGAGGATTAAATGGAGTGTAGGGTAACAGAGATTGGAATTAGGGTTGGGTTTAAGAGGATTAGAATAAGTGTAGGGTAACAGAGATTGGAATTAGAGTGGGATTAAGGATTAAAATGAGTGTAGTGTAACAGAGATTGGAATTAGGATGAGGTTTAAATGATTAGATGGAGTGTAGGGTAACAGAAATTGAAATTAGGGTGGGTTAAAAGGATTAACAGAGATTGGAATTAGGATGAGGTTAAAAGGATTAGATGAAGTGTAGGGTTAAAGAGATTGGAATTAGGGCGGGATTAAGAGGACTAGAATAGGTTTAGGGTAACATATTGAAATTAGGGTGGATTTAAGAAGATTAGAATGAGTGTATGGTAACAGAGATTGGAATTAGGGTAGGGTTAAAAGGATTAAAATAGGTTTAGGGTAACAGAGATTGGAACTAATGTGGGTGTTGAGAAGATTAGAAGTGTAGGGTAACAGAGATTGGAATTAGTTTGGGATTAGAATAATTAGAATGAGTGTAGGGTAACAGAGATTGGAATTAGGGTAGGGTTAAAAGGATTAAAATAGGTTTAGGGTAACAGAGATTGGAACTAATGTGGGTGTTGAGAAGATTAGAATGAGTGTAGGGTAACAGAGATTGGAATTAGTTTGGGATTAAGATGATTAGAATGAGTGTAGGGTAACAGAGATTGGAATTAGTTTGGGATTAAGATGATTAGAATGAGTGTAGGGTAAAAGAGATTAGAATTAGTTTGGGATTAGAATGAGTGTAGGGTAACAGAGATTGAAATTAGTTTGGAATTAAAAGATGATTTTAAAATGAATGTAGGGTAAAAGAGATTGGAATGAGTTTGGGATTAGAATGAGTGTAGGGTAACAGAGATTGAAATTAGTTTGGGATTAAGATGATTAGAATGAGTGTAGGGTAACAGAGATTGAAATTAGTTTGGGATTAGAATGAGTGTAGGGTAACAAAGATTAGAATTAGTTTGGGATTAGAATGAGTGTAGGGTAACAGAGATTGGAATTAGTTTGGGATTAAGATGATTAGAATGAGTGTAGGGTAAAAGAGATTAGAATTAGTTTGGGATTAAGATGATTAGAATGAGTGTAGGGTAACAGAGATTGGAATTAGTTTGGGATTAGAATGAGTGTAGGGTAACAGAGATTGGAATTAGTTTGGGATTAAGATGATTAGAATGAGTGTAGGGTAAAAGAGATTAGAATGAGTTTGGGATTAGAATGAGTGTAGGGTAACAGAGATTGAAAATTAGTTTGGATTAGAATGAGTGTAGGGTAGTAAAGAGATTGGAATTATTGGGTAGATGAGTGGTGGGTACAGAGATTGGAATTAGTTGGGATTAAGGATTAGAATGAGTGTAGGGTAAAAGAGATTAGAATTAGTTTGGGATTAAGATGATTAGAATGAGTGTAGGGTAAAAGAGATTAGAATTAGTTTGGGATTAAGATGATTAGAATGAGTGTAGGGTAAAAGAGATTAGAATTAGTTTGGGATTAGAATGAGTGTAGGGTAAAAGAGATTAGAATGATGATGGGTTTTGTAGAATAGTATTAGATTCGTATTAGAGTATTAGAGTTAAATGAATTAGTATGAAATTGGGGTTGAAGGGATTAGAATGCCGATGGGTTTATTATTGATTAGAAGTTGGGTGAGAATAAAAAGATTAGAATAAAGATGAATATGACGCAGCACATAAACCGTCACCACAGTCAAAAGCTCCAGTCACAGACGTTTTATAGCTAAAGATATCAGACTGGTTTTCTTTTTCACCCTCTCTCTTTTTTTAAATTAAATATGCGTCTTTTAATTATTTGTTTATTTACATTTACATTTCCAGCTTTTAGCAGACGCTTTTGTCCAGAGTGACATACAAGAAGTGCTTTGAGTCACATCACTGAACAGCTCAATACTGATACAATAGTTCACAAATCAGTGTAACAACAACAAAAAACCGTTGAAAGAGTAATTTTTTTAGAAAAAGATGAGTTTTTTAAAGCCTTTTAAAGACGGCCAGTGTCTCTGCTGTCCTGCTATTAATGGGAAGTTCATTCCACCATCTTGGTGCCAGAGCAGAGAAAAGTCTTGAGGCAGACCCACCTTGTGTCCTAGGGGATGGTGGAACAAGTCGAGCGGTACTTGTGGATCTGAGGGAGTGTGGTGTGGTGCTATGCGAGGAGTGATGGGTGCTTGTAGGTAGGACGGTGCAGCTCCATTTCTGGCTTTGTAGGCAAGCATCAGTGTTTTGCGTGCAGCTACTGGGAGCCAATGGAGGGAGCGCAGCAGTGAAGTGGTGTGTGAAAACCTTGGTAGGTTAAAACCAACACGTTTATTATTATTTAATATTTATGTTTGAGTTTATCTCTTGTAAGTGTTTTGCAATGAAACTGATTATTAATTATACAAGTCATTTTGCCTTTATAACCATGTTAAACTCCTGTCTCTGTTGTATTATATTATAATTTCTTCAATTGTGTAAAGCTGCTTTGTGACAATCACCATTGTAAAAAGCGCCAAACAAATAAAACTGAATTGAATTGAATTAAATATAATCAGTATTTTGATTTTTGCAGAACGAGGGTGAAGAAGGTGCCAGTGGCCACCACCCTTCAGCAGAAGGGGCCCTTTGACCAGTAGCTTAGTAGCTAAGCAGAGACAAACTCCTTCCAAGAAAACTTCACTGGAGGATCTTTTTGGAGGGACTTTCGATGAACCAGCTGCACAGACTATCAGTCAGATTGATGCAGAATTAAATTAGTACAGAGCTAAAACATCCATTTTTCTAAACAGCTGCCCAATTACGTGGTGGACAGAGGATGCTAGGCGGTACCCACTGCTCTCTGGTTTAGCCAAAGCATACCTCTCCACACCAGCCACCTCAGTCCCTAAGTAAAATTTTTTTTTCCTTTAGCAGGGGACATTGTAAATTTGCAGACATCTCAGCTTATGCCAGAAAATGTAGATATGCTGGTATTTCTTTAAAAACACACATAAAAAATCCAAGCTAGGCTTTAATATGTATCGTTAATTTTTAATTTGGAATTTGTTTTAAATAAAAGAAATCTTGTTCACGTTAAATTTGTCTTAACTCAGACTACATTTTCTGGCATAAGCTGAGATGACAACAGTCTTAACTCAATTTTTTTTTAAATCATGACAAAATCTTATCGTGAGATTAGTATCGTGAATCGTATCGCATCGTGAGTTGGGTAAATCGTTACATACCTAATTTTTTAGTTTTAAAATCTGTTTAATTAAATAGGGTCTTTAACAGATAAGGTACTCTTAGACTCGGAGACACTGCAGACAGAGTGTGTGAGATTTGGCACTTCTGCACTGACAGAGTGTAATGATGAAACTAAACACCAGTGACACAGAGAAAATACACACATCTGCCCACACATCACTGGCTGTCAAGATTGTCGCCAAGGAAACAACAGCAGTTTATGTGAACTGAAATAGCATGTGTGTGTGTGTGTGTGTGTGTGTGTGTGGTGTGTAAGAGGGAAGACAGCAGTTTCTGGATTAAAATGACAACTGTTTCTAGAGCAGAACTCTGTTTGTGGTGGGTGAAAGATGCAATGTGTGTACATAATGATGGCACCATGTGTTTTGGTAAAATATGGCAGTCATGATACTTCTTACACACTAGGAACAGTTATTGTAGCATTATACACACCGACATATCTTTTAGCTGTAGTTGGTAGGTTTTGTGTGCGGAAGTGGTACCTCAGTGGTTAAGGTGTTGGACTGCTAACCAGAAGGTCATGGAATCAATTCTAAGGATCACAAAGCTGCCACTGCCTGACCATTGGACAAGGCCCTTAACCCTCAACAGTTGCTTAGTTTTATAAATGAAATAATTAAATTAAAGGCATTTAGAATAAAGGCCAAATGACTGAAATGTAAATGTTTGTCAAACCAAGTCAAGTCACCTTGATTTATGTAGCACTTTTTAACAATAGAAATTGTGTCAAAGCATCTACACAGAATCACATCAAAAAGACAACAAAATTCACTAAAACAATTAGTTTAATTAAGAGTCCCTAACTTAGCAAGTCAAAGGCGTCAGCGGCTCCACCAGTGTCAGAATAGAGAAAAAACCTCAGGAGAAACCAGGTTTAGTCAGGGGGTCAGTTCTCCTCTGACCAGACAAACCAGCAGGTTATTCCATGCTGCAGTAAAATTTCCATGTTCTTGTCTGTATGGCCGTCTAGAAGACAAGGTCATCACTGGGACACTGCCACTGGGGCTTATTGTCTCTAAGCTTATCCGCCAACTGGGCTGAATACAGACTGGATCTGGTGGTGACTGTGAGCTCGCAATAGGAAAGAAACAGACTTTTTTTAGTATAGATGCCATTCGACTAACGATAGGTAAGTAATGGTGGTGTCATGTGAATGTGAGTGGTCTTCCCACTGCAGTCCCAGCTTTACAGAATCAAATTGTAGAATAGTGTGTGAAACAAATAATGTACACTTTACATTTGGTTTACGGTTTACAGTTATTTATTTTTTAATCCAACCTAGCAATTAAGAGTTAAGGGCCTTTTTTCCCAGCAGCTGCCAATTGGCTGGTGCTAGACGTTAAATCAGAATACCAACCACTGAGCTACCTCTTTCTTACTAAATTTTTCAAGAAGACATAACTTTATTGCAGATAACAATCAACATCAAAAGGTGCTGTTTGGCTAGATAAGAATTCTGAGGAATGAATGCATGTTGTGAGGATCTTTGATGGGTGTTAATTTTTTATAAAACGTTAATGATGATAAGCTCATACAAAGCATCAAAAGAGGATGGAAGAGGACTTCACAGATGTCGACCCCACATCCTACCCCAGACTTTATAATCTCTAAAGTAAAACCACAGTGTGATTTTCCAACACTTTGGCAGTTAATCAGGAAGTTTGGAAGACCTAATCAACAGTTGATATCCTGTTTGTACAGACTTGAACAAGACTGATGATCAGTTAATCTTGGAGTGTAAAACTATGTATTCCTAAACTACCCTTTGATTGTAGCATATTTTTATATATTTATTTGATGAGATACGTTACAGATAGTGATAATCTTGCACCCAGGCTAAAAAAAAAAAACAGGGACTAAGTCTGAGACACTTCTGTCAGGTACACCTAGTTGATGGAGAACTGTGTAACTTGAGGACTTGTCCATAGAAAGGGATTTTCCTGGTAGAACTGTAAAAACATGTTATTGGCATCCCATGTTTATTTGATTTTTTTTGTCCTGCTTGATTTCCAAACATCCCTGTCCTACTGACTGCTGATTGCTTGAATCAGATTTCTTCAGTTAAACAAAAGCTGTAAGATACCATCTCAGATAAAGGTAAAGCGGGGAATGTCTAGTGAATTGGTATCTCCCAGCTTCTGATAGACACCTGATCCAGGTAATCAGCGGTGGGTTAGGCAGGGATAGTTGGAAACCAAGAAGGATCAAGGAACTCAAAGAACATGGGTTGCCCACCGCTGCCACCAAATAATAATATATATTACTTTTTAAGAACAGAAATTATCTTCTCAACAAATAAACATGGAGAAATTAACAGTTAATAACTCTGTTCTGTTTTTCTTGCCAAAAAGTTAAAAGTTTGACAAGCCATCTGGTTGAAACAAGAGATCTCGCATCAGGATGCAACAGAAGAACCATGAACACAAAGCAATTTTTTTAATGCAGGAAAATGTATTCATATACAGTATAAAGCTTGTGGAAGAAACAAAGAACGACCAGGTTTATTGCTTAGAAACATTTCAAACTGCTGCATGAATACATTTACATAGTATCCCGTTGGTCAAATAAATCGTCCTTGAGCAGAACTCTTAGTAGGTTTTCAAACTAGTGTCATTAGGATCTTTCAGAGCTTCGTGATGTTCTGAAATCTCTTCCACAGAAATAAGACTCATTCTTTCAAATGTTACATTACATATAATAGAGATTTCCTAAAGCATCTGCTGGTTTCAAAAGCTGTGCATTCAGCCATATAACAGCACGATATCTTAATCTAATCTATTGACCCTGTCTAATCTGACTAATGCTATTATGTCTGAATGATCAAATCCTGACAGTCATGCAGCACAATTTAGTGGAAAAACCTTTTCAGAAGTGTAGAGGTTTTTATGAAAGCGTGAGTTGATGGTTTGGAGGCTTGTAAATGCAACAGTGAAATTCTTTTTTCTGCCTATCCCATCTTTGTAAGTTGGGGTCAGAGTGCAGAGTCAGCTATGATGCAGCGCCACTGGAGCAGGAAGGGCTAAGGGTCTTGCTCAAGGACCCAACAGTAGTTGGCTTGCCAGTGGTGGGGCTTGAACAAGGTGTGTTTTTGGTCAGATGGCGGTAGTGGTCTCCAGATCAGCAACTCAGCGCCTTAACCATTTGAGCCACCACTGCAAAATGTTTGAAAACCTTACTAGTTAAAGGCAAACCTTTGACTAGTAGCCACCAGTTCCCATGTCAATGTCAATTATATCAGTGTAACGTGAAGTAGACTCAGAACACGGGGTTAGAATCAAACAGATCACTTTATTTCCAAACTTATAGAACCGGGAAATTGAATCGAGCTTGAATTCTCGTCGAAACAAATAAGAGAAAAACACAGCATTACCCAGAACAATGGAGTCTCTTGGAAAGTCTCTTTCGTCGGAAAGAATAGAGCTTTGGATAGTCAGGAAATGTTAGTAGAACACGGAGGTGTACGGGAAAGTCCTTCTTCCTTGATAGGACCAGACCCCAAAATGAGTGAGTGGCTTAAATACTGTGTGTGTAATTGTGACAATCACAGTTATTTGCATGAAAAATGACCAGGGAGGTTTAAATTGCAGAAAACCTGTAATGCACATATTTACCTCATGGAGTGTTGTGTTTTATTTTCGTATTTGTGGTTTTTAGCTGCAAGGGTCTAAAGTAAAATGTGAGTGTTAAAGGTGTTTCTCATTTCTTGGTACTTTTAGTGTACCAAGGGGATGATGCAACCCGCATCGATGTGTATGCGCCTAAAAAAACAAGACTTTGAATAACAGTGATGTGCTAAAAGCTTTGGAGAAAAAGGTTGTTACTTAGATAACTTGCAGCAGTAAACTTACAGCAAGAGAATTATCTTGTCAAACCCTGACACTTCCACTGACACATTGGTAGCGTTCTAATTGTACTGCTCTGTGCACCTGGTTAATTAGCAACCCAGGTATAAAAAAAAAAAAGTTGCCACTTACTGCTAATTGAGTTGATAATTCTTGCCTAGGAAAAAATAGGACAAACACATTGAGGTGTTAAATCAGTAGTGTATTGACATACATGATAATCATTCAAACAGCTCAGTCCTTATTATTAACACGCAAGCGGAAAAGACAAATGTCATTGAATTTGTCTTCACTTTTACTTACGGATATTAAAAAGGTTAGTGGCAGATCAACGCTTCATTATCCCATCATTAAAACTATGAAATTTACATCTTATGCATAAACATGTCCATCTGGAAAGACACAGAAAAGAGTGAGACAAGTAAAGAGAAAATTAAAAGTTAAAACACAAGAACAGACAGATAGATTAAAGACTGTGGGACAGTGGGAAAGTCGTTAAGATAAGACAGGCAGCCTTGACACATGATCATTTTGGAGCACAATAAGCCACATGAAATATAGATTCTATATATTTACACGTCCATGCTAACACTTTTAATAGCTTTTAAATGACATGCATGATTAGGGATGTGTGAGAAGAACATCAGGAAGAATCAAGGGGAAGGTGTAGAAGACGGTGGTGAGAGAGAGCGGCTATGTTGTATGGTTTAGAGACAGTGATACCGAGGACGAGTCAGGAGGAAGAGTTAACGGTAGCAGAGCTGAAGATGTTAAGGTTCTCTTTGGAAGTGACGAGGTTAGACTGGTTTATAAACTAGCACATCAGAGGAACAGCTCATATTTGACATTTTATGGGAAAAAAGTCAGGACAGATTAAGATGATTTAGACATTTGCGCAGAGGAGGGAGAGTGGAAATATTGGTAAAAGGATGTTGGACATGGAGCTGCAGACCAGGGGCAAAGAGGAAGGACAAAGAGAAGAACAAATGAGGACATGAAGTTAGTGGGTGTGAATAAAGAGGACGCAAAAAATTGGGCTAGGTGGAAGCAGATGATTATGGTGGGGAAAGGACCAGCCAAAAGGAGAAGAGAAAATGACACCAGTCCACCGCTGTGATTTTTAATGCCTAGGAATAAGGTTTAGTCAACTTTGAAGAACTTTTTTTCAGTCTGAAATTTGAATGTGTTACTGTTAGGATTAGGGTTTATGGGTGGGGATCAGGCAACAGGGCTAAAATATTTGTTTAATTAGATTACATATCTAAAAGGATTGGAACACCTGTCTACCACATCTGTGTGTTTTCGTTATCATATCTTATTCCTGCATATAATAACCTCCAAATTTTTGGAAAGTCTTTCCACTAAATTGTGTTGCATGATTTGATCATCCAATTGCAATGGTATAAATGAGATCAGACACTAATGTTAAGGTAAAGATGTCTGGGGTTCATTCAGGGTTCCAGTTTATTCCAAAGGTGTTTAGTTTAAAGGAGTTAAACAGCACGACTTCATGGAGGCTCAGGGGCTTTGTGCACAGGGACATTGTCATGCTGGAACATGGTTCGGGACCCAGTTAAGGGACATACTAGACAAGTGTGTGCTTCCAACTTCCTTACAACAGTTTTTAACTTTTGTCACATAGGTTTTGGATTAGTAATAATGATTTTAAGGAGGATTAGGAAATTGGTTTCAGGTTTGGAAGCAAAAATTGTCTTTAGAGATTAAAGTTTATGGAAAGGGATTAAAAAGACGTTTGGATTGGGATTCTGTTAAGGTTTAGGCAGTGGAAGTGCAATTAAGGGAAAATGATTATTGAGGTAGGGATTATAGGTGAGAATTAGGAGTAGAAATCTGAAATTAGGATCTTGATCAATGGAAATGTTTGGGGTTTTTTTTTTCGAATCTAGAAACAATTCTATTGGGCTTTAACACTGAGGTGAAAATCTATTAATAATGACAGACCTCCCAGAAAGAGAACTAAAAGCCAATTTATAGGACGACTTATCAGGTTGTTCTGTAGTATGTGGTGAATGGAGGGATAAACACCAGACTTATTGTGGTTTTCAGTCTTCAGTCTCCCAGCAGTGTGTTGATTTCTGCTGTATTGATTTCTAATTGAAAAGCGTTTTGTTTCTCGTGTTATTCTGGCACAAGATAAATGAACCCACCGGGTCTGGTAAAAAATCACATCCATCTCCCATAACAACATGAAATCCTTTAGTCTTTCATCCATCGTCTTATTCCATCATTCAGTCATTCTTCATCACCTCGTTGGAGCAGATTTATTAGTGTGTCATGTCAAAGCTCGGAGTGAGCTCAGTCGGGGTGCACAGAAAGATCACAGCACCAATAACAAGATTACTTATGCATTGGTATGCCGTTATATTTATGTTTTATTAATACATCTTTTTTAAACCTTTTTTTATTGAAATAAACACACATCGTTTGCCTTGAGTGGGTGGAGTCAGCAGAAAAAAGTAGGCATGTTGATTTCCATAATAAAAACTGCTTTTCATTTCTCCAAAAATCATTTACTTCCCTGACATTTGCTCTTATTTCCAGCACCAGGTTTACATATGAACACAACAAAAGTCTTCCTAAATATGAAATTTTCTACAGCAGCTGCAGAATTTACACCCCATTACACACACACACGCACACACACACACACACAGCCACACAGCTGCAAGCGGGAAACATGAAAAACAGAGGTGTGTGATTTCTACTGTTTATTAAGGTTAAATTAATACAATTTAAGCACAGGACGATGTCTGACGTTACGGCTTAAACGTCCTTGATGCCGTCTTGCCGTGGGTGTGTGAGCAGGTAGAAATGTATTTATTTTGTTCTATAAACAGTGGAGCTCTACACATATCTCTGGTTGTGAGTTGGTTTGGTTTCCTATAAGAGCATAGAGTGGCCAATATGGCCAAATGTATTGGAAAATCTGACCTCCGCATCTGAGGTTTCATCAGTTTTTAAAGCATCCGATTCCAGATGTAGTCCCACTCTCCCTTGTATAAAAACATTCACACATCTGGAAAGGTACTCAACTAGATTGTGTTGCGTGAATTTGCTGATTTGATCAATCGGTTACAATAGTATTAGTGAGATCTGACACTAATGTTGAGACAAGGAGGTTTGGGGTGCAGTCGGGGCTCCAGTTTATCCCAAAAGTGTTTAGTTGGGCTCTGAGAGTTCTTCCACTTCCATCAGAACACAGAATATCTTTATGGAGATCAGGGGCTTTGTTCAGAGCAGCAATGTTATGCTGGAACAGGGTTTGTGTCTTTTAGTTCCAGTGGTGGTTGAGTTGTTGATTGGAAGACCTGGGTTCAAGTCCACCACTGTCAGTCTGCCACTGTTGGGCAAGAGCCTTAACCCTTTCTGTTTCAGGAGGGAAACCTGTGCTCTCACTCCAACTTTTTAAGATGGGATATTTGAAGAAATAAATTTCATTATATGTGACAAATAAAGACATTTAGATTTTGATGCTACAAGATACAAAGACGTTCTAGATAAGATTGGGTTAGACACATTAATATTAATCAGAAGAAGCATATTTTAAAAACATATACAGATGTGATGGTTATGTATTCCAATATTTTTGCCTATATAGTAAATCAACGAGTTATCAGTATTAGATTACACCGAGTTTTAACAGTATATGAACATGTGATTTACAGCTGCATTAGTGTTATAAAAATATTCATGAAGATTCGAGAACCCACACCAGCTATGAATTTCTGCTTTTCTTTTAAACATATTAAAAAATCTAACACCTCGTCCTATAATACTGACTCGTGGTTGGAAGGCTTTTCTCCAGATGTAGGAGTAGTAAACAAACACAGTTGCTTTATGTGCACGTGATTTTCAGTGGATCAAAAAAAAAAACTACTAAAATTCTTGCATTCTTGTGTGACTCAAAATCCTCATATGTAGAAGGAGTTTGAAAAAAAAATAGCATTGTGCTAATGAGAAATGCTTAAGTGTGTATTGAAATTCAAAGTAACTCACACACAAACACACACACACACACACACAGTGCCAGGAAATGATGTACAATATTATGTTCTCCTCCGATCCTCTAGTAATATGATTCAAAATGAGCTATATTTCCACACTGTGTGTCATTACACTAATTTTTTTGGTCACACTATTGAGGTACCACGGAAGCAATCTATTTTTTTCTCATATGAGATGTTGCAGAGAGACTAGTAATGCATTTTGATTAAAAATATTCATTAGAGCAGTTCTCTTCATGGAGGATAATGTTCCGTTTTGTTTTAGATACAGGAGATCCACATGGCTTTGTTCTCGGCCCCATTACGTTTTGCTTATACGTACAATCATAAGGTAGAAAGATATAATCACATGACTTATTTTTCTTTTTTTTTAATTTCCCAACAAAGATTCATCATATCTTAAAAATAGACTTGTCCTCTGCTGGCCCACTGCTAAGTATTTTAGGTTAATAATCTCAACTTTTTTGATCATGTTTGCTATCAGATCTGTCCAGCTTCTTCCTCTTTTTCTTTTTCACAAGATCTTAGTAATTAGACTTTACTAACTTTATTAAGCTTTAATGGAAAGTGACAGCTCAGTGGTTTAGGTGTTGCTGCTAATTGGAAGATTGTGGGCATCACCAAGCTGCTATTTTGGGCCCCTGCACAGGCCCTTAAACCTTAACTGCTCAGTTGTATATAAGCAAGTCGCTCTGGATCCAGGCCAGGTATGGAAACAAAATAGTGAGATATTTTTTTTATTATTTTTAGCCTGTTTGCTGCATGCTGTTGCATGTGTCATGTGGGACATGAATTCTATATGATTTGTGTGTGAAGAAAATAACAGTTTGCAGAAAAAAGGCCAAAAAACCTTGGATCAGTCGTTTGGATGTAGGGGTTGAAGGTTCCTTTACTTTTCCATTCTCAACTTTCACAACTTCAGTTCCTAGGGCACTGTAAGATAGCTGACCGTGTGCTTTGACCTTACTTGCTGACGCATAAGCAAAGAACATAACTTTTTACTGTGCTGTAATGTACAGTATAGAAGACAAAACACAGGCTTCTACTCGTATGTTTCTATTTCCTGGTCAGTGTTTTGTTCGTAATCATAAGGGTGACGTAATCAATGCAAATCAGCGCACCTAAAGATTATATTAATCTTATAAATGTTTCTGTTATACAACAGTTCTGCCAATGATGTGCCCTGATTTTACAGTATAGCTTATATACATCCTGTAAGCACCTAGTTATAACTACACATACATATCTATTACACTGCACTGTGCAAATGGAGATAAAATATTTGTTATAAGTCTCAATTATATCTTATCTTGTGTGTGTGTGTGTGTGTGTGTTTTGTAAAGCTGTGATGTGTCAAGATGGACCCAGTGTCAAATCGGATAACATTAAATTATAATTTTTAGGCGTTTGTGCTGTAATGATGTTTTGTCACATTTGGAAAATGTCTGGGAAAAAGGCCAGCAGTCATCTCTTTTTTTCTTTCTCTCTCTCTCTCTCTCTCTCTCTCTCTCTCTCACACACACACACACACACACACACACTCACCCACAGACAGAAAAAAAAACATTAGACAGTTATACACAACCCTCCTAAAAAACACCCCTAACATCCGATTAACACATCTGTGCTGCATCATTATCTAACACTTACTGCATGTAAACACACCTTACACTTAGTAGAGTCATTATACACTATACACCTAAAGTTACACTATAATAAACTATTATTGACCTGTGCTACTGAGGTGTTATACACTTTTATGAGCTTTAATACTGCATAAAAAGGGAAAGTGAAGCTTTCTGTACTGTAAGAAACTTCCTGAAGAAGTAAATAAAAAGCAATATATTTCAGTAAACTGTAATAATTTAACAGACCGAAATGTAAAGTAATAAACTGTAACCTATAAAATCTAAATTTATTACACTGTAATATAATGCAGTAGACAGTAAACAGCATTAAATGCTAAAAAACTGTATTATAAAGTCTAATGAACAGAATTAATCACATTCAAATATAGTAAAATATAATAAACAGTAATAAGTTATATTAAAATGTACTTCTTCTTCTCCTTCGGCTGTTCCCTCTTAGGGGTCGCCACAGCGAATCTGTCTCTAAACCATACATCAGCTGGTCTCATCTCATCATAGCTGTTCTCACCACTGTCTTAAATCATACATCACTGGTCCACTGTCACCTCTAAACCATACATCATAGCTGGTCTCACCACTGTCTGTCTCTAAACCATACATCATAGCTGGTCTCACCACTGTCCTCTAAACCATACATCCATCATAGCTGGTCCTCACCACTGTCTCTAAACCATACATCATAGCTGGTCTCATCACCACTGTCTCTAAACCTATACATCCTGTCTCATAGCTGGTCTCACCACTGTCTCTTAAACCATACATCATAGCTGGCTAAACCATCATCATAGCTGGTCTCACCACTGTCTCTAAAACCATACATCATAGCTGGTCTCACTCCACTGTCTCTAAACCATACATCATAGCTGTCTCACTGTCTCTCTCATCTCACCACTGTCTCTAAACCATACATCATAGCTGGTCTCCCTTCTCTCATACACATAGCTGGTCTCTAAACTATACCATACATCATAGCTGGTCTCACCACTGTCTCTAAAAAACCATACATCATAGCTGGTCTCACCACTGTCTCTAAACCATACATCATCATAGCTGGTCTCTCTAACACCACTGTCTCTAAGCTGTCTCACCACTGTCTCTAAACCATACATCATAGCTGGCATCATAGCTGGTCTCACCACTGTCTCTCTAAACCTGTCTCTAGCTGTCTCAACCATACATCATAGCTGGTCTCACCACTGTCTCTAAACTATACCATACATCATAGCTGGTCTCTAACCACTGTCCTCTAAACTATACATCATAGCTGTGGTCTTACCACTATATAATCCTTATTAACTAATTACTAATTATTAAAATTATACTTAAATAAAATTAATATAATACTATAAATCAAACTGTAATACAGAGTGGTAAACTATATGTTATAGACAAATAAATTATACTATTGAAGCAGCTATCTTAAACTCTATTACAACTTTATTAAAATAAACTAACTACCATCCTACCGAAGCAATAAAAACACAATTAATATAAATTAATCAATAATATCAGAAACAGAACAAATAATATGATCCAGAAATCTTTAATAGGGTATGCTTTATGCTTTAGGTATGGAAAACTGTATTAAAATCAATTTTTTATTAAAACTGATTACAATGTAATAAGCAATAATAACTATTAAAGTGCACTATAAGTTATTTAACAGTACAAACTTTATTAAAAATGTAACATATGAACCTGTGCTATGATGTAATGAATAGTAATAAATGTAAAACTATACACTTTAATACACCACAATAATACATTTTATTAGTCTAATAAACTAATAGGATAATAAATATTTATGAATTTAAATAACCTGTATAAAACTGTTATTAAACTGCAGTTCAATACAAATTATGATTATATATCACTTGCTAATAATACTTAGTAATAATCTGCAGTACAGTGTGATAAGGAGTAATACGATACTAATAAGCTTTATTAATCTAAAATATATAAAGTTAATACTGTGTTCATGATTTATATTAAACTGCAATAGACGGTGATAGGCAAGAATCATAATATAATAATGTTACTCTGTAATAAACAATAATAAGCATTTAGACAATAATGAAAAATAAAAACTTGTTAATCTGTATTAAACTGTTCAATTGTAGTTGATTGTAATAAATTATAAAAAATTATATTACTTTTTAACATCCAGTTATAAACAAAAAACTAAAATCAACTGCAGTATAGTGAAAATAAAGTAATAAAATACATTAATCTGTAACAAACTGTATTAAACTGCAATAAACTGCAATAAACCAAAACTAGAGATATATCATAAAATGTATTTATCTGTAATTCTTTTTTTTTTTTTTTTGATAAACAATAGAAAAACAATAGAAAGCCAAGGTATTGGACTATAATAAAAAAAGTAATAAACTATATTAATTTGTAATAATTTATATTAATTCAGTGAGATGTTATAAGCAAGAGTAATTTATATTATGCTATTTTTGCTGTTAATCTGAATGAAACAAATAGGCACAAATATTACTAAAGTTGTTAAAAATTTGTTATAATAAATAAATAAAAATGATCTGCTGTGTCTGGAATCAGTTGCCATGTCAACATGTTTGGACAGTAAATGGCTTTATATTGTCCAACACTGAATTTCTGTAATTATAATAATAATAATTAGTATATTAGGAAATGTAAAAAAATATAAATGTCGCTGTAATTGGACGCAGTTTAAATGTTAAAGAGGAAGCACTGTGTGGAAGTGACCTGATGGCTGTTGAATTATGGGTCACGATCCTGTCTGGAGCGTTTCAGGCTAAATGTGTGGGCACCTGCTGTGTGTGTGTGTGTGTGCTGATAAACAGAATCAGTACAAAAGGATAAGCAGGACTAGAAAGGGCTAAAGGTGAGAAAAATATAATAAAAAATCTGACAGTGGGTCAGAAGTGCAAGCACATCAAAACTGCGTGTGTGTGTGTTTGTGTGTGCGTGTTTGTGCACGCATGCCAATCACTTTCAAGTCCCTGTATATTTGATATAGACAGGTATGTACAGTAAGTTGTTATTAACTCCAACATGAAACCTGGTCTGACTGATGAGGTTCCAAATAACTGTATGTGTTAGGGTGGGGGGGTTGTAAGACAGATCAGTTTGGGCAGCTGTATCTGCCACTTTGCACAAACTATGACACAAAAGTCAAGATGCCCATCACACTGACGACACAACATTAGGCTGCATTGAAAGAGAAAAATACATATGGTGTGTGTGTGTGTGTGTGAGAGAGAGACTTGTTGACTAATATCAAACACACACACACACAAACTCTGACCAAAGCTGTGGTAATAATTAAAATAAAGGAGAACAGAGCAGGTGGTCTGCTAGAGCCAGAAATGTCCCAATTTCCTGTTACTGTCCGGAGATCCTCAGGGACCTGATCTAAGACCGCTTTAATTTCATTTTTCTTGCATTTCAGGCATGAGTTATCAGATATTCACAGGGTTATTTTATTTTTGTCTGCTTTTTTTGCACATATGCATGTGCTCTATGTGTTGATTGTAGGATTGACGGACTTGAGTATAGACATTACATTTACACTAAGCTACCACTCTCCCCCCAATTATAAAGAGACTTTGGAAAAAAAACTAGGTTTAGTGAAATTTCTGTAAACCTAAAATTGAATGAGACTAAGAGGGCATATAAGAGTCAAAAAAAAGAAGATAAGAAAGAGGAAGTAAGACTGGCTGGCACTGGATATACCACCAGATGGTTCTCTGCCAGGTGAATTCTTTCATCCAATGTCTCCAGTTCCTCTCTGCTGTCCCTGCCAGCAATCAAGCTGAATTGTTACAGCACTGCTTAGTGCACAATGTCATGCACCTCACTAAGCAGCCACCTGTGACACATAAGATTGCTTGTAAACACAAACGGTCATCTTTATTCTGTTGATACTGACACTTTCATTCCGTTGTTCAACCAACCAAGTCAAGGGCAGTAGTCAAACAACCCACTTTAACTCAGTCCACACTTAAAGAGCTTTAAAAATGCTTATGGATAATTGTGTGAGTATGGCTTTAAAGTACCTACACCGGGGGTGGGCAAAGTGTCCTGCACAGCTTCAAACCTAGTTAAACACTTGCTAGGTAGACTTGAAACTTACAGGTAAGTGTGTTGAGGCAAGTTGGAGTTAAACTCTGCAGGACACCAACCCTCCAGGACTGAGACTGTCTGGCCCTGACCTACACTTACCACTATTCATCAACCTTTAAATTTCTGAAAACACTTTTTTACTAGATTGTGTCGTGTGACTGTGAGGATTTGAGATTAGACACTAATGTTGAGATAGAGAGGTCTGGGGTTCAGTCTGTGTTCCAGTTCATTCGAAAAGTGTTTAGGTTAAAGAGGTTAAAGAGTCAGAGCCAAGACTTTGTACAGGACACTCAAGTTCACTTCAATCAGAACAAAGCATGTCTTAATGGAGCCCAGGGGTTTTGTTTGCAGGGGCATCGTCCTGCTAGGACAGTGTTTGGGCCCTAAAATTTGTGACAACTGTTTAGGAAAGGCAGCGCTGGTAAGGTCACCACAAAGTTTTTACTATAGGGTTACCTGTCTTAGTCTTTGCACCACCATGGAGGCCTTGAAGCATTGTTCTTGCTTAATCCAGGATGGACTCCTTATGGACCTACTCAATCTTGTGAGACATTTTATCATCACAAATATTACAGTTTTCCATCTTAAGCTAGTGTTGGGAAAAGCGCTATTCTTCTTATGTTTCATTTTGGTTGTCTTTCTAAAAAATATCTCAGCAGGATTCTGTCACATTATTTTGTTCCTCTTGGCAACACAGGGCTTCTTTACTACAATACACATATTATATTAATACACCAATGTTTATCAAAAAACAGGTGTACTTTTATTCAATCAACAACCCACACCTTTTTAATACCCGTTTTCACCATAAAGGTAGAGCTCCTCAACCCTGCATTTAAATTCCCACACAATTGAGCAGCCTTTGCATGCGAACAAATGATGATTCAATAGAACTTAACTCATATTAACGTGTTATTTACATCAAATATTTCCTAGAAGGTCTAAAAAAATTGCAACATGTCAGCCCATTCAAGCAGGATCAAGTGTCTCAACAGTATGAAAAACAATTCTTACTGTGCACAGGAGTGGAGTCGAGAACCTGTGGCCTGTAACAGAAAGAGAAAAAGAAAAGCTGACTGCTAAGGTGAAGGCTGACAACAGGGTGTAAATAGAAGAAAAAGTCTAGGTGGAAATTTATAAACTTTAAGGTGTTCTAAGGGGAAAGTATTTCAGGACTTGCTTGAATGATAGCTGGATGTTGCGGTATGAAAAAACAATGGCCACAACCATATGTTACTGTACAGCACTGTGGAATTCTTAGCTTTATGGTCTGAAAATCACAGACGGCAGCTATGATTGTCATGTTCTGGGGTGGAGTGGAGAAGGAGGAACGAGGACAATGGATGTAACAGAACTTTTATTTCAAAACCAAAAAGACAAACTAAGAAAACAGCTAAAAGCAGAAACCTACAACATGTTTTAGCGATAGTAGAATTAGCGACTAGCATTAGGCACAAGGAAAACGAAAAAACGAAACGACATTACAACATCATAACATCAACCCCAGACCGAGACTGAACAAAACAGAGGGGTATATATGCCCACAGACTGATGGGGGAAACAAGCAACACCTGTGAACCATAAGGGACGGACAAAGAGACAGGTCATGGCTAGTTCTGACACCATCTGGTGGACTGGGGGGGTTCATCTATAACCATTACAATAATAGATTCTTATGATACAAAGAGTTGGTTTAGGGCCTAAGCTTGGGGCCCCAATCTTAGAATTAACAACCCAAAGCCTTAATTACTAAGTACACCTTGGACCACGGGCCCAATTTGAACAGCTGTATGTTAAATTTAAACATTAATAAAACTTTTCTTTGTCTTTAAAAACAATATTTTTCACATGCTAATTAGAATTTTTTAGTTTTTTTCGCTGTTGTTGATTTTGCCTTTAAAAACTTTTCAACCCACCAGAGAGAGTTTACTTTTTAAGGTAAAGCTAACAGACAATTCTCTGACGTTTCCATAAATACATGCATACACCACACATACACACACACACACACACACACACACTCCTCAGCTCTCAGAGCGAGGTTCTTTTCTTTAATAAATTGTCAGCGTGTTGTGAACAGTAACCCATTTCTCTCGAGGTCCTTTGATCCACCCGCAGTGTGTATTAAACGTCTTTAAATGCATCATCGCTCAAGACGCCATCGCTAATTTATTACACCTCTGTTTGTGTTTTTCACACGCTGTTAATTTTACGGCGTTAATTTTAGTTTCAGAGTCGTTTCGGAATGGCCTTTGGTGTTCAAGGACGAACAAACTCTGTGTGTGTGTGTGTGTGTTTATACCTTAATGGGGACCAAATTTTCACCTTATGGGGACATCTGGCTGGTTCCCACACTCGTGTCCCAAAAAAAAACAATACAATGTGTGTGTGTCTGTCTGTGACTGTGTTTGTGTGTGTGTGTGTGTCTGTGACTGTGTTTGTGTGGGTGGTGACTAATAAAGAGGTGTTAAAGAAGACCTAAGGCTCTCACTTGTGTGTGTAATGACAGTAATAATAAAGGATTATCATAGTAATGTCTGGCTTATTAACAACCCACAGTGACTTTTGTCTGCATTCTAACAGCCTTATTTATGTCACACTTAACACTTGACATGCTCTCTTGATCTCAGGCATAACACAAACATCTCTATGATATTTTATCATCTCAGACCTCTGTTATATCTCTCACATAGCATTTACAATTGTCTATCATCTGTCTCACACTTAACATTATAAGCTGTCTTACACTTTACACTATTATCCTTATTAAACTCAACATTATTATCTGTCTCAAACCTAACACTATCATCTGTCTTAAACTTAACATTATTATCTGTCTTACACTTAACATTATTATCTGCCTCACACTTGACATTATCATCTGTCTCACACTTAACATTATCATCTGTCTTACACCTAACATTATCGTCTGTCTCACACCTAACACTATTAAATGTCTCACACTTAACAGTATCATCTGTCTCACACTCAACATTATCATCTGTCACACACTTATCAATATCAGCTGTCTCACATTGACACTATCTTCTGTCTCACAATCAACACTATCTTCTGTCTGACACCTACCATTATCATTTGTCTCACACTTAACAATATCATCCGCCTCACTTCACACTCAACACTATCACCTTCCCCACACTTTACACTATTATCTGTCTCACACCTAACATTATCATCTGTCTCACACTAAACAATCTCATCTGTCTCACACTGAACAATATCATCTGTCTTACACTTTACACCATCATCTGCCCCACACCTACCATTATCATCTGTCTCACACTTAGCAGTATTATCTGTCTCACATTGACACTATCTTCTGTCTCACAATCAACACTATCTTCTGTCTGATACTTACCATTATCATCTGTCTCACACTTAACAATATCATCTGCCTCACTTCACACCCAACACTAACCTGCCCCACACTTTACCACATCTTTAACACTATCATCTGTATCACACACCTAACATTATCATCTGTCTCACACTAAACAATCTCATCTGTCCTCACACTGAACAATATCATCTGTCTTACACTTTACACCATCATCTGCCCCACACCTACCATTATCATCTGTCTCACACTTAGCAGTATTATCTGTCTCACATTGACACTATCTTCTGTCTCACAATCAACACTATCTTCTGTCTGATACTTACCATTATCATCTGCCTCACTTCACACCCAACACTATCACCTTCCCCACACTTTACACTATTATCTGTCTCACACCTAACATTATCATCTGTCTCACACTAAACAATCTCATCTGTCTCACACTGAACAATATCATCTGTCTTACACTTTACACCATCATCTGCCCCACACCTACCATTATCATCTGTCTCACACTTAGCAGTATAAGGGCACACTTCATTTTATAATTTGTCTCTTAACAGTATCATCTGCCTCACACTTTACACTATCATCTGTCCTACACTTAACATTATCACCTGTCTCACACTATCATCTGTCCTACACTTAACACTATCTTCTGTCTCACACTTAACACTTCTTCTGTCTGACACTACCCATTAACATCTGTCTCAAACTTAACACTATCTTCTGTCTCACACTTAACACTCCTCAGGGAGTTTTTCCTTGCCACCGTCGCCCCCGGCTTGCTCATCAGGGACAAACTGATTTCTGTTTCATTCTGTCTCAAAATTCCTTCAATTGTGTAAAGCTGCTTTTTGACAATCACCATTGTAAAAAGCGCTATACAAATAAAACTGAATTGAATTGAACTATCATCTGTCTCACACTTAACACTATCGTCTGTCTCACAATCAACACTATATTCTGTCTGACACTAACCATAATCATCTGTCTCACACTTAACTTTACCATCTGTCTCACACTTAACACTATCATCTGTCTCACACTTAACACTATCTTCTGTCTCACACCTAACATCAACACTATCATCTGTCTCACACTGAACACTATCATCTGTCTCACACTTAACACTATCATCTGTCTCACAATCAACACTATCATCTGTCTCACACTGAACACTATCATCTGTCTCACACTTAACTTTACCATCTGTCTCGCACTATCATCTTTATCACATCTACCATTATCATCTGTTAAACTTAACATTATCATCTGTCTCACATACCATACTTTCCTCTGATTTATACTCATCACTTTTATCTGTCCTACACCTAACACTCTAATATCTGCCCCACACTTGACAAAAAATAACACTTTCTTTTGCCCCACACTTGACATTTATTTTTCCCCAGAAATAAACAAATAACACGTTCTACTCTTTCACACCTTGAACTTTTAACCTGCATCCAAATTTGGGACTAATACTCAGTTTGAAACCTATTTGACAAATAACACCTGCTGAGGTCTTACCCTTAAACCCTACACTATCTTTCGTCATGCTTTACTGTTTTCAGGGAAAACCTATAGCTATTTTTGCCTATGTATAAATGTTGCGAGTCGTAGCACTGGTTAGGTTGCACCAAACAAATCAAAGAAGATGGAAACCAAGCAACTAGCAACATAGACCTGAAACCATAGACATAGCATGAACACTGGAAGACATGACATAGACTATGGACCATAGCATGGACTGTGACAAGCAACAAAGCAAGACCAAGACAAACGAAAACACAGGGTATAGATACACAAACGAATGGGGGAACACCTCCTAAACACAATGAAGTAACAATCAACCAATGGCAAGGCGGGGAGACTCACATTTCAAAACACAGACAACATAAGAAAAAAATATTGTGCACATGGTCTACAAAATGGTAAGAAAAAGTCTCGAAGTCGCCCCCCAGTGGCCCGGCAGGGCAACACACCTAGCAAGCCTGACAATAGACTTAAGAGATTCGATCGCTTGCATTTAAAAAGTCTTCATGGTCTGACAACAAGTGACATTAAAATAGAAAAGCATGAACATATAAATCTGTGCTGGAGGTTGTGGAAATCCCATCATGCACTTCTGTTTGATAAGTGGAGCTGAAAAACCCCCTCAAGGCACCACATTCTCTTTACTTAATGAAAACTAAAAATGATATTTTAATGAAAATGAAAATAGCTGCAGGCTCGCAGGGCACAAACTTCTCTCTATCTCTTTCTCTCTTTCTTTCTCTTACACACAGAAAAGCTGCAGTTAATAATTGAATCATCATAAATCATTTCATTTCTTCATTTCTGTGTTTTATTGTGACATTGGCCTCGTCTGCTGATGTTTTCCATACACTGCCTGTATTGTAATCTCTCGCTCTTGAGCCTGTGTACTTTTTCTTCTCTCTCTCTCTCTCTCTCTCTCTCTCTCTCTCTTATCTTTCTCACTTTTTCTCTCTCTCTGTCTCTCTCTATCTTGCTGGATCGTCCGCTCTTTCTCCTCTGACTGAGTGAGTGATGATCGATGTGACAGGTGAATCTGATAAATTGAGCCAAAGTATGACTGATATCGCAGACAGTGGACGAACTTTGACGCCCGACCTTCAGAATGTCAGATCATCTCTAACCTGCAGCAGAAATATAAGAGATCTGTCTATCAGGACGAGCATGGGGACGAACGCTTCACTCATCCTAAAGAATGATGAAGAATTTTAGCAAGAAGAGTAAAAAAAGTGAGAAGAATCTGAGGAGCAAAGAAGGTCAGACGATCGAAGACTTAAATAGAATAACAAGGAGGATAAGATGTGAGAGAAGAACAAAAAATGAGCAAATTATGAGTGAAATACCAAGAGCAAGAGGAACGATGGAATTAGAAACACCAAAGCTTGGAATAAGATGAAGTATATATAGAGAAAAAAGCATGAGGAAAGTGTGAAAATCAAAAAGAGGGGAAGACAAGACATCAAGAACAAGACAAAAAAGGCAAAAAACTTCACAGTGCAGGATTTGGAATCTGCAGTAAAATGTTCAGACTCCTGATTTGAGTTGCTGGTTGCAGTTCAGACCTCTAAAAGTGCACTGCTGTTCCAACTGGTCAAACATTTAGTGTTCGACTATAGATAGCAGTGTTTTGACTCTTGATTTGGGTTGCAGTCTTTTAGATTCTTTATCTGATCTGAGATGTTCAAAATCCTGATTTAATATAATTTGACTCCTGATTTGAGTTACAGACTAACAAATCTAATCTTAAATTCTGTATTTGGATTTTTTATCTAGGATTTCAATTTCTTTAAATCCAGTGTTAGCTTGCAGTCTTTAGCCTGAACACATATGCTCCATCTGGCAATTGGGCTCAAATCATTAAACTCTATCTGAGATTTAACATTATACTAATAATATGAGTTAAACTGTTTAGACTAATGCTGGGTACACACTTAAAGATTTTTTAAAATTTGAGAGACCACAAACATTAGAACAAAAAATCCTAGAACTGGTCCCGAGTGTGCAAATGGAAATCTCACAAAATCTCTCGGGACTATAGAATAAACATGGTGTGTGTTTTTTTTCCATTGAACTAAAAATTAAACGCAGTATGTATGCTGACTAAAATTCTTTAAAAAAGCCCATTTGGGGGGTGTCACTCTTAACACACCTTACACCAAGGGAAAATCTGATAAGATAATCTTTAGAACCATATCTAATGTCCCAGGATAATTGGGACATTAATCAGAATGAGAGAAAGTCGTCCAAAATCAGCCCGATTATCTTGGGGTGTTTACCCACTCTAGTCGCAGACTCTATATTCGATCTGACATGCTTTGACTGTTGTTTATCACGGCAAAAATTGCTTCTAATTTAATCCATAAAATAAAACCTTTTAGCAAACCTAATAATGTGAAAGGATGCTGTGGAGAGGGGGTGGTATTTTTACACAGTTGAATGTGTTTGATTTGGAGAACAGAGGCACCCTAGAGTGTAGTGTAAGCTGGAAAAAGGATGATGGAGAGTCCTGCTGTTTCGGTCACAGCCAACAGCTCTCGCTAAACAGGATGTGTGTGTCTGTTTGCCCTTGTTATGTGTGCCAGTCTTGCTTTAAGCTTTTTCACTTTGAAATGTTCCACCCAGGAATCTCGCCTCGCACTCAGTCCTCGTTCAAGTTGCTGTTGTTAGTAAGTGAATGATGTTTTGTTTTATTTAATAACAGCTTTTCGGTTGATCGTTTGAAAATTGTTGATGGTTTGCTTTATTTCTTTGCTGGGTTTTTCTTTTAATATCAGGTGTTTTGTAGATTGTAGTTATAAATTGTTGCAACAAAGATACATGAAGGGTTGTTTTCTTGTCTCTAGCACAACCTGCAAATTGTAACTAACTATAGGGACACCAAAGGCTAGACAAGTTTGACAACAATCTGTTTGTTATTAGAGTTAGACTGAAGAGTGTCTGTGATGCTTACTGGTTTTGTGGTACTTGAGACGAGAGAGACAGAGATAGGTCTTAAGACCACAAATCAATGGTCTCGTCTTGTCATAAACTTGGGTGAAATTTTACTCTTGTATTGGTTTGGTCCTGACCTATAAAGTTAAGAGAATTTCCAAGAATTTCTCTTATATGTGCATTTCTTCTAATCGACTATTACACCCATGTGTGTATTTTGTTAATCATGCTATTCCAGATTTTTTCTAATATTTCTTCATATAATAACCTTCATCTCGGCCCTGGAGGGTTGGTGTCCTGCAGAGTTTAGCTCCAACTTGCCTTAACACAATAACCTGTAAGTTTCAAGTTTACCTAGCAAGATCTTGATTAGTTGGTTCAGGTGTGTTTGATTAGGGTTGGAGCTAAAACCCCTGCTCTTGAACAATTATTCTCTAGATTGTGTTATGTGACTGTGAAGGATTTGCTTATTTAGTAACAATGATAATAATAACCTAGACCACTAATGTTGAAATGTGCAGTCAGGGTTCCAGTTTAAAGTAAAGTTTTAGTCATAAAGTTTACTTAAGTATTTCAATAAACAATGCGGAAAAATGTTAAACTATAACAATAGTAACATATAGTTAGAATACATACAAGTAGGATTTGATCCTGGATTAACATCCTTTCTTAATCCTGGATTTACACATCAGATAGTTATGATCAACCAATTATAACCATCTGATGTCGTTTTAAAACCTTTCCCTTCGCCTCAGACCTTTTCTCGTTTTGTTTTGAACTGGGACACCATCTTCGGTTTAAAGCGACCTGATTTCTAAATTAATTTTACATCTTATAATGTCTTTGATTATGTAAAGCTGCTTTGCGACAACGACTATTGTAAAAAGCGCTACACAAATAAAATTGAATTGAATTGATGTCATCAGTCTGTGTCGAACAAACCTGCCTAATCCATTTTATCATAATTAGATTTTCTCTAAATCTAATCAGTTAACTTTTATTAACTAACTTTCTACTAGCTTTTTCAGGTAGCTTCCAGGAAGTATTCAATAAATCTAACACTAAGCATTTCTGTAAATAATTGAGCAGTAGTTCAGTGGTTAAGGTGTTGGACTACTAAGAATTGCCAGAACCGCCAACTTGCTAATGTTTGCCTGTGCAGGGCTCTTAACCCCTAGTTATATCAGTGAGATAAATGCAAGTTATCCTTGACGAGGGAGTCTGTTAAATGTCATAAATCTGAATGTAAAAGAGAAAAAAATGGGACAAATATACAGACAAATGCTATAGTCTCATATTGTAAAGCTAACAAAAGTCTGTTCAAACTTCAACTAAGAAGTTACTATAAAGAATTCTCCACTGAGGCGAGACTTATTGAACCCAAAGTTCAGTTTATTTAGTTAACTTTACTTCACTTCACATGAACACAGACAAAAACTCAACATGACCACTGGCCTGAACAGGAACTCACCAGAGTGGTACAGAGAACAACGAAGCACAAAGACTTAAGGCTACAAGGGGGTACATATATATATATATATATATATATACACTGAACACATTAACTCAAACAGGGAACACCTAAACACAATCACAAACACAAGACAACAAATGCAAATGAAAATAAGACACAAGGAGAAAGGGAATCACATGACAGAGGACAAACCAGGAAGTAAACAAAACAAACTGTCTAAGCTAGCAAAGCATAGCTTAGCCTAGACATAAAACAATAAACAATAACCATGAAACAAGAAAAGTATAAAAAAAGAACATTACATATGGTAAGTATTAATTGACTCACCCCTTTTGTAGCGGTCTTTGTGGAAATATTCAATGGATTGAGGCGGGTTTGATCGGCACACACTGATGACATCAGATGCTTATGATTGGTTAATTGGAATGTCGATCCAGGATTAAATAGTGTTAAAAAATCCAGAATCACATCCTACTTGTTAAATATCACATCCACTAGTTACAGCTGCAGTTATAAAGAATTTTCTGATTTTTAAATACTGATAACATAATTCATAAACTTGGAACAATTGTCAATTAATCACTTCCTAATCGATTACATCGTAGTGTCTGCTTCAGCATTTCACGTCATTGTGCAAAAATGAGATTTGGCATCAAACGTATCTTTGAAATTCACTACAGCACACAGCGTGTGTTTGAATGTGTGTGTGATCATGAAACATCTGTGTGTGACTGTAATTAATTCCTACTTTGATGTGAATCTGCACCGCTGATCTAATTTAGTCCTTTTTAGTTCGGCGTACAGGTTGCGTGTGTGTAGGTGTGTGTGTGTGTGTGTGAAAGAGAGAGACAGGTATAAAATGCCTGAGGAAATGGTTCAGTGTTCTAGAAACTCCTGTACCGTTCTCCGCTCTAAGAATAAAGCTAATTACATTAGCGATGCCCTTTTACTGACTCTATTTTAAGTGTGCGAAAGTCACACATCTCTTCTTTTAGAAGTTCAATTTACTGTAAGTAAAAAAAATATATGATTAAATCTCAGACTTTAATTTTCTTGTTATATTTCTTTTATTTTTGTCTGATGCAATGTGAATATTTGCTATGCTGTGTACGGATTCTATTTCCCAATATATATATGTTTGTGGAAAACTTTAATTAGAAAAATCTAAACATTAAAACATTAAAAAGAAAATAATGTTTCCACGAATGAGATTTCAAATAAATCAAAAAGATTAATTTAGTATTCATAAGGATTTGACTTTCAGCACCAAACTAACAAATCTTTCTTAGCCTTTGAGATGCTTATTTATATTAGATATATTATGTTTCAGGGGATTTCAGTTTTTACACCTTAAAAAGTTATAGTTGAAGTTGAAACTACAGAAAACTTCACCATCGTCACCGTCGCCACCAGCACTTGGAGACAATAAGGCGGTTTCTCAGTTATCTTCCAAACAGCCATCCGGACAAGACCATGGAAACTTTGCTGCAGTATGGATAACCTACTGGTTTATCTGATCAAAGAAGAACTGACTACTATCAAGAATCTTTACTATGAACAGACTCACCCAATTGAAATACAAACACAAACAATGATCCACCGAAAACAAGGAAAACACAAGGGCTATAAATACACACTGAACACATTACCTAAACAAGATACACCTGAACACAATCACAGGACTAAACAACCAATGAAATCAAGACACAAGGGGAAGCACAAGACAGGAAGACGGGTCAGCATCGCTTAGCTAGCTAGCATAGCCTAGCCTAGCCATAAACAATAAACATGAATATTAACATAATACATAAATATTAACCATTAAAAATGAAACAAGAATCCGAAAGCATAAACTAACAAACTAAAGAACATAAAAACATTAACCGTGAAAACATGACACCAAAACCCATGACTGTTAGAGTTATATTTACTTTGTTACACTTCGATACTTTTACTCTCACTCAAGTTTATTTTTAATAGTAATAATTTAGTTTTACTCCATGAAATTTGATCCTGTTCCCCCGTTACTGTTAAATGTTAATGATGTAATCTCACCATAGACTGCAGTCGTCAAAGTTTGTATGCGAAACATGCTTGTTTTTTAAGTTGTGATCAGTTCAGTAAATAACGACTAAAGAGGGAGAAGAAGTGAGAATATCAGTAGAGACAGAAACACACATGACCTCACAATTAATCAATTTGTACACTCCGAGGAGAGAAACCAACAGTTACATGATCTGATGCGTTTTCAAAGCGAGTGCTGATATCAGTGTAGAAGAATTCCAGCTTCAACCTGAGGAAACATCTTACAGTAACTTTCATGATAACGACTTTTGATGGTGATTCTGTAACTATGGACACTTTAATCTTACTGTAAGTTACTATAAACTCCCACACACTCACTTTTTTTTCCTCTTTTTAACATGTATTTTATGTAGTTAGTAGTTGTGTGGAGTTTCCCTTCATTTAATGAGATCCAAAGTAACGAATAACTTACCACATTTACAGAATTTGGCAGATGTCCTTGTCCAGAGCGACTTACATTTATCTCATTTATACAACTGAGCAATAAGGGGGTTAAGGGCCTTGCTTAGGGGCCCAACAGAGATAGTGTGTTAACGCTGGTGGTCCAACACCTTAACCATCAGCCACCACTTCCCACTTCATTCACTACTTTATTATTCTTAATTAAATTACATAAACATTAATACTTTTACTGAGTATTAATGTGTAATTGAGTAATTGTTAAGTAATTATTTTAGGTTAGTTAGGTAAGTAAATTTTTGGCTATTCTATCTACCTTTGTAATTAATATTTATTTATCTATTATACCCGCTTACTCCCTAATTCAGGGTCACAGGGATCTGCTGGAGTCTATCCCAGCCGTCTCTAAAAGGGCGAAAGGCTGGAGGGGTTACATCCTAGACAAGTCACCAGTCTATCACATGGCCACACACACTCACACTCACTCCTATGGGCAATTTAGAATCACCAATCAATCTAACATACATGTTTTTGGACTGTGGGAAGAGACTGGAGAACCTGGAGTAAACACACAAGCACAGGAGGAACATGCAAACTCCACACAGTAGGTTGGAGTTGCTCGGGAATTGAACCTGGGAATTTTACTGCTGTAAGGCAACAATGCGAACCACTAATTCACCGTGCTGCCCCTGTAAATAACATACTTTAAAAAATAAATTTTATAATAAATACAACCCTGTACCACTAGTGCTTTTTTATTATTATATAAATATTATGTACATCACAGGTTAAGTCAACGATTCTTCTTAGCATCCGTGTAGAACAGGAAGTTTACCCTCAATGTACTTACTGTCCCACAGGAGACCCAGTTGGACTACTATCTATTCTACCTATTATAAACTGCAGAACTATTGGCCGAAGCTCTGATGCACATGGCACACAAAACTGGAATCCTTTTACAAGGTTAAAAGTCATTCTGATTGATTAGATTTCTTCCAGATTTCCATGAGACATTTGTCACATTTTAGGCACAAGGATCAGCTTAATATTGAATTTTGCTCATTTCTGCGATATAGACTCATTTATCTGCATGACTTTTTTAAATGAATGATCTATAATTGTGACAAATTGTGATTGGTTACTTCACGTCACTCTCATGCGCTCCTGGCCAATAAAAGCTGGTGTGGATCCAGACCTTCTGCTGGAATTTTAAAGCTCTGGCTACACGAGAATATGTGCTATGTGCCATGCTAATAAACAGATGACATGAACTGACAGCCATCTGGACATGATTCACGATTTATGATGAAGCAAAGCAAGCTGCAAACTGGCCTATGAGAAAATACCAAAAGAAGGAATCAGCAGTGTCTAATAACACGGAAACTAAGCTGGTCCTGAAAAAAACACACAGAGGTAATTAAGAGAGTCGAATGATGAAGTGAAAGCACAAAGTCACAGTCATGCTCTTATGTATTCAACCTTAACACACTCACTTCATTAACATATTAGCTACAGGTTTAGATTGTGCCTGTTTTGATTGCCCACACTTGCTGATATTGCTCCACATGCCCACGTAGGCCTTCATTATGCCTTCTATTGATGATAGATTGAAGACTGTTCTATTATCATAGCACCTTATGATGAAATATTTATTACTAGCATGCAGAGGCATCTAACACCGCTAAATATAATCGTCTATAATGCCGTTAAGCATTATTAACAATTAAAACTGTGTATAAAGTAACATACAGTTAAATTTTTTGCATTTGGACAACGGAAATCCATCAGTGATTGACTGTTGAGGGCCTCAACTAGGTGCCACACAATGGCAGCTGGTTATCCAACATCTCAACCATTGAGCTACCAGTTTCCCATACATACAAAATTAGGGTCTGAGCACAGGATCCACCATGATACAGCATCCCTAAAGCAAGAAGGGTTAAGAGCCATGCTGTAGGGCCCAGAAGTGGCAGTTAGGTGGGTCTGGGATTTGAACCCACAATCTTCCACTTGGCTATCCAACACCTCAACCACTAAGCTACCAGTTTTCTGTAAATACAAACTCAGGGTCAGAGCACAGGATGCATCATAATACAGCATTCCTAAAGCAGGAGGACTGGCTCAGGCGTTCCACAATTGGCAGCTTGGCAGTTTAGGGGCTTGAACCCTGATCCTACAATCAAAATATAAATACAAAGAATAAAGAAGAAGCAAAAGGAAAAATCAAATAAAAGGAAATAAAATTATATAAAATAAAATCAAATACAAGGAAATTTACAAATATAAAAATATAAATAAAAGTATGTAAGAATTTAAAATATAAAAATACTGATTAATTTTACAAGAAGGTGCTGAAATTGTGTGTATGGTGAAAAAATGTTATTGCACATAAAATATATATATTACACATGCTATCTCTAATAGTATAATAATAATATCTCACAATGAGTTGTATTGCACAGTAATGATATAATAATTAAGGCCTGAGAACTCGGTTATTGTCCCTGCTGTCATCACGGAGAGGATGAAGAGGGAGAGTTATAGAGTTTGATGGCCACAAGTATGAATGACTTCCTGTGGAGGTCCATTGTAGACTTCGGTGGTCTCAGTCTGCGGCTGAATGTACTCCTACATAACAAAAGTGTCGCATACAGGCGGTGTGATGCATTGTTGAAGACACCGAGAAGTTTCTTCAGCATTCAAGATTCAAAGGTTGCTTTATTAGCATGACAAATATGTACATTTGTATTGCCAACGCAGTAGGTACAGGGTAACAGAAAATACAGGCATACAGATAAATACAGTATTGATAATAAAAATAAAATAGAGGTAAAATAAAGTAATAAAAAATTAAAAGAATAAACATCAAAAAGTAATAAAAGGTGCTAAAATTAAAAAAGAAAGAAAAACGTTCTTATAAAGAGTATATGTGCTGTGTGTGCGCGCATATCTATGTGTGTGTGCGTGTGTGTCTGTGCATGTATGTGTATGTTTAGAGACCTGGTCCCCCACTGTTCCTCATCAGGTGACATGCGTGTTTATATTGGGCTCCTAATGTGCAGGTCTTCCTGTGTTTTCCCCCAGTAGGTGGGGCACTTTCTCGGGGGCTGAAAGGGAGTTCAAATTTTGTGGAAGTTATTCAAGAATTGAGTTCGAATGTTTTGATATTTAGAGAGATAGAGAATGTGTGTGTATATACAAATGGTGGTGGCTCATGGTTAAGGTGTTGGACTACCAACCTGAAGATTGTGGGAACGATTCCTAGCTCCACCACTGCTGGGTCCCTGAGCAAGGCCCTTAACCCTCAATATAGATATATATATTTCTGTGTGTATATACAAATGTATACACACACACACACACACACATATTATATATATATATTCAGTATATGTATACACACACACACACACATATATACAACCACAGATTCCCAGCTTCACCAAGCCACAACTGTTGGGCCCCTGAGCAAGGCCCTTAACCCTCAATTGCTCAGTTTTATAAATGAGACAAATGTAACTCGCTCTGAATAAGGGCGTCTGCCATATGCTGTAAGTTACAAGCAAATCATTCACTCCCTCAACATTCACACCCTCAGAACTGAGAGAGGTTTTACATGAGAATTTCACCCAGACAAGGTAAAAGTCAAACACACGTGCTCTAAACTCCACACGGCTTCATTTTTCCCCGCGAAATTTCCCCGACATTGGTTCATCTTTAGAAGCCAACACACCTGACCCTTCCATTACAAAATCAACATTATGAAATCTGCTTTAACCTCCACTTGATCAGCAGTGTCTTTTAAAAGCCGTTCGCTGTAAAGATCTGTATTCATAATTAACCTCGTTCCTGGTCGAGGCAGAATATTTCCCTGCGCCTGCTGTAAGAATTCTTTTTAGTCTTTCTGTAACATTCTGATTCATGCTTTCTTGCATAAGAAAAGGCCAAACCAAGGTTATATAATTGCTACACTTTATTACGAATGATTATGAACAGGGAAAAAAGTTTTTGGTTAAATCACACAGATATACTGATGAATAAATAATCACAAAGATGAAATTTATTGTAGCAATACAAATTCTATAAGACAGTCAGTCTTTACATTTTCCCAGCTAATGATAAAAAATAGTAGCCGAAGACACGCTAGGGGCAACATGCGGGTAACACTCAACATGATGCTTCCACCACCATGCTTCACAGTGCTCTTCTCAGTATGATAAAGAGTCTTCAGGTGTTTCTGCTTGAGTGATAGAGGAGTAGGTGATATAATGGATGGATCATAGAAAGAATAGAAGATAAATGAGTAAATACATTGATGGATGTACTGAGAGGTGGATTTGTTTATGAAGTGTACTGTAAGGGAATGAAAAATGGGTGGAAGTATTCACAGACGAACAGGGGGTGGATAGAGTGATGTATGAATAAGGGTTGGACCTTTTTAGATGGATTTTTGGAGATGGATAAATAGATGGATGAATAGATAGATGGATGGATGGGTGGATGATGGATGGATGGATGGATGGATGGATGGATGGATGGATGGATAGATGATTGAATAGATATATGAATGAATAAATAGATTGCATTTACATTTGTGGCATTTGACCCTAACCCTTATTATGTTGTTTTATTTTAAGCAATGGAGTGTTAAGGGCCTATCTCAGGGGCCCAACAGTGGTAGCTTGGTGGTGCTGGAAATCAAAGCCCGGTCTTTCAATTAGTAGTCCAATTAGATAGATAGATAGATAGATAGATAGATAGATAGATAGATAGATAGATAGATAGATAGATAGATAGATAGATGGATGGATAGATAGATGGATGGATGGATGGATGGATGGATGGATGGATGGATGGATGGATGGATGAATAAATGGTAAAAAAGAAAAAAAATGATTCTTTGCATGTTTTATAGCCAGAAATTATGTAGTGAACATATGATGATAATGATTTTGTCAATATTATAAACATTGTGTAAGAAGTTGAGCTTTGCATTATAAATGGCCTCAGTAGAACTCACACTGCTGACTTTCTCCTCCAGTCTATTACGGTCTGTTCTGCGGTGGACCTTTTACTCTATGTATTCATTTCATGCTCCAAAATCAACACGCTGTTGTTACTTTTAATTTAAATTTAATTTGCGTGGTCATACAAGTCGACCGTTGTCCTGATTCCTGGTAATAATGATGTCATCAGCATAAATTGAGCGTTTAATTCCCACAGTGGTGCCAAGACAGCATGTTTATTTCGTTCACTTAGAGTACGTCAGATTTTAATTAATAACTTGATTTTATTAGGAGGAAACAGTCAGTTTCAATTCTTCTCTGTCTCTCTCTCTCTCTCTTTCTATGTCTCTGTCTGTCTGTCTCTTTCTCTCTTTTTCTTTTGGTTGCTCTGCCTTTCTGTCTCTCTTTCTGTCTGTCTGTCTCTCTCTCTCTCTCTCTTACTGCCTCTTTCTCCTTCTCTCTCTCTCTCTCTCTCTCTCTCTCTCTCTCTCTCTCTCTCTCTCTCTCTCTCTCTCTCTCTGTCGGTCTTTCTCCTTCTTCACACACATACATCTATGCCCGTTTTATACATTTCTGCATATCACTGATATTCTGTAGGCCTTTGGCGACCTCTAGTGTTTAACAAAAATATTACATTTTCAGATTAAAATACTTGTATATGCGGTTTTTTTATCCAAAATTTTTAAATAATGTTTAAATAATTTTTAAAACATTGATATCTCTGTGAGCATGATAAGTCAAATGTTTTCGTGTGTGTGATTGTCAGTGTGTGTCAGTGTGTGTGTAGACGAAACTTACTTATCGTAACTTAAGTAAATAACTTTTGAGATGTATTTTAAGATTTTTTCATAGATACTTTGATTAACTCTCTGAATAACAACTATTTTCTAGCAAATGTTACACCCATTGCATTGTGGGAATTTGTTTTTCTCTGATCTAGATGCTCGGATATAAATATTACATGCCGCAGATAAGGTGACTGCTCTCTCCTTCAGTGTGAAATAATTTATGGTATGAAATGAAAAAAAGGTCATTATAAGGAAAAAATAATACAAAATGAAAATACCTACAGAATATTAAACAATAAATAGACTCTCACAGCTTGTGTCCTTCAGGCCAGATGGTCAAAACATTACTAACGTGAGGATTGAAGCTGATCATATGATCATGATGAAACTGGCCTATCGAGAGTTTTTAATGCCATTTAATCACATGACTTATGTATTATAATAATATAGGTCTGTACTGATTTCAGGCTCGGATGTTTTATTCTAGAAGATGATTCAGAAATGTCGTGAAAATGTCTACTCTAGTTTTTGTTTTTTTTTTAACTCACTTATTGACCGATTGATTGAAAAATCTGTCTCAGCTACATAAAAACACATTTGTATTAATAAAATGATCCTGTCGTATTCTCATGTCAGTAGGATCTAGACATTTAAGATTTAAGACTGTCTCTTGAGAAGAACAAGATCTTTAATTCTTATCGTCTTCATGCGGAGGAAACTGGTATAATGTCTTCCTGTAAGCGGGATGGTGGTTGTCCTGAATGATAAGTAGTCTGAGGGTTTCCCAGTGTTTATAGACTTTAGGTTTAATACACATCTAAAGCTTTATCTATTTTTCTATCAAAGTTCTCAGACGAACAGGTCAATAGCAAGGAGAATCTTCTATTAAAATATCTATCAGAAGTAATCCTCTCTCTCTCTCTCTCTCTATCTATCTATCTCTTCTAGGGTGTTGGTACAATGTGTTAGCCAAATAGGTGCCGTCTGTAACACCTACAAGATGGAAACGCTTTTTTTTTTTTCGAGTGTCAAGCTATAGGTGGACCTGAATGTCCCACTATAAGCCATGTGGGAGGGAGTCTGGTCATGGCAGAACCATGAGTCATTGCAGCTTGTGGTTTGAATAATATTTTAAATGGTTTATCTGGCTTGTTAATCACAACATCAGAGTTTAAGCCTTGGCACTGCTTGCCAAACGTCTCTGCTCCAAAGGTGCTGTATCCTGGCTGACCCTGAACACTTAGCCTAACTTACTAAGTTGGAATATACAAAGAAATCATTCATTCTTTAATTGCCAACTTTACAGATTTGTAAAGTACCCTTTAGGCAAAGCCCTTGTTTTTGGTCAGCAGGTCTCTCTGAAATCATCCACCCACCCGTTTTTCAGAAGCCATTGATGGCTAAAGATTGTCATAAAGGTCTTGAAGGACTCCAATACAGAAGAGGAATCCCTGGGCTGTTAAGGAAAAGCCAACAAATATCTGGCACTTTTAGCATATGGTGGGATTTGGTACTTCAGTGCAGCTCTTCTAGTAATGATATTGCTTTAGACTTTGGTCAGTGCCTCAGGTTTATTTACAAAATGCCTATTTGGCTCCATAAGATAGAACAACATTTGACGATGTTTGGCTAAAGCAGTTGGCTTGCTGTTAATAAGCATTCTACCACAAACTGTTATACAGTGGTAGCTATGCCAAGGCTGCTTTTCATGGGTCCACTTACATTTATCAGATAGAGCAGGGATAGTGACTATATTGGTAGGAGGATGTTAGAAATGAAGCTACCAGGTAGAAGGTAAAGAGGAAGAACAAAGAGGAGGTATATGGATGTGATAAACGAGGACATGAAGTTAGTGTGTGTAAATGAAGAGGATGTAGAGAATAGGGGTAGGTGGAGACAGATGATTGGCTGTGTACCCCTAAACCATGAAAGAACCAAGACTTTGGCATATTTTGGTAGATTGGGTTTACTGGTCATTAAGTTTTCTGGATTGTAATGCTCAACTTGGTAACACTGCAATGCCATGCAGGGATCCGGACAGACATGAGTTCCAGGCTGATCCTGTTAAAATGCTAGCAAAGGATCGAACATTTACATTTATATTACTGGATTAGATTCCTTTATTCAGAGTGATCTACAGTGTTTTTATTGTTTAAACAGTTGAGGTACAGGGGCTGTGCTCGGGGACCCAGCAGAGTAAACTTGCTGGTGCTGAAATTGGAGCCATGACCTTTTAAGCAGGAGTCCAACACTAAGCTACCGTTTCTATACACTGGGGGTTCTGACATGCAACTGGCGGCCACTGAATACTAGCCTGAACATTAGATTAGTTCCTAACAACTTTTAAGCCACCAGCATTGTAACTGAACTCAGTGTCAAACATTACACACCTTAGTAGAACCAAACTAACTGTTCTAGTTGGCATGGAGAACCGTGAGCTGACAGAGGCTGCTCCTGACACGTCCCAGCATCTATCAGGTCTTGAGTGATCATTTCCACCTGTTGGTTTGCTAACCATATGCTGTAATTCTTAGCTGCCCACAAGCTAAAAAAAAGCCGGAAGTAAGTTTCTGAGCCAAAATGCAGAGAATTTGGCGGAACGAAAGCCAACAGATGGATACGCGTGAGACAGATGTAGTAAAACTGGTAGCACTGGTTGACAGTGCCAAGTATTCATCTAGGTGGGGTGAGGAGGCATGAACGTCTTCTAAAATTGTGACTACAACCAGATATGGAGCAGAGCAGTTAGAGTACAACAAGTGTCATCGAAGATGACATTAGTATATTTATAATTTGCTATGGTCATTTTTCTTGCCTTTTTATTAAAAAGTTTACATTTTCATTTATAATATGTGTATTATTGTAATAATAATAATAATAACTTTATTTTTAAGTTCAAGTTCAAGGAGCTTTATTGTCATTTCAGCAATATATAGCAGATGCAGTACACAGTAATATGAGATAACGATTCTCCAGGACCCCCTGTTGCTACAGAAAACAGAATTTACAAAACAAGAAAGAGCCATTGAACAGAATAGACATAAAGTGCATGTGTGCAACCCAGTGCAGACAGTGCAGAAACAAACAGTGCAATAAACAATACAAACATTACAAAGACAGTGCAAATTAGACAGTAGAGAACAGAACAGAACAGAACAGAACTCTGGACAGAACATTCGATAGCGCCAACCAGATTATAAAATGAGGTAAGACATGGAATGTGCAAATTAACAGTATTGTGCAAATAGCATTATTGCATTATTTATTATAAAGTGACTGTGCTTATATTTTTGTTTTTCCAGTCTACTTGTGTGTGTGTATGTAGTTCAGTTCTGTTAAGCAGCCTGATAGCTTGAGGGTTGAGTGTGTGTGCATATTTGTAGGTTGAGGTAGTTCAGATCAGTGTGTTGAGCAGCCTGATGGCTTGAGAGAATTAACTGTTAGACATTCGGGTTGTGAGGGCCCGAATGCTACGGTACCTTTTTCCAGAGGGCGGGAGTGTGAAGAGTGAGAGGTGTGTGGGGTCGTCCACAATGTGTTAACTTTGCGTGGTGTAGATGTCCGTTATAGAGGGAAGAGAGACACCGATGATCTTCTCAGCTGTTCTCGCTGTCCTCTGCAGGGTCTTGCGATCCAAAACGGTGCAGTTCCCAAACCAGGCAGTGATGCAGCTGCTCAGAATGCAGGTGGAAGGTGGGCTTTTCTCAGTCTTCGCAGGAAGTAGAGGCACTGCTGGGCTCTTTTACTGATAGAGCTGATGTTGAGTGACCAGGGGAGGTTCTCCGTCAGGTGGACACCCTGAAATTTGGGGTCCTTGACGATCTCTACCGAGGATTTGTCAGCAGAGGGTGGTCGCTCTTTGCTTTTCTGAAGTCAACAACTATCTCCTTAGTCTTATCAACGTTCAGAGACAGGTTATTGGCTTTCCACCAAGCTGTTAGCTGTTTCACCTCCTCTCTGTATGCTGACTCGTCCATGGTCCCACCACGGTCGTGTCATCTGTGAACTTGATGATAATAATAATGTATAATAATGTATCTTTCATCTATTCATATATCCATCCATCCATTTTCTTTACCCGCTTAATCCTAATCAGAGTAACGAGGATCTGCTGGAGTCTATCCCAGGCAGGGGTCACCCCTGGAGTCCATCACATGATCTAATATGTATCTTAATGCAAAGTAACTAATTTTCAAATTACACACAGATTCCAGTCTAGAACGGGAGGATAGATAGATGGATTTAAGGATGTGATGGGATTAGGAAAAGATGTATGGCTGGGTAAGAAAGTAGAACAAAACCTCACAGAAATTTTTACTTTTTTTAAGGGTTACAGTTCAGCATATTTATATGTATATTTTTATAAATTCCTAAATCTATCTGTCTGTCTGTCTGTCTATTTATTTTGACCTGCAAGTCAGTGGTAATTGTTACAGTACTCCCTGTGCTTTATGGTTCACTGAGAAGATGAACAGATTCTTTATTTTCACACCTGAATTATTTATGTGTAGATGTAATTATTTCATTTTTGTTTATGCTCATGGAGAATAAAGTGAAATTTTGATGTTTGATTATAATAATACATGTTTAACTATCATTATAAACTTTACTAAAACTTTATCTAATCTGGCAACCCGGTGTGCTCTTAACCAGTTGTACCAGCTTTGTGGTCTATTAAGTGTCCTGTGGTCTATGAAGTCCGATCGGTGTACTTCACATCTACTGGAACCTCAGGTTTTGATTGCTGATGTTTTATGTCAATATGCTTCGAGAAATAGTTAAATTATAACCTGTAAAGATAAGACACGGGAAATGTACCTGGCAGTAATTACATGCACAGTAAAGTGATTGCCACAACGATCCATCTGGCCCTCACACACCTGGACGATAAAGACACATACATACGAATGTTGTTCATAGACTTTAGTTTAGCGTTCAACACAATGTTTTTGTGTAGCACCATGGGGTCCGGGAGAAATGTTATTTTATTTCACTGTTTACTGCATCTGCTATATGTGGTTCAAATGACATTAAGCTTCTTGAAATTGAACTTAAACTTGTGTCTTTATGAAACATTTTTTTCTAATGTGTACAAACACTACATTACTGCGTGACTATGAGGATGTGATCTTACACCCACATTAGTTTAATTGAGATCAGACTAGCAATTTTGGGCCCTATGAAATAATTTATGGTTGGGTTCCCAACAATAATTTTCACACTGTTACTACTAATAAAACAGATCACTGGGGGGACCAAAAGCAATAGAACTCCCTTGGAATAGAACTCCCCCCATCCTTATTGTTGCCCCTGGTGAGCAATGGGTTTTGTGTAATAATGTGAAAATATCTAAACTCAAATGGAATTATTCTACAATCACTTCCTTATTGACAGAACACACAGGTGTTTTTCCAGTAAAGAAGGTGTGTCTTTGTTATGCTCAGGTTTTTTTCCACAGATGTCATGTGACCACAGCACAGCAGCCAGGTTTTTTTCCAGTCCCTGTTTAGTATCTTCATTATAAACAGAACATACAGCCGTGGCTTCTTCGGTAAGAATGGAAATGACTGTAAACACTCGTTATTAAATATTCACCTGTCTTTCTGTTGTGCTGTTAGTGTTTTACTTCATTATTGACTCATTGTTTTAACCTCATTCCCTTTGTTAATTAGTGGAATGAGTAAGATGAACGATAGTGAAACTTGCTGCACAGAAATACTTTAGAGAGATGTTTGTTTAATTAATGAAATATTTAAATAAATTAATTGTTTTATTGTGAAAATTCTGTTAATTCTTCTACATCGTAAATACACAATTCAGTTGTGTTTAAAACCCACATACTTCTCTTTTCTTCTCTCTTCATATGCAGACATATTTAAGTGCTTTCTCAATTGCAGGCATAAAGGGTTGCCAGATTGTGACTTATTATGAGGGAAGTGGTAGTGCAGTGGCTAAGGTGTTGGACTGCTACATGGAAGATTGGGGTTCGATTCCCAACATCACCAAGCTGCCACTGCTGGGTGCCTGAGCAAGGCCCTTATCTATCTGCTCAGTTGTATCAAAGCAATAAATGTAGGTCGCTCTGGATAAGGCTGTGAATGTAATGTTATCAATGAGTTTTAAATAATTCTTTTTTATTAAAAGAACAAAAGAAAGAAAGAAAGAATGAACAAAAAAGGAATAGAAAAAATAGAAAGAATAAAAGAGAATGAAACAATAAGTCAGAAAGAAAGAAAGAAAGAAAGAAAGAAAGAAAGAAAGAAAATGAAAATTATTCAGAACAAAGAAAAAAGATAGATAGATAGATAGATAGATAGATAGATAGATAGATAGATAGATAGGAAGGAAAAAAAGAAAGAAAGAAAGACAAGAAGAGAATGAATCCATGTCAGAAAGAAAGAAGCACAGAAAAAAATATAGAAAGAAAGAAAGAAATCTGAAATAACAAGAAAGAACAATAATGCACCGTTTTTCACCAGTTCCACCACTTTCTATTTATTAGCACTGCATGACGTCTTCATCTGTGCTTGAGAGTGAGAACTGCATGATGGGAAATCAGATGTTTGGACACAGAGGGGAAACGTTAATCCAAGAGTCAGTAACTTTTCCAGAAATACAATCACAATTGTTCAGAGTTTTAATGTCTGTTTGTTAAAACTGCTGTAAAACTACTGGCAGGTCAGAGACTGAAGCCTCACTGAGCTTCCTGTACACGGATCTGAATATGGACTGTGCCATCATCTTCAACAATAAAAAGTGAGTCTGACTCCTTCATTTTTCAGCTAAACTTTTTTAACAATTAAATAACATTCAGTTACCTTTTCTCCAGGTTACAGGCTCTGATCACAGAGCTTCAACACCCCAACTGTAACCAGTGGAGCATTCAAAGACTTGAGGATTTTTAGCAGCTAGCTGAGAGAGAGAGAGAGAGAGAGAGAGAGAGAGAGAGAGAGAGGGAGAGAGAGATTGTCTCTCTCTGTGTCTCTATAAATGTTAGCAGCACTGCTAAAATATTTTACAAAGGCTGTAAACTCTGTAGTACTGAATTGTGGAGTTCAACTGTTCGAAAAAGTCTGCCAGTTCGTACCATTTACGTGGTTCGAATTTTTAGGGTGGGGCTAAAATCATAACTTGACAAAATCGAGTCTCTGAACATGGCCGCTGCATGTTAATGTACGCTACCGCAGTTTTTTATTTAATTCTTTTACATTTTTTTTTTACGCGTGAAGCAAATTTCTACTTTAATAATAGCCACATAGTATCGGGCCGTGGGATGTTCACATGCTTAAATGTATAGTGTTGAGTCGCAGCTCTATAATCGTATCGTATATCGTGAGCGACTGATTTCTGCCCTATGGGTAGTAATGAATGACATTATTTTTGTTACATTTACTTGAGTAAATGTTTTGGGTACCTTTAACTCTTAGAGTAATAATTTATTGATGTGAACTTTTACAGTTACTCAAGTACATTGTTAGTGACAAAATGTTACTTTTACTACTACTACATTTGGCGGCGTTTCTTTGTTACTGTTAAACAGTAATAAATAAAAGATTTTTTTTGAATAATTAGTTTATATGAGCTGTTCCCAAGTCTCGCAGGAGGCTCTGTTCTGGCTGCTTCGCAGGAGGCTGCTACAAATCTCCCGCTTAAATTTAGCAGACATTTAATTGGAAGATGAAGCAGAGGTGTGTGTTATCAGAACTTAAGTCTATAATTTCTATTCAAGATGTTGAAAAGAATAAGTTTCATAATGCGATTCATGCTGTATACAACAAAACGAACTGACTTCACAGAGTACAAGAATTCAAGCTCCAACCTGAAAAACCGTAGCAGTAAGTGTGAAAATGAGGCCTATTTTAACCCTATTAATAATAATTTAGTATCTATAGAAACCTCAACCTTATTGTAAAGAAACATTTTACACATTGTCCGAATATTTTTCCTTATATGACACCTCCCTAAAGTGTAGAATATACATACATCAAATCAAAGCAGAATTGTACTGTATTTTATTTTATTCCTACACAAATTGTGTTTTATTTTATTTTATTCCTAAAAATAATGTATGTGCATAAACAGAAAATGTGAAAATGAAATTTGAAATCAACTGCACATAAAAAGTAAGAAATAAAGACAGAGTGTGTGTTCGTGTGTGTTTGAGATGTGATTGTAAATGACAGGTGGTGTGATGTTAATGTCCATCACAGGACTGAGATTGACTTTACTTTACTTTAACCTGTTTCATATAATCAGAACAGAGAGACTTTGGAGGTGATGGGATGTAAAAACATGCCAAGTAGTTTGAAATTTATTTTTTGCTTTGTGTTTTTGCTTTGTGTCAATCAGATCAGAAGAAACTAGTAACTAATTACTCCAGAACCGACATTGCACAAATACACACCGAGGTACACAAATATCCTAAATTTCCCTTAATTTCCTTCACATTTAGTCAAAAAAGGAAAATTAAAGGAAGCTGCCATCTGGGTATCTATGTTAACAATCATTAATATTTGGTATTAGATATTTAAATTATAAAATATAAACATATTGAATGATAAACTGTTATCGTCTTTGGTCATAGAAAGACATTTGACCAACATAATAAAATTTCAGATCATCACAAAGCCCAAACTGATGGTAAGGCTTGCTCATGGAAGCACCATTTACATTTACAGCATTTGGCAAATGCCTTCATCCAAAACAACATTCATTCAACTGAGCATTATGTGTTAAGGGCCTTAATCAGGGGCCTCAACAGTGGCAGCTTGGGTGCTGGGAACTGCACCTATGATCTTCCAATCAGCAGTCCAAAATCTTATCATTAAGCTACCACTTCCTCTTATAGAAACGATAACTACTATAGTAGTATTCATTAAGTAGTAGTTATTAAGTATCCAACTAAAAATAAGTCAGTATTAAATAAGCAAGTATTTACAATAATACAAGTTGGGATCTGACAGAAACCTCTCTGCTCCAGCAGCTCAATGGCCCAATAGTGGTAAGGCTTAAATCCTGAGTCAAAGGGGCTTCAGCAGGTTATCTGTAATGAAGGAGATGGAGTGGGATCCATAATGCAGTATTATAATGTGGTGGGTAATCCAAAGAGTAGTCGAAGGCCCAGGCAAAGATCAGTACACAGATATCCAAAGAGAATGCAAACAAATCCAAAATGCTAGGTCAAATGCTAGCTCAAAGTCAAAAAACAGGCAAAGAACAAAACTGTAAGTATAACGTCTCGATTACAAATGGTAGACCCCTGCTCTGGTAGGCCCCAAGGATCGCTTCCACTATCCAATGGGAGATCCTTTGTTTGAAGACGGCATTCCCTTTAAATGTCAAGAGCAAGGTATTTAAAAAAAGATGAGTTTTCAAACGCCTCGAAGACAGCCAGTGACTCTCCTGTTCTGACATTGATGGGAAGTTCGTTCCACCATGTTGGTGCCAGAACAGAGAAAAGTCTTGAGGCAGACCTACCTCGTGTCCTAGGGGATGGTGGAACAAGCCGAGCAGTGCTTGTGGATCTGAGAGAGCGTGGTGCGATGTGAGGAGTGATAAGTGTTTGTAGGTAGGAGGGTGCAGCTCCATTTCTGGCTTTGTAGGCAAGCATCAGTGTTTTGAATCTGATGCGTGCAGCTACTGGGAGCCAATGGCGGGAGCGCAGCAGTGGAGTGGTGTGTGAGAACTTTGGTAGGTTAAAAACAACACGTGCAGCTGCATTCTGAATCATCTACAGAGGGCAAATTGCACTCAGAGGTAGGCCAGCCAGGAGCGAGTTGCAGTAGTCTAGTTTAGAAATTACAAGAGACTGCACAAGCAACTGGGCGGCCTGAGTGGTTAAGAAAGGTCGAACCCTCCGGATGTTATGCAGGATAAACCTGCAGGAACGTGTTATGTTGGCAACATGTAAGGAAAAGGATAATTGATTGTCCATAGTTACCCCCAGGTTGCGAGCACTGGTTGAAGGGAAAATCTGTGAATTGTCCAGGGTGATTGCAAGATCCTGGCATAGAGATGAGTCAGCTGGGGTAAAAAGTAGTTCAGTTTGCAAGGGTTGAGTTTCAGCTGGTGAGCAGCCATCCATGATGAAATGTCTGCCATGCGGTTGAGTGTCATCAGCATAACAATGGTATGTAAACCCCTGTGAAGAAATAACTTTGCCAAGTGAGTGAGAATAGAGGGAGAAAAGAAGAGGACCACGTACTGAGCCTTGTGGGACACCAGTGGAAAGTCTGCGTGGGGCAGATGTTGTACCTCTCCATGTTACCTAATATGAACGCCCTTCCAAGTAGGAAGCAAACCACTGCCATGCTGTTCACAAATGCCGAGACTGCTGAGAGTGGACAGCAGGATCTTGTGGTTGACAGTGTCGAATGCAGCTGAAAGGTTGAGGAGGATGAGGTCAGATGACAGTTTGGATGATCTGGCTGCATGCAGCTTCTCAGTGACAGCCAAGAGGGCAGTCTCTGTAGAATGAGCAGCTTTGAAGCCAGACTGATTGGGGTCTTGAAGGTTGTTCTGTGTGGGAAATAGGGACAGTTGATTATAGACAGTGCGTTCAGGTACTTTAGAAAGAAAAGAGAGAAGTGATACTGGTCTGTAGTTGGTGATGTCTAAGGGGTCCATCGCAGGTTTCTTCAGGATAGGAGTAACCCATGCTCTCTTAAAAGATGTTGGTACCTGACCAGTAGTTAAGGAGCTATTGATGATTGTAGAGATAAAAGGCAAAAGATCAGGAGAGATGGTCTTGAGCATTGCCGAGGGGATTGAGTCCAGTGGACAGGTGGTAGGATTGCAGGACAGGATGACTTGTTGAACCTCATCTGACCCTAAGGTAGAGAAATGAGACAGTAAAGGAGAAGACAAGTCATGAGTGGAAATTGTAAGGTTACCTGAAGAGGTGGTGAAGGTCTTGCAGATTTGCTTAGTCTTTTCATCATAGAAGGAAGCAAAGTCCTCTGCAGACAAAAAGGGTGGAGTAGGGAGAGCTGGAGGTATGAGTAGTGATGAGAAGATTTTGTGAAGCTTGCAAGGGTCATTAGCTGAAGCTTCAAGTTTTTCCTTGTAAAAGGTAGTCTTGGCAGAAGAGAACTTCGACAGAAGAGCATGGTAGGTGGCAAGATCAGTGTTCAGATGTGATTTCTTCCATCTTCTCTCTGCTGATCTTAGTTCTTTGCGGTTGCTGCATAACGCATCCGTTAGCCAAGGAGCAGGACGCGAAGTCTTCCTAGGTTTGGTAGACAGAGGACAAAGAAAGTCTATGGTTGAGGAAAGTAATGACAAAAAAATGTCAGTGGCTGAGTCTAAGGGTAGAGAGGAAAAAGAGTCATGGTCAGGAAGGGAGGAAAGAGTGGTAGAAGCTACTGACAAAGGAGAGATAGAGTGGAAATTAAGACGGGTTAAAGAGAGGGTGTGGTAGTTAGTTTTAGGAAGACTAGGAATAGAAAGATTAAACGATACCAAGTGATGATCAGAGGTGTGAAGAGGGGTAGCCGACATGTTCGTGAGTGTGGAAGGACATGTGAAAACCAAATCCAGGACATTTCCTCCCTTGTGTGTGGGAGGAGAGCTGTTGAAGGTCAAGGAGAAGGAGTACAATCAAGGGGATACCATCAGTAGGGAAGGCACTAAGAAGTGTATCCTCATCTAGGAAGTTTCCCCATCTCATCTAGGAAGTTTCCCTGAGGGCCAGGAGGGCGGTAGATGACGATGACCAGAATGTTGATTGGAGAAATGACTGAAACTGCATGAAACTCAAAGGAAGAAATAGTTAGATGAGACATAGGGAGAGGTGAGAAACACCATCTCTGAGACAACAAAATACCATTGCCACCACCCATGCCCGTTTATCTAGGTGTATGAGAGAATGCATAGGCAGAGGATAGAGCAGCTGGAGTAGCAGAATTGTGTGGGGATATCCAGGTCTCAGTGAGCGCCAGAAAGTCCAGAGAGTAGAGAGAAGGTAAAGCTGCGATAAAGTCTGCTTTCTTCACAGCAGACTGGCAGTTCCAGAGCCCACCTACCACCACTGTTTGAGATTGAAACAACAGAGAGGGGTAGGTGAGGTTGCTGGAAGAGCTGCCTCTGTTTCGAGGGTGACTACGTCTGGTCCTATGTGATGTGACAACAGGAATGGGTGTGCTGTGCATGGCATATTTAGATAAGTGATATTATTTGCAGTACTGTTAAGTAGAGAGTATTACAAGTAAAACGTGTTAAGAGTTTAGAGTGTCAAACCATCAATATATATCCACAGACCCTGCCCACAGTTCACACCTAGAGGGGGACTGAAACTAGGCTGATTAACCACCTAATGCACAAATTAGCAGGACAGCCCACAAATTATCCAACTAACACTCAGTCCAACTAATATAATGAAGCAGTACACAAACCTACACAAATTAGCAAGACAGACCACACAGTATCCAACTAAGTTCCAACTAACAACTCAGTCCAACTAGTTTAATGAAGCAGTACACAAAGTTGTAATCCTAACTTACCAGCAGAGAAGAAGTTTAAGGTGAAAACTAAAAGCACACTAATGCTAAGCTTATTACACCATCAATATATATCCACAAGCCCTACCCACAATTTACACCTTACACTTAAGAAAGAGGGCTCTAAGTTCTGCCAACTGCAAAGGCTCGAAGGGGTCTCCATGTAGGCCCTGGAGGACCACAGAGAGTTCCCAAGAGGGAACGAGGTGCGGTACCTGATCACCAGATCTCCAGATCGTGTCTCCCCACCGATCTGCCTACATCATGTTGTGGCCTGCCGAGGTGGCAGCGATGTACACCTTGATGGTAAAAGCAGAAAGGCGCCTATCCAGCTTGCAGGAAGGAGAAAACCGATCCGATGCCACATCTCTGTGGGTCTTCCCCACGGGAAACACCAATCGACAACGGGCGGGATCACTGTGGCTGGTTGGGGAAGATGCCATGGTAGGAAGACGAGCATCCTTGCCATTACGCAACTTCCCCACAGTGCCCGGGGCCGGCGCCACTGATGAACGTGGAATCCGAACAGGCTGAACCCTGTGCATCAAGTGGGCTGATCATTCGAGCCCTGGAGGACAGACCGGCTGAGCAGGGAGGCCCAAACTCAGTGCAGATCCACTGGCAGTTATCAGCAAGGAGGCACCAGGACTGACCGGGTGCCCCATGCTGAAGGTTTGCGCAATAGAGAAGAATATTGCTCTTTTTTTGACCAAGTGGTGGCTGCCTGCAAGCTAACCGGCGGTCGGAGTGAAATAGGAGCTCAACCCCGTCCCCTTCCCAGAGGAGCATCCAAACTGGTCCGCAATCTTCTCCCTGGATCGCCCGCCTCAGGAACGCTTCGAAGCCTTACTAGTGTTCTAAGTGTCCTGATAAAGGTCCTGCGATGCCACTTTTCTGTGAGTAGCCTAGTGGACTAGCTTGGCTGTAGGTCCCGACTGCCTTGGTGCCGCTACAGCTCTTGCAGAGGGCTGTCTCCGGGATGAAGCAGACTGGGCCTGTTGGCTAGGGGAAGTGCTGCTCACTCTAGACTTTCACCGAGGCAAGATGTGACTTATTGCCTCAGTCTGCTTCTTCACTGTGGAAAATTGCTGGAAAAGTCCTCCACAGTGTCACCAAAGAGGCCACCCTGTGAGATTGGGGTGTTGAGAAAGCAAACCTTCTCGGCCTCCCACATCTTAGCCAGGTTAAGCCACTGGTGGCGTAACTGGACCTCATAACCTAAATAGCATAGTCAGCCACGGAGCGCACGTCCTGCAGGACCTCTGGGTTGGGTCACCCCTCATGCAGCTGTTGCAACACCTGAGTCTGGTATACCTGCAGGATGGCCATGGCGTGTAGGGCGAATGCAGCTTCCCCAGAGGCAGTGTAAGCCTTCACCACACAGGCAAAAGAAAACTTACACTGTAGTCTAGGGTGATCCCTCCAGGTGGCCGCTGTCTGCGGGCACAAGTTCACCGCCATAGCCCTCTCCACCTGAGGGACATCCTTGTACCCCCTTGCTGAAGCCCCCCTCGGGGGAGGTGAGAGCCGTGGAGCAGGTGTATCGGGATCTGGCCGAAAACGGCGATTTTCACGATTTCGTCAGCTCCTCGTGTACCTCCAGGAAAAAAGGAACCTGGGGCAGGTTGCTACCGGCACCCAAGACCCAATTATCCAGCCTCGACCTCTCGGGACAGGGTGGAGGACACCACCGCAGCCCGATAGCTTTGGCTGCCCGGGCTACTACAGCTGGGGTGCTTGCAGGGACTGGCCCGATGGTGCTGCCCCACCTCTCTGCTCTCCCCCAGTACCCACCACTACGGCCTCAGGCCCAGAGGCAGGAGAAACCGAGTGATGAGTGGCAGAGGTGCCGAGCATGCAATGTGCCTGTGGGCAGTGCCTCACAAGAGGGGCACGTCCTATGCATGTGGGAATAACCCAAACACAAAAAAACGCGATCATGCCGGTCATCGAACGCGATAGATCGACCGCACCCAGAAACACACGGCCGAGAAGCCATGATAAATCACGTTTCTCGCCCTTAACTGAGGAAAAGGGGCTGCCATGGTGAGAGAGACCGGTGATCATGCTTCTGATTTAGATCAGAGGTAGTCGGGCTTCCAAAACGTGACTCACACACACAACGTCGGAGTGAGCGACAGAAAGGGAACCAAAAGAGTACATAAAAACTTAGTAGCTTATATACACGGAGTACAAGAATCAGGGATCCAGATATAGCAGGACATTTTCAGAAAGTTGATTTTTGACACTTGAAGAAAGTTGTTTTTTATTCAATAATATTCTCTGGTCCTAATCCAGTGTTGCAGGGATATGTAGGTTATAGCAGCATGGTCACTGGACTGCTCGATCTTGGTTGTATATGTTCTGATCCTGATGATCTGTAAAAAGCATAAAAGATCTGAAACTAACTCTAAAGAAGAGCTTTAAGATGAAGGATATGGGAGAGCTTAAATCTTATATCTTTTTCTTGTCTTAAATTACAAAGATACCTTTGTGTTTTCTCATCAGAGGTGTTACATTGAAGGCATTCTTTAAAAATATGACATGCATGATGTCAAACCTGTTGCAACTCAATAAAGTGTTGCATCCGTTTCACTTCCTTTAAATAACATTGAAAAACAGGATTCTTTCTTTTCGGAAAAAAATCACTCAGCGTTATTTCATCAGTTTTCTTACTTTTCACTCTTAAACTTTAATTCACACACATCAAAGTAAAGAAAGTGTTTAGCGTTTCAACAGTTTTATTGAGGATGACGGTGTAGCTGATGATCCCAGAGTCGAAACTCGGTGTTTGAACTTTTTACTGTTTTAATCTTTAAAGTTTGAGAAACAAAAAGAAAAAAAAAGGTTGTTAATGTTGTTAATGTTATTTTTGGTCACACAATCTCACAGTTCCTTCAACCATAAATCCAGCGTATAGAGGCTGAGTGAATGTGGTGTGGACTCTGTGGATGAGCTTTATGGTGTCAGAGACGCTGTAGAAGGACAGACTTCCTGCACTGTGATCCACAAACACTCCTATTCTGGAGACTGATGGAAAGCTGAGATCAGTTTTAATGTTTTTGTGATAGAAAGAGAGAGAAGAAGAAGAAGAAGAACACTCTAGACTCCAGGACTGACTGTTTCGTCCAAACTCACACTGTTTTCTGTCTCCTTTCCTCCTGATGTCTTTATATGAGACTGAGATGGACACAAAACCACCGATCCACTCCACCTCCCAATAACATCGTCCACACACAGTCTCCTTACACAACACCTGCTGATATCTCTCTGGATGATCAGAGTACCGATTTCTCCTACTAAATGTCACCACTCGGTTCTTCTCAGACAGACGGAGGGAATAATTTACTGTGCTGGGATCCAGAGTCAAATAACAGAAATCTAAAATAAAAGAGGAAAAACAAGACTGAAACATGGGACTGTGTGTGTGTGTTTGTGTGTGTGTATGTCTGTGTGTGTTGTGTGTGTGTGTGTGTGGAGAGTGTGTGTGTGTTTATTTGTGTGTCTGTGTGTGTGTTATGTGTGTGTGTGCGTGTTTGTGTGTTCTGTGTGTGTGTGTTTGTGTGTGTGTGTGTGTGTGTGTGTGTGTGTGTGTGTGTGTGTGTGTGTGTGTGTGTGTGTGTGTGTGTGTGTGTGTGTGTGTTTTAGACATACATTTCAGAAACTCTTCTCTGCTCTTTGGCTCTGAGGGTGAAATCGTCTGAACTGCTGTGGAGACAAAACAGAGATAAAAACTAAAATGAATCATCAGCTTCTGGAAAAGATGGAAACAGTTTAAAGTGATACACTGAATGTGTTCATTCTAAATCAGTGTTTTACTTTAAAGTGTTAGTGATTGTAGTGAACATTTCCTGACTGTGTTAAGACAAGTTCCATCATGGTGTTTCTTCCAGCAGGAACAGCTCCTCTTACCATCTGGAGAGATTTTGTTGAATTCTTCCTCACAGAATTCCTGGAATCGCGCTTTTTTTCAGGTCTGAGAGAGAATTCCTTAGACCGTCAAATGAGAGATGTTGATGGACAGTGATGCTGGGTGAATTCTCGCGTCCAGAAGAGACACAGAGAGATCGGAAACTCTACAGAGAGAGAAGGAGAAAGGTGAGAAACCAGAGAGGAACCAATGATCTCAGAAGAAATCAGACCAAAGACAGACTGAGAGTGAAATAAACTGCTGACAAAATCATGATACTGTTTAATAAATAATGGGTTTTTGCTGAACTCGTCACTACAGCATGTGTTACCTGCAGGAAGTGGATGTGATCGTGTGTATGTGAAAGCTGCTCCAGTTCAGTGACTCTCTTCTTAAGATCAGTGATTTCCTGCTCTAGTTGCTGCTCCAGAAGTCGTTCAGTTCCACTCAGTTTAGTCTTCTCCTGACTTCTGATCAGCTCCGTCACTTCCGAGCGCTTTTTCTCCATGAAGCTGATCATCTCAGTAAAGATCTTTTCACTGTTATCTACTGCTGTCTGAGCACGAGACTGTTAGAAACACACACACACACTTGACTGCCTGTGACTCTGGATGACTGGTTGTTCATGTTGTGTGTGTCTAAGAGCAGCTCTGTCCCTGTTCACTGCTCACCTTAATCGTGTTCACAGCCTGTTTCATGTTTCAGCTCCTGCACCCTTCTTCTTTCTGCTTCTCCTGGATTCTCTGCTGGGATTTCATCTGCTCCTTCTTTAAATCTCTCTGAACACAAATCACTTTTATTCAGCTGGTGATAAATGTTGTGCTGGTGAATATTAATGGCAGTTAAATGGTTAAAGTTTACAGTCTTGTGTGGAATTGTTAAAGTTGTAAAACTGTTTTTTAGCTGCTCCAAAGTTCCCTGACTGCTCTGACGGGATTCTGACTAACGCTGGGTGAGGAGGACACACAAATTCATTTAACACTCATGTAAACAAAACACACTGAAATAAATAAGAAATCTAATTCAGATGAATTCATTCTGAAGAGATTTCTAGTTCTCACCTGTTTCTCAGTTCTCTCTGCTGAAAGTGTTACAGCGTAGCGTCGTGTCCTTTGTGATCATCAAACGTGCACAAAGAACAAATACACTTCTTGGTCAGTACGACAGTAGATCTTCGATCGGTTTGTCGTGTCGTGTTGAGAGCAGATCTTGTCCTGGAGTTTTAAAGAAGCCTCGATTAAGGTGTGTTTTTTTAAAGCAGGAATTTCAAGATGAGGTTTAAGATGAGTTTCACAAAAGGACGCCAGACACATCAGACAGGATTTGACGGCTTTGTGTTTTCTTTTTCTCCCGGTGCAGAAATCACACTCCACGTCTCCAGGTTCAGCGTAACAGTGAACAGGAGAAGCAGCTTGGACTTCAGTCTTCTTCAGTTTCTCCACCACTTCAGCCAGCATGTTGTTTTTTCTGCATAGAACAGGTCTCGGAGTGAAAGTGTCTCTGCACTGAGGACAGCTGTAGACGCCCTTCTCATCCTCCTGATCCCAGCAGGCATTGATACACACACCTTACAGAAACTGTGACCACAGGGTACAAACAGCCACCGGATCCTTTAGGAGATCCAAACAAACACACTAGACAGCTGAACTGATCCACTGATAACTGATCTACTGAAATACGAGCTTCAGCCATTTTCCTAAACTCACACACTGAACGAGAAAGAGAGAGACTCAAAAACTCAGTTTCGTTCTCTCCGAAATCAGTGGGTGTGTCTGTGTGTGTAAAAGACTTATTAACAAAAAAAGCTTGCCTATTTACAATACACTTCTATCACATATACGTTTATAAGAATAAATAAACTTGCTAAAACAAAAAAATTGATTTCACCAGATTAGAGAACAATTTTACGATGTTCTGATTTACATTTTGTTCTATTTTTTTCTGCTTGTGTAGATGGCCAGTTTTGCTTGGCCTAAAACAATGTTTAGTAGTTGACACACAACTTTTTTTTTTTCACATACATAAATCCCAAAATAAAAGTCTCCCAAGAAAGGGTTTTGATACATCTTCTGAAAACACAATTTATCGTTTGAAATAAAGGTTGTAGTCTACAACACTTCATAAATGTGTGAAAAATGTTTTTTCTATTTGCACAGAAAGGACATGTAGCAGTAACCTCAGGGTTTAGAATTGAAATAAAAGCATTTAACGCGATAGCACCATGAAGAATCCTCCAGTGCAAATCACCTGTTTTCTTTTTTAAAGGTGGATTGTATAGTGATCTCCACTCGGGTTTCCTACTTTTGTCTAGTTTAAAAACCTCATGCCAGGGAGTGTTAACTTTTTTCTATTTAGAAACCTCTTATCAAAGGCCAAAACACAAGATTTATACAAGGACTTACCACTACATGAGAAAAAGTCATTGCACAGAGATGCATTTTCAACGAAAGGGGAGGTGATCCCTTCAACATTGACAGCCAAAAATAGGCAAGGGAAATTGTCTTTTGGGTTGGAAACCCTGGAACCATCACAATGTCCCCGGTAACATGCTTAACTCAGTTGTTTTTGAGGGTAGTTTGTCATTTCATGAGCATCTGGGTTACCAAGCGAATAGACCTGATACCCAAGTGTTGAGCCAGCGCTGTGTTGTTTTTGAAGTTCGACCCTGCAATGTTCAGTAGTTTGCCTAAGAGTAACAACCTTGTGTTTAATGAGCAACCTATTAAGTCCTGGAAAGAATCCCGTTTTGTCAAGCCGAGAGCCATAAATTAGAGGCCCCTCTAGTAACCAGTACAGAGATTGCTGATTTGCTGGTCGCTGAACAACAAAGAGTTTTTTAACGGATCTGTCAAGAACAGCCCTGTCTTATCCAGCCCTGGCTGTGCAAAGCTGCATAACACCAGGCATGCAATCCTACACACCAGCTGAAATTTGGCGGTTCATCCAGCAGTCTTTGCACTGCACAAACTGCAGACGATTAGCCGCAGTTCTGCTTTGAAGGTGTATGAGTCCTTGTCCACCTTGTCCTTGGGCAAAAAAAAAACAATATGTTCTGTGAGACCCAGTGTAGTCTGTCCCAAAAAAAGTCCACCAATCTTTGAGAAAAGCTGAAATGGAGGGTCTATACATGCAAATTTATGCCATAAGGAGGATGCTACCAAGTTGTTTTTAATTAGAATGCGTCCTCTATATGACAAATTTGGGGATAAAAACTTTTTTTTTCCAGGCGTCCTTTGACCTTTTCAAGTAAGCCTGTCCAATTTTTTTTGTACAATTTTTTTTTTTCGTTACCCAAAAAAACACCCAAATACTTAAAACCTTCTCTTCCCCAATATAAACCGGCAGGAAGTCTTGGTTGCCCATCTTTCCAACTTCCTAACAGTAGTGCTTCACTTTTTTATTCCAATTTATTTTTAGATAATATTCAGATAAAACCTGTACATCTATTTGCCCACTGATCATAATTATTACATCATCATCAGCGTACACTGATAGTAAAAAATTGCCATTACAGTCTGGCAAAGATACGCCATGTAGTTGCATTCTTATTTGTTTCAGTAAAGGTTCTATATAGCCAAGGAATAGAGCATACCAGAAAGTGAGCACCCCTGTCTAATACCGCTTTTGGACCCAAAAGGAGCACATAAATCGCCATTCACTTTAAGAATGCTCTAAACATCACTATAGAGAACTTTTCCACCAGCACTTGATGTCAGTCAGGTCACCCTTTTTGGGCAAGAGAGTCAGCACTGCTCTACGCCAACTCATTGGCAGTAGCCCTCCAGCTAAACTGTCATTGAGTACCTCCAGAACGTCCTCTTCAAGTTCTGACCAAAAAGACTTATAAAAGTCGACTGGCAGACCATCTATCCCTGGTGCCTTTCCCAGCTCCTTACCCTCTGTTTCATTTTCATCTTATAATTTCTCTTCTTTCTTTTCTTTCTTCGATTGTGTAAAGCTGCTTTGTGACAATCACCATTGTAAAAAGCACTATACAAATTAAATTGAATTGAATTTTCATTGTGTTTGAGTCTAAAAGTAAAATAAAACTGTTAATCTAATTTTTGACAATTTAAATCAATTCAGCTAATTTATGACTGGAGTTTATCAATATTTTTTTTTTCTTTATGTTATATTGTTTTTATTGGGAATATGTGTGTAAAGCTCACATGAAAAAAATAGCATAGTATACTTTAGGATTTACTTTATTAAGATGTAGAAGCTGTAGTATAGTGTAGTATATTACAGTATTTACTACATCTTACTGCAGCTTATCAAAGTATAAACTACAGTGAATTAATGAACTGTAGTGCATTTTGTAGTATTTTTTACGGGTTACTAAACTAGAAAACTGTGTTATACTGTATAAAATATTATAGTATTTACTAAAGTAAAAACTTTTAATTTTTAATTAATTAAATTTTAAATATGAAGTGTCTGGCATTTGAGATAGTGGTGGGTCTGCAATCATCTATTACAGACAGTCAATGATTCTGCTGTTCTGACATTGATGGGAAGTTTATTTCACTGTCTTGGTGCCAGAACAAAGAAAAGTCTTGAGGCAGACCTACCCTGCGTCTTAGGGACTGACGGGACCAGTCGAGCGGTGTTTGTGTGTCTTAGGAAACGCAATATCAGTGTTTTGAATCTAATATCTGCTGCTACTGGAAACCAGTGGAGGAAGCGCAGCCGTGGGGTGGGGTGTAAAAACTTTGGGAGGTTAAAAACAACGTGCGCAGCTGCTGCATTCTGAATCATCTGCAGAGGACAATTAACGCTCTGGTAAAGAAAGAAAACTACCTAGTAATAGTTTTTTGTAATAGCTACGTTTTTTAATTGTAACTTGTTACAAGAAAAATCTGTGTGTGTGTGTACACGTGTGTACGCGTAATGTAATGTAATGTAATTAGGTGTGTTCAGTCAATCAGAAGCTGGATGATACCACTTTAATTAGTTCTCTGCCAACCTCACCCTTATTTGAGATGGTATCTTTCAGCTTCTGATTGGCTGAACACAGAAAAAAATACGAAACAAATAATTAAGAAGTTTTACACATATTTAGACATTATATATTTTTTTAACGTCTTTAACTGTCACCACCTGTATATGCTGACTTACAGTTGTATAGTTGACTTACATGTATGTATGACGTAATGAAAGCATGAACACTTTTCTCCACCTTTCATACATTTACCAAACTGTGGCACGGACTGGAAGAAGGATGGACTGAGATCTCACCAGAGCAGTGTGAAAAAGATGTGCTGAAGTCTTTCAAAACAAAGACATTTAAATTTCCTGCTCATTTTTACAGCTGAAACACTTAAACATTTTAATCTTCCTTTGTAATACAATGATTCCTGTTTCCTCATTTTAATTATAGCGTTTTCCACAACATAAAGGATTGAAGCGCCTGAATTATTTAGTTATCCATGCTGGTAAGAACACGGAATACACACAGCTAAAATTTCTTTCTTCACTTCTTTCTTTCTTCAAAAGTAACAAAATTTCAGACAATAAAAATCCAGTGTTTGTTAAATTGTTCTGATGTTTTGATCTCCACTGTTTGTTCAATCATCACTGCTGAAGTTATAAGTTCCTCAATAGAAACAGTAAGAAACTCATTGTATTTAACAGGTTTTTGTGGATGAGTGAGTCGTGTGGACGTTTATGAACTTGTGAGACTTCCTGCACTGTGATCCACAAACACTCCTATTCTGGAGACTGATGGAAAGCTGAGATCAGTTTTAATGTTTGTTGTGATAGAAAGAGAGAGAAGAAGAAAAACACTCTAGACTCCAGGACTGACTGTTTCGTCCAAACTCACACTGTTTTCTGTCTCCTTTCCTCCTGATGTCTTTATATGAGACTGAGATGGACACAAAATAAACGCTCCACTCCACCTCCCAGTAACATCGTCCACACACACTCTCCTTACACAACACCTGCCGATAGGAGTCGAATCTCTGTGGATGATCAGAGTACCGATTATTTAATCTAACTGTCACCACTCGGTTCTTCTCAGACAGACGGAGGGAATGATTTACTGTGTTGGGATCCAGAGTCAAATAACAGAAATCTAAAATAAAAGAGGAAAAACAAGACTGAAACATGGGACTGTGTGTGTGTGTTTGTGTGTGTGTATGTGTTTGTGTGTGAGACACACTCTCTTGTGTGCGTTTGTGTGTGTGTCTGTGTGTGTGTGCGCTCGTTGTGTGTGTGTTGTGTGTGTGTGTCTGTGTGTGTTTGTGTGTGTGTTTGTCTGTGTTTTTGAGTCTGTGTGTGTGCGTGTTTGTGTGAGTGAGAGTGTGTTTGTGTGTCTGTATGTGTTTAAGTGTGTAGGTGTGTGTATGTGTTTGTGTGTGTGTTTGTGTGTGTCTGTGTGTGTGTTATGTATGTGTGTGTGTGTGTTTGTTTGTGTGTGTGTGTGTGTGTGTGTGTGTGTGTGTGTGTGTGTGTGTGTGTGTGTGTTTTAGACATACATTTCAGAAACTCTTCTCTGCTCTTTGGCTCTGAGGGTGAAATCGTCTGAACTGCTGTGGAGACAAAACAGAGATAAAAACTAAAATGAATCATCAGCTTCTGGAAAAGATGGAAACAGTTTAAAGTGATACACTGAATGTGTTCATTCTAAATCAGTGTTTTACTTTAAAGTGTTAGTGATTGTAGTGAACATTTCCTGACTGTGTAAAGAGTTCCATCATGGTGATTCTCCAGCAGGAACAGCTCCTCTTACCGTCTGGAGAGATTTTGTTGAATTCTTCCGCACAGAATTCATGGAATCGTTTTTTCAGGTCTGAGAGAGAATTCCTTAGACCGTCAAATGAGAGATGTTGATGGACAGTGATGCTGGGTGAATTCTCGCGTCCAGAAGAGACACAGAGAGATCGGAAACTCTACAGAGAGAGAAGGAGAAAGGTGAGAAACCAGAGAGGAACCAATGATCTCAGAAGAAGTCAGACTGTGAGTGAAATAAACTGCTGACAAAATCATGATACTGTTTAATACATAATGGGTTTTTGCTGAACTCGTCACTACAGCGTGTGTTACCTGCAGGAAGTGGATGTGATCGTGTGTGTGTGAAAGCTCTTCCAGTTCAGTGACTCTCTTCTTAAGATCAGTGATTTCCTGCTCTAGTTGCTCCAGAAGTCGTTCAGTTCCACTCAGTTTAGTCTTCTCCTGACTTCTGATCAGCTCCGTCACTTCCGAGCGCTTTTTCTCCATGAAGCTGATCATCTCAGTAAAGATCTTTTCACTGTTATCTACTGCTGTCTGAGCACGAGACTGTTAGAAACACACACACACTTTACACACTTTTGCCTGTGACTCTGGATGACTGGTTGTTCTTGTTGTGTGTGTCTAAGAGCAGCTCTGTCCCTGTTCACTGCTCACCTTAATCGTGTTCACAGCCTGTTTCAGCTCCTGCACCTTCTTCTGCTTCTCCTGGATTCTCTGCTGGGATTTCATCTGCTCCTCCTTTAAATCTCTCTGAACACAAATCACTTTTATTCAGCTGGTGATAAATGTTGTGCTGGTGAATATTAATGGCAGTTAAATGGTTAAAGTTTACAGTCTTGTGTGGAATTGTTAAAGTTGTAAAACTGGTTTTTAGCTGCTCCAAAGTTCCCTGACTGCTCTGACGGGATTCTGACTAACGCTGGGTGAGGAGCACAAATTCATTTAACACTCATGTAAACAAAACACACTGAAATAAATAAGAAATCTAATTCAGATGAATTCATTCTGAAGAGATTTCTAGTTCTCACCTGTTTCTCAGTTCTCTCTGCTGAAAGTGTTACAGCGTCGTGTCCTTTGTGATCATCAAACATGCACAAAGAACAAATACACTTCTGGTCAGTACGACAGTAGATCTCGATCGGTTTGTCGTGTTGAGAGCAGATCTTGTCCTGGAGTTTTAAAGAAGCCTCGATTAAGGTGTGTTTTTTTAAAGCAGGAATTTCAAGATGAGGTTTAAGATGAGTTTCACAAAAGGAGGTCAGACACATCAGACAGGATTTGACGGCTTTGTGTTTTCTCCCGGTGCAGAAATCACACTCCACGTCTCCAGGTTCAGCGTAACAGTGAACAGGAGAAGCAGCTTGGACTTTAGTCTTCTTCAGTTTCTCCACCACTTCAGCCAGCATGTTGTTTCTGCATAGAACAGGTCTCGGAGTGAAAGTGTCTCTGCACTGAGGACAGCTGTAGAGGCCCTTCTCATCCTCCTGATCCCAGCAGCCGTTAATACACACCTTACAGAAACTGTGACCACAGTGGACAGCCACCGGATCCTTTAGGAGATCCAAACACACTGGACAGCTGAACTGATCCACTGAAAAGTCTACTGAAATACGAGCTTCAGCCATTTTCCTGAACTCACACACTGAACGAGAAAGAGAGAGACTCAAAAACCAGTTTCGTTTTCTCTGAAATCAGTGGGTGTGGCCTCCTGTTCGTGTGTGTGTGTGTGTGTGTGTGTGTGTGTGTGTGTGAGAGAGTTTAGAGATCCTGAGAGTACACTAGAGAGAGAGAGAGAGAGACTTTCAGAGAGACTGTGTCAAGTGGGGACCAAAATTGGTTATTAAACTGTAAAAAAAATTTAAGAAGTTTCGAAACTGGTGGTTTGTTTTACAAATAATGATCATAATAGTAAAACTTTACCTGATAAAAAGTGTTAATAAACTTTACCGAATCCGTTTCCTGTCTGTATAAATGAAGATGTTAAATGTTGGATTTGGGCCGGATTTGTTTTGACGCTTGATGATTCTGCATAAAAGTACTACTTTATTTGCAATGACTGCCACTAGGTGGCGGTAAAATCCCGTGGAAAACCGCGGTAACAAACTATTTCCCAGTTTTAGTGTTCAGTGTTGTGATCCGCGGTTTATAACGAAAGAACCGAAAGATCTTAAATTATTTCTTGTTTTATTTATAAAACACTGGATGAACTTGATGTAAACTTATAGATTTATTCTGCTGCTATTAATACTCTTTATAAAAAATATAAATATAAAAATAATTATAATGTTCAGGATTGTTTTGTGGAATCAGTGTGCATAAAAATATATTATTATTAGCCTTTTAATTTCAGTTACAATTCCAGTTATTTGTTTTTTGCTATGTAATGTCTCTCGCTCCTCCTCCTGTGTGTGTGTGTGTGTGTGTGTGTATATAAGGCTGAGTGTGTCAGCAGCAGATGTTCCTGTCTCACTCCATTACCCCATTACAGGTACACAGTGAGGACTCAAGAGCAAAATGGTGAGTAAAAAATCTTTACACAAAAATACGTTTAATTAACATTTTATTCTCTACATTTACGCTATGAATGTCTTAGGAAATAAAAAGTATAATAAATAAAAAGTAGGAAAAGCGCGCGAACTAAATGAAACTAACGATACGAGTTGTTTTTTTATTTATTTAATTAGCGATTCAATAAAAAATATATAATCACAGCTTTATTAATTTATTTACTTTGTTATTTATGAAGCTTTTGGTTTTTAAACGATGATTATGCAATAACAACTTATTTCACAACCAACGTTTCAGATACGCGCTGTACTTCAAAAAAGCAGTGTGCGCGTGCGCATAAATGGCCGCCGAAATGGCGCTCTGCGTCAATTTGCATATTATTTTCACGTCAAAAGCGTTACGTAAGATTTTTGGGAGGCATGTCTGCGTGTGGGTTTTTTTTTTTTTTTTTTTTTAATATATGGTACATTTATACTTTGTGGTGGTCAATAATTTTATTTTTATTAGTGATTAATATTCACTTGTTTTAGTCATTATCAGTAATTGGTCAGTTTTCAGTTTGGATCAGTGATTATAAATTTTTTAATCCTGGTCAGTGATTGGATAGTTTTCAGAGTGATCAGAGTTTTTTTTTTTTTAATGAACCAGTGGTTGATATAATTTTCACAGGCCAGCTGTTTGTGTAGTAGTCAACAGATGTTTAAATAAGGCTTCGTGATTGGCTAACAGTGGACGGTGACCTGTTTGAAGACTTTCAGTAACGGTTTTCAATCAGTGCTCGTGTATCTTTGATTAGTAGTATCTTCTAATCTGCTGGCGTCTATTCCAGCAGTCTCTGAAAGGGTGAAAGGCAGGATAAGGACACCCTGGACAGGTCGCCAGTCTATCACAGGGCCACACACTCACACTCATTCCTATGGGCAGATTAGAATCACCAATCAATCTAACATACATGTTTTTGGACTGTGGGAGGAAACCGGAGAACCCGGAGTAAACTCACACAAGCACGGGGAGAACATGCAAACTCCACAGAAAGAGTAAGATTAAGGTTTTGACACACCATGTTAAAGCCATTATTATTATTATTATTATTATTATTGTACTAAGATAAAATGTTGTATTCCAGTCTCCCTTTGGTCCTTATTGTTACTGCATTTAGAAACCGTTTACTCTGAGCTGTGTGATTAGCGGGCGTGTTTGTTAGCTTTGCAGTTTCCTGTTTAACCGCTTTATTACCAGCGTTTTTTGTTTTTTTTCCTTCCCCCAAATACACACACAGAAAACCTCCACCAGAATAAATCCAAGTGGCATATGTTGTGACGCAACAAAGCTCATGTAAAACTTTTCTCACACTTTCTCCTTTGCCAGATGTTGTTTCTCCTTCCCTTTTTCCCCAGCACATTATCCCACAGTGAAGGAAGTCATTTGTGTAAGCAAAAAAAAAAAAAGTTGAACTTCTTCAGCAGCTGTTTCTTTACTTTGTTTCTCATTGCTAAAAGAACGAGGTTGCAAATAACTCGCGCTTTATTATTAATGTTTATTAACTGATTTATACTGTCAAAGTCTTATATTCTGAATAATTAATTCGTTTATCATGAGGAAATACTACCAAATTTATTTGATAGATAAAAATGGGGGGACAGAAAATTGCAGAAATGTAGCATAGTTAATATACTGTAATGCTAAATGTTAGGGGTGGAAATCTTTAGGTAGGTTATGATCCGATTCTGGCACAAATCTTTGGCAATAAAACCGCCGCTGACTAAGTGATTAACTTCGCCTTTTTTTTTTTTTAAATCCGGTGAAATCCGGTTTCCACTCAGTCGATTTTAAATTTGACGTTGATTTGACGTCCATTTTTGTCTAAATAAAGTAAATTTTTCATCGGTCGGTGCTTATGTAACAGACTAAACTGTTTATTAAGTTTAGATGTGGTAAGTTTGTGTCAGCACTTATTCTGTGTGTGAATAAATGCATTTTTTCCCCTCTGCGCTTGCCGTAGCTTGGTAAGCGTGAATGCACACGGGTGTGAGACAGAAGGAAAAAGTAGCAACTACATAGCTCTGTCTAATTAACTAGTTCAGTACATTTTGGCCCGCTTTTTTGAATAATGCGTAAAGGTTTAAGACACTATGGGATGAAAACCCAAAGCAACAACCAAAGCAGATGAATTTTAAAATGACTGACCTTTTTTTGTATAGTTGTAGGAATTTCTAATGGGACGTACTGGAGCACTATTTACTACCACTTCTATTTATTTGGGCTGCACAAAAAAACTGACGTTGCGACATTTTATTTTTCTGCCATATTTATTGCAATATGAAAAATTTTTACCAGATGACTTATTTGGATTAGCTTTATTTGGAAAGAATTTATTATTTTAGAATGATTTAGGTGATTTTGTAAAAGTGCACATTCATATAAAATGTAATACTCATATTATAATCATAAATAAATACAATAGAGCAATACTCATTTCGCTGGTATCTAAACTAGTTCTAGAGCCAGTTCTTAACTAGAAAATTAGGTTTGCTTTTATTTGAAATGTCTTCAAAGGGTTGGAACAGTGTCATCACTAGAAAAATGCAGAAAACCAGGTTATATAGATGACAGACAAACTTTCGCCAACCTGTATCAGTGGTTTGGGTCTAAAAACACCTTTAAAAAAAAAAACTGTGTTGCAAAACTTTTTTATTTTTTTTGTTCAGTTGATGGTCAAGCCAAGGTTCATTTTCGTTTAGTTTATTTGGTCCGAAACAAAAAGGAAAATGGTACATTTAATTACAGTAAACCTAAAGATATCCAACCTGAAGGCATAACAATACATTATCAACCCGATTAGTCGGCTTTTGTAAGTTTATTTCACAAAGGAACTTTCCATCTGAAAGACCTGGTGTATTAGATTAAACACACTGAATGTGTGGATCTATAGATGGTTTTACTTTTACCAGCTGAGAACTTGCAAAGAGCTCCAAAAATGTTCAAACAGCATGAGGATTTCCTTTGTTGTATGAAACAAGTAGACCGCATTTCCAATGACGTTTTCGAATAATAGGCAACATAAATCCTTTGAGGAGATGATCCAGGTAGTTCTGCTTAAGCATTTTTCTTTAGGTTGAAGAATCGGAATTGTATTTGTGTTGCACCATCTGACATCAGATATATTTGATCTCTGTTATGTTCACATATCAATCAAACCGCACCAGAGTTTGTGTGGAAGTGGACCGAGACCCATATTTTTTGCAGTCTCTGTCCGCTTGTTTGGTGCACACCAGGGTTCGCATGTCAGTTTTTATACTTACTCAAATGAACCGCAATAACCGAGAAATTTTACTAATTTTTTTTTTTTTTTATAATTGAACCAAACATGACAAATACAAACACGCCCTTAAAGTAGTCATGAACTACCTCCGATTTGAGTCTTTTTTAATTTTAATTTTTCAGAAAAATCCAGCATCGAATTGTGCCTTGTTCGAAAACAAATCGGTCGTAAAATGCAGCAAACAAATCACCAAACTTATTGTGGTCTGGAACTTATGCAAAGACTGTGTTTGTTCACAATTTGGGACATGCCATCTTGTCATTTAGGTGTCATGTGCATGCATGATTCTGTGGGCGGGGCTAAACAGACAGTGACATCGAAGCAGGCAGCAATTTTCTGCAGAGACGGGTCTTATCCACCTCATTACGGCATAGAGTAGAACATGTCATTTTGGCCGACTGCCTTCAATATAAGCTATTTTTTAAATTAATAACATGTTTTAATAGCTCCTCATATGTCAAAAGATCAAGGGAACCTTGATTTCCCAGTTCATGACCCCTGTAAGGGTTCTTTACTCTTACAGTTGTAGGATTTTGCATTCAGGGCAGTGTTCCCAAAGGATTTCCGAAACAGAACAAACCAAAGAATGCTTCAGGGCTTGTTATACTCTGAAAAAAAATCTAACTTAAAGAAAAGAAAAACGTTTCTATTGCTGCACCAACCCCAAAGATCTGAAATCTAATGTCTTGTCATCTGGTTATTTTTGAGGAGATCACGTTTCACAAGAACAGTCCTGCTTATAAACTCATGCAAACAAGCTGCTGTGGGTAAGACAAAGCCAAGACACAATGCAAATAATCAGGAAGCGGCACGAGGGATGATAGTATGATAGTCTGTGTGAAAGTAGTTTAAAGAATTCGAAATAAAGATATGGGTGTGTTGACTGTAAATTTTCTAATTGTTTGTGTTTAGCACCTTAAAAACACTTCAAGATCATTACTGGCTAAAAGTTGTTGCTAACATATGGCTTAGCCGTAGTGAAGTATACTAGTGTATATGAGAAAGTGGATAGTTATAGCGTGCCGTAAATAGCTTCCTGACCAAACTAGGCCGGTCCCATGCGCCTTTCCCAGTAACACACTGCTGTAGGGGGCGGGGGTAAAAATAGAGGATGACCCGAACGAGATGAGAAGCTGACTCTGAGACAAACGCAGCCGCTGTTTTGGGAAAGTCTATAAAGTGGAACAAGTCTCTGGAGCATCGTCCTAGATTTTCAAATCATTACTGGGCATTTGGAAGTTAATGATAACACATAACGTTACGTCTGACACGTTCGGTTTTGGCGTTTGTATGTTTGTGGAATAATGTCCCGCCAGTTTCAAAATATAAGACAAATGTTGATTTTAGGCTTTAGAAAATGCCAAGTTGTAGGTCGGCGCTGTGGTGTAGTGAGTGCCGGCGCTGGCACCCACATGCACAGTTGTGCTTCAGAACCTTTAAAGAATCCCGACTTCCAAAGATCCACCTTGTCTATACATATTCATTCTTATAACACTGAACTTACCCATATGTATAACTATTATGTTAAAATTAAACAAAATGTACGTTTTAGCAGAAAATTAATACTTAATAGGCTTTAAGAACATTCGAAAAATGTAACTGGTTGTTGTTTGCACATCATACATGTTTGTAACTCACTCCCTTTTCTCAAGGGCATGCTGAAGATTCCACATAAGGGCGTAGGCTAACACTGATTCACCTCTCACCGAAACCTGCTGTGACACACTGAGACACGTTTGGGCTTTGCGGGCTTGTCAGAGAAGCCGAACTGAAACTCCTTCTTCTCTGTATGTGTATACATGGTTAAAAAAACCCTCTCAGGGCTCAGTGACCTTCCATCAGCCCATATTTTCAAAACAATCCATGGCTCGTAGCGTATGTGGAATCCAGAGGCTTTAAAATGGCGGATGGAGGTTTTGCAAGTCGTTTGGAAACTGTGTGTGTTAGCTCCACCCACTCTCCTAAATCCAAACGGTCACCTGCAAATGTCAGTCTTGCTGCAAAACTCTCAGTGACTAATCACTTGTCTCTGCCACCTGGTGTTTTAAACGTGTGTGTGTAACGTGTGTGGTCGAGTGGCAGTCGTGATTTGCACAAAGAAACTGTGCTGTTGTACTTTGATCTCTGTTGATAACGTCAATATGTTGTGTCAGCAAACAATACGGCCCACTGTGTAAGCGATCACAAAAGAGTTTAACACAAAAAAAAACCCTAATTAGAACTGTGCTAGATTTTACTAGTTTTTTAATCTTATGTAAACATGAAAATAATCAGCACGCACAGTTGCAAGAAAGCATGTCTTTAGTCTACTTAACTGAAATGGACAGATAAAGAGCCAATATCTCTTTTAGAAGATTTCAGACTGTTACCCTTCATCCATTAAAAAAATAAAAAAGAATAAGAATTATTCTAAATTGCCCATAGGAGGGTGTGTGTGGCCCTGTGATTGGGGAATAAGTGGGTACAGAGGATGAATTTCTGTGTATTACTTAACTCCAATTTTCTAATCAAATCACGATTTTAACCAGTGTTTGAATAGCTTGTATCATGCTAATTACATCTTTTTTCTTACCTCTTTAGCGTGAGTGCATATCCGTTCATGTTGGCCAGGCTGGTGTTCAGATGGGAAACACCTGCTGGGAGCTGTACTGTTTAGAGCATGGCATCCAGCCTGATGGTCAGATGCCAAGCCAGAAGCCTGTTGGTGGCCATGATGACTCCTTTACCACCTTCTTCAGTGAGACTGGAGCTGGCAAATATGTTCCTCGTGCCATCTTTGTGGACTTGGAGCCAACTGTTATTGGTAAGTTAGATTTTATCTTAACTTTTAACAATAAATTAGATTTATATATCTTTATATTGGACAGGACTGTTAAGACACAGACCGTCTAAGCAAAAAAAAAATCCTGCATATTTGTCAGTTAGTCTTATTTACACCTAATGTGTGGGAGACATTGCTTCATGGAAACCTCTTGTTTCAGATGAGGTTCGTACTGGAACCTACCGCCAACTCTTCCACCCAGAGCAGCTGATCTCTGGCAAGGAGGATGCCGCTAACAACTATGCTCGTGGTCACTATACCATTGGAAAGGAGATAATCGACTCTGTCCTTGATCGCATCCGCAAACTGGTACAATGACTTCGGTTGATTATTTTAAATAGTAGGGTAGTAGGCATTTTGGAAAAATAATATTGTGTTAAGGCAACCATGTATTCTCATCGTAGTGGCTTTGGTAATTTTTGATGAAAGTGTGAATAGGTTGCCAGACCTGATCATAGTCCATCTTCTTTATTAAAGTTATTCCTAAACATAAACATCCCCTAGCTAAGCACCAATATTACATCTGTTCTTTTTATTTACAGGCTGACCAGTGTACAGGTCTTCAGGGCTTCTTGGTCTTTCACAGCTTTGGGGGAGGCACTGGCTCTGGCTTTACCTCTCTCCTGATGGAGCGTCTCTCTGTAGACTTTGGCAAAAAATCCAAGCTGGAGTTTGCCATTTACCCAGCTCCACAGGTGTCCACAGCTGTGGTAGAGCCATACAACTCCATCCTGACCACCCACACCACACTTGAGCACTCTGACTGTGCTTTTATGGTGGACAACGAGGCCATCTACGACATCTGCCGCAGAAACCTAGATATTGAGCGCCCATCTTACACCAATCTTAACAGGCTTATTAGTCAGATAGTGTCCTCCATCACTGCTTCTCTGCGCTTCGATGGTGCCTTGAATGTTGACTTGACCGAGTTCCAAACCAACCTGGTCCCATATCCCAGGATCCACTTTCCTCTTGCCACCTATGCACCTGTGATTTCTGCTGAAAAGGCTTACCATGAGCAGCTTTCCGTGGCTGAAATTACCAATTCCTGCTTTGAGCCAAGCAACCAAATGGTCAAGTGTGATCCAAGGCATGGCAAATATATGGCTTGTTGCCTTCTGTACCGTGGTGATGTGGTGCCCAAGGATGTCAATGTTGCCATTGCAGCCATTAAGACCAAGAGAAGCATCCAGTTTGTGGACTGGTGTCCCACTGGATTCAAGGTGGGAATCAACTACCAGCCACCCACTGTGGTGCCTGGAGGTGACTTAGCCAAAGTCCAAAGGGCTGTGTGCATGCTGAGCAACACTACCGCCATTGCCGAGGCCTGGGCTCGTCTGGACCACAAGTTCGACTTGATGTATGCCAAGCGGGCCTTTGTGCACTGGTATGTTGGTGAAGGAATGGAAGAGGGTGAGTTCTCTGAGGCAAGAGAAGATATGGCTGCCCTGGAGAAGGACTACGAAGAGGTTGGAATCGACTCCTTCGAAGAAGAGGAAGAGGGTGAAGAATACTGAGATGGAAGTGACTTCTGGAAAGTCACAGACGTCCCACCACAATTACCAAAGAAAGCACAATGCGCAATTTTGTGTTATTCTGATAAAATATAAAAAATACAGCTAATAAGTGTTGTGTGTCATGAAAACGTTTTGTTTTTTACTAGAAGTGCCCAAAAGTCTATCAAATTAAAATAAAGCTGTAAAGTAATCGTTTTATTGGTTGTTTTTATTTGACATACTCTTACAGCGTATAGTGTTACCACCCGAATGTTTTTAGTTATCTTTTAAGTTAGGCATGGTACTGTACAATTAGTCAATATCAGCATTAGTCTCAATAAAAAAAACGATATTTAAAGTACTCGAACTCCAGTTGTTCAACATATCATTTTGCTAACAAGTCCTATAATAACATGAGGTATAAAATAGTCAATAATGTTGTTTACTAACAGGTGATAGCATAAACAAAACTTACCTTTCATGTACGGTTATAGTGCTATAAGTATTAAAATTTCTAATTACTTTTTTTTTAGTATTTTTTAAGTTTTCATACAAAACTTGCATAAAAATAACAGAAAGAAACTTATCAAGTAAATATTATTTCAAAAATCTTCAGAGGGTTAGGGTTGTGTGTTTGTGTGTGGTTCTATCTACTTGGGATTCCTCCAGGTTCCTCAGTCTTCTTTAACACCATAAACTAACCACGGCTACACCACAGCGCCGGCCCAGTTAAACTAATTTAACTACCTGCATACATGTGCAGTTCGATTCAAGCTCTGGTTCCCCCCCCCCCCCCTTTAATCTCTGTCTGTCCTTTAATAAATAAATATTTGAAATAAATAAAACAATTGTTTTAGCTGAGTCTTTTGGATTACCATCCACGGTGTGCTACTACATCACACAGTGCTCCTGATCCAGAATTCAATCCGATCGGACAGATGCTGCTCTGCTCTGTCTTATGGAGGACATTGGAAGTTTGAGCCTGGAAAAAAATGAAAAACATGGACGGCTCCATGTGTGTCTTCGGTTAGCAAAAAAAAAAAAAAACTAGCCAGTTCTGGTGGGTGATGTATACAGTATTTTTTTTTTCTTCTAAAAACTATAGTCTTCATTTTATAATTTATGGCGGTTCTACATTGTTTATTGTATTCTATAATCTACAGACTGGACATTATTTTCCAAATGCACTTCCTCAATGCTGTCTTGATCTGAATGGGTTAATCGCGCGCGCGCGCGCGTGTTGAACGTTGGGGCCACGTCAGATATTACCCGGATGTGCGTCGCCATAGTATACGCGGAAGTGTCGCGCCGACAAAATAAAGTAGCGGCGGAGGGTCGAAATCCTTAAATAAAGGTAAATTCCAGTGTTTTAAGCTGCGTTTTCGCTTAAAAATGTACGACAGGTTAATTAATTATTGATAAATAATGACGGCTACGAGGTATGTGTTTATAAAGTACATATTCTTTTTTTCAGGGAAATATAAAGTAAAAAAGGTGGTTTGATTTGGTTGATAAATAATTATTAGTGCCACGATACTGATTTTAAATATCATAAGTAAGTCGTTTATGTAATATTTTATGTATCATATTATTTAAAGAAAAAATAACGTGCCATGTTGGATGGTTTTTTTGGGGGTTTTTTTAAACATCTTAGCGTCGTAATCGGCTGCGTCCCAAATCGACTTATTAATAAATTATGGGTGCGTTTCAATTCGCATATCAGTGCAATAGGATAGACTTCAGTTTATCATTAATTTATTCACGCTTTGCAATGCAACGTTTTCATTAAATCTATACATATATTTTTTAAAACATTTCTACAATAAAACATCTTTCATTTTGTCTCGTTTTTCGCCTCCTCCTTTCAGCTGTTCCCGAATCATCTGTCCCTGTTCTCTACATCCTCTTCACTCACACACACTAACTTCATGTCCTTGTTTATCGCATCCATATACCTCCTCTTTGTTCTTCCTCTTTACCTTCTGCCTGGTAGCTTCATTTCTAACATCCTCCTACCAATATATTCACTATCCCTCCTCTGTACACGTCCAAACCACCTTAATCTGGACTCCCTGACTTTCTCCCCAAAACATCTAACATGAACTGCTCCCCTGATAAACTTGTTCCTAATCCTGTCCAACCTCGTCACTCCCAAAGAAAACATCTCAACATCTTCAGCTCTGCTACTTCCAGCTCTGCCAACTGTCTCTTCCTCAGCGCCCCTGTCTCTAAACCATACGTCATATCTGGTCTCACCACTGTCTCTAAACCATACATCATAGCTGTCTCACCCCTGTCTCTAAACCATACATCATAGCTGTCTCACCCCTGTCTCTAAACCATACATCATAGCTGTCTCACCACTGTCTCTAAACTACCACTGTCTCTACATCATAGCTGTCCTCACCCACTGTCTCTAAACCATACATCATAGCTGTCTCACCACTGTCTCTAACCATAAACACCATGCTGGTCTCCCATCACATAGCTGTCTCACCACTGTCTCTAAACCATACCATCATAGTCTCACCCCTGTCTCAAACCATACATAGCTGTCTCACCACTGTCTCTAAACCATACATCACTGTCTCTAAACCATACCTCATAGCTCTCACACACTGTCTCTAACCATACATCATAGCTGTCCCTGTCTCTAAACCATACATCATAGCTGTCTCACCACTGTCTCTAAACCATACATCATAGCTGTCTCACCACTGTCTCTAAACCATACATCATAGCTGGTCTCACCACTGTCTCTAAACCATACATCATAGCTGGTCTCACCACTGTCTCTAACCATACAGCTGGCTCACAGTCCCCTAAACCATACATCCTACACTCCCTCTGTCCTCACCACTGTCTCACCCACTGTCTCTAAACCATACCATACATCATAGCTGTCTCACCACTGTCTCTAAACCTCTAACCATACATCATAGCTGTCTCACCACTGTCTCTAACCATACATCATAGCTGTCTCACCACTGTCTCTAAACCATACATCATAGCTGGTCTCCACCACTGTCTCTAAACCATACATCATAGCTGGTCTCACCACTGTCTCTAAACCATACATCATAGCTGTCTCAACCACTGTCTCTAACCATACATCCAGCTGTCTCACCACTGTCTCATACCCATACATCATAGCTGTCTCACCACTGTCTCTAAACCATACATCATAGCTGTCTCACCACTGTCTCTAAACCATACATCATAGCTGTCTCACCACTGTCTCTAAACCATACATCATAGCTGTCCTCACCACTGTCTCTAAACCTACATCATAGCTGTCTCACCCACTGTAGCTCTAAACCATACATCATAGCTGTCTCACCACTGTCTCTAAACCATACATCATAGCTGTCTCACCACTGTCTCTAAACCACTATCATAGCTGGTCTCACCACTGTCTCTAAACCATACATCATAGCTGGTCTCACCACTGTCTCTAAAAACCATGTCTCAAACATCATAGCTGTCTCACCACTGTCTCACCACTGGTCATCTCTCTAAACCATACCTCATAGCTGGTCTCACCACTGTCTCTAAACCATACATCATAGCTGGTCTCACCACTGTCTCTAAACCATACATCATAGCTGTCTCACCACTGTCTCTAAACCATACATCATAGCGTCTCACCCACTGTCTCTCAAAACCATACATCATAGCTGTCTCACCACTGTCTCTAAACCATACATCATAGCTGTCTCACCACTGTCTCTAAACCATAACAGCATAGCTGGTATCACCACTGTCTCTAAACCATACATCATAGCTGTCTCACCACTGTCTCTAACACCATACATCATAGCTGTCTCACCACCACTGTCTGTCTAAACCATACATCATAGCTGTCTCACCACTGTCTCTAAACCTCAAGCTGGTCTCACCACTGTCTCTAAACATCATACATCATAGCTGTCTCACCACTGTCTTAACCCATACATCTCTCACCACTCTCAACCACTCATACGTCTCTAAACCATACATCATAGCTGGTCTCACCACTGTCTCTACAACCATACGTCTCTAAACCATACATCATAGCTGGTCTCACCACTGTCTCTAAACCATACATCATAGCTGGTCTCACCACTGTCTGTTCTAAACTCTCAACCATACATCATAGCTGGTCTCACCACTGTCTCTAAAACCATACATCATAGCTGGGTCTCACCACTGTCTCTAAACCATACATCATAGCTGCTGTCTCACCACTGTCTCTAAACCATACATCATAGCTGTCTCACCACTGTCTGTCTCTAAACCACTGTCTCTACATCATAGCTGTCTCACCTGTCTCACCACTGTCTCTAAACCATACATCATAGCTGTCTCACCACTGTCTCTAAACCACTGTCATCCATAACCATACATCATAAGCTGTCTCACCACTGTCATCTCATAGCTGGTCTCACCACGGTCTCTAAACCATACATCATAGCTGGTCTCACCACTGTCTCTAAACCATACATCATAGCTGTCTCACACCAATGTCTCTAAACCATACATCATAGCTGGTCTCACCACTGTAAACCTCTAAGCTGTCTCACCATACATCATAGCTGTCTCACCACTGTCTCTAAACCATACATCATAGCTGGTCTCCATAGCACCCACCCCTGTCTCTAAACCATACATCATAGCTGTCTCACCACTGTCTCTAAACAAACCACCATACATCATAGCTGGTCTCACCACTGTCTCTAAACCATACCATCATAGCTGGTCTCACCACTGTCTCTAAACCATACATCATAGCTGGTCTCACCACTGTCTCACCACTGTCTCTAAACCATACATCATAGCTGTCACCACTGTCTCTAAACCACTACACTGTCTCTAAACCATACGTCATAGCTGGTCTCACCACTGTCTTCTATGTCCTAAACCATACATCATACTGTCTCTAAACATACACTGTCTCTAAACCATAGCTGGTCTCACCACTGTCTCTAAACCATACATCATAGCTGGTCTCAAGTCTCACCACTGTCTCTAAAACCATACATCATAGCTGGTCTCTAAACCATAACATCATCAACCCCTGTCTCTAAACCATACATCATAGCTGTCTCACCACTGTCTCTAAAGCCTGGTCTCCATACATCATAGCTGTCTCACCCACTGTCTCTCATAGCTGTCCACTGTCTCTAAACCATACATCATAGCTGTCTCACCACTGTCTCTTAACCATACATCATAGCTGTCTCACCACTGTCTCTAAACCATACATTATTAGACATTAAATATCTTTGTTAAATATATTTGTGTGTAAAAGAAAATGCTAAGTATATTGTCTGAGTGGGGAAAAAGCTACTAACTTATAATTATGTGTTTACATGGACATATGTTTAAAAATAAGCTTAACTTTGTCTGCTGTAAAGTCAACAGGGATCTTAGATTCGCTGTTGACGCACAGCAACTGGAAACTGGTGTCCAAACTGTTAATTAATTTATTAGTTTTCTTTTCCTTCAAACCGAGTGGAAATTTTTTATTACCTTTGCTTCAGCTTTCTGTTACAAATCAGCCTGGTTAGCATTTCTAGGAAGTAAAAATATAATTTTTATAATTTCCAAGTTTTCTTTACCTTTTGGGTACTCGGGCATAACCATGGACACTATTTCCTCATTTACACTGCAGATCCTGTTGCCCGATTCTAATTTTGTGACTATATCTGATTTTTTTTTTTTTTTTTGACAACCCGCTTATATATAGTTTTTAAATCTGATCCGTATCCGATATCTGCATTTACACTTTACACAGCAAAGCAACCCAATGTAGGCGCACTGAACAGAAAAAGGATTATATATATATATATATATATATATATATATATATATATATATATATATATCGCTGTTCACCTAATTTGACGTCATATAAGGCTGTCGCAATTAATAAATAATAGTAGGATCGCAATTATTTGACCTAACCGCACAATCATTGAATCCCACCGCAATTATTGCACACGCGTAATTTGAAAGTCGGGCCGTCTGGGTTTTCTGACGCTTCAAGCGCCGCTTCAATATCGCAACATCACCAGCGCAACTCATGTTAACAACCCATAATGCAACTGCAGAGAACATGAATTAATTGATATGTTGTTAAACAGATAAACACCACTGACAGCACTCAAAATATGGATTTCCTTAAATACTATTTATCTATAATAAAATATTTACAGTCGAGCGTTAATAAGGCACAAATTGAGCCGATAATGAAATGCTTTGAGTTGCTTTTTTTTTAAATGCTTAGTTGTTTCTTACAAAAAATTAATTGTTAAAGCCTTAAAACAAACAATTAATCGCTAAACCCGAAAACTGGCAATAAATCGCCATAATCACAATTATTACTTTTATTCGTCAATTAATCGTCACCCAAATGTGATAATCGTGACAGCCCTAGTCATGCGCCGCCACTGAAATAAATGAAATAATTGATGTTGACCCGAAACATTGGTTTATTTTCTGACTAATCCATAAACTTCTGAAATGTAGTTGTTTTGTGGGTCTGTCAGTTCTGCTGGATGACTGAGCGATGCTAGGTCGAGGATGGGACACGCACTGTGTATCTGCTCCCGCAGTTCCATCATCATCGACAACAAGAGATACTACTTCATCCAGAAACTGGACGAGGGGTAGGACGGAATTGGGTTTTATGACCAATGATACGGTTATTTAGATGATTTTAAATTTAATACTTTGCAAACCTCATTGTTTTTAGTCTAAGATTGGGGGATGACTGTGTTTATGCTAATATTCGGGAAATCGCTAAGCAAAAAAAAAACTGCACAATTGGAGACTCAAATGTTAGCATATTAAACTACAGTTAGCTAGCTAGCTATGCTGCCTACTTTTCACAATAAGCGGATGCTGGTTGCCATAGTAATATTACAATTTAACTAAATAGCTGCTAATAAAATAAATGAATAATTATATGTTAGTGAAGTCACTCGTAGATTGTTTAGAGTCTGGTCTGTTTTCCTTTGTCAGTGGGTTTAGCTACGTGGATCTGGTGGAAGGAGCTCAGGACGGGCGTTTCTACGCTCTGAAGCGTATCCTGTGCCATGACCGTGAGGGGCAGAAAGAGGCACAGACGGAGGTGGAGATGCATCGACTGTTCAACCACCCCAACATCCTGGGTCTGACGGGTCACACCTTCATGGAGCGTGGAGGAAAGAATGAGGCATGGCTTCTCCTGCCCTACATCAGTGTACGTCTTCTTCACCAAAAGCCTGTAGTGCTGGTTTACATTTACATTTGCAGCATTTGGCAGACGCCCTTATCCAGAGCGACTTACAATATTCCTTGTTATACAACTGAGCGTTAAGGGCCTTGCTCAAGGGTCCAACAGTGGTGGCTTGCCGGAGCTGGGAATCGAACCCACAACCTTCGGGTTGGTAATCCAACACCTTAACCATGAGCCACCACTTCACTTCGTTTACTTATGAGGAACTGCGACAGTGATACTGAGTTCCTAATATATGAATTACAGAAATATTTTTTTGTTCCTAAATTCATAACAGGTAATGACAACTATAAAAAATAAGGCAAATGCAGGGATGGTTAGCATGATTGTTAATGAAAAGTTTACGCTAACTGGAAATATTACTCTAATATTAATAACTCTTTTAAAATTTAAACTAAAACATATTGTTAGCTAATAAATAAAAGCTAGTCAGGGCAAGCTAGCATAAAGCTAATTTATAAAGTAAGGACAGCATTGAAACTTAAGTGTAAAAATCAATTTTCTAGAAAGTAACAATCTGTTATTATTATCATATCATATATAAATTATATTATTTTTAAGTAAATTATTCATTTATTTTATTTTTAAGTAAATTATTCATTTATTTTAAGTAAATTATTTATTTATTTTTTTAGATTGTGTATCTTAATTGGTGTCTACAGAGACGACCCTGATGACCATTTTTTTGTGTCCTGTTACAGAAAGGTAGTCTGTGGTCCGTCCTGGAGAAGCTGAGAGATAAAAGCAGCTCCATGTCCGAGAGTCGCATCCTCCACATTTTCCGTGGAGTCTGTGAAGGCCTTAAAGCTATCCATGACAAGGGATATGCACACAGGTAGTGTTACACTGTTAGCAACAAGGCTAACGTGGCTCAGTAATAATGAAAGTCTGCTCACACAATACCTGTTTCTGTAACGGTGTGATTTGTGCTGTAGTCAACTTGAAACATCAGACGTGGCTTGAGAACTGTTTAGCAGCGTTTTAGCATTTTAGCCTGTTTTAGAAACCGTGTGCTTTTTTTGCAAACGTTCTAAATGACATTTTACTAGTCTGAAATAATTTTCTGTCCTAGTTTTATTACATGCCAAGCATAGACTTATAAAAAACAAAAACACAAGACTCTTGTAGTATGCTATTTAGTGTGCCTTAGTGACCCAGCGGTTCCCAACAGGGGGATCCCGACCCACAAAGGAGGCCTCAGCGAGCTCTGTGGGGGGATCATTAAGGAAAATGATTATATTGCTTCAGCTAATTTTATCTATGATTCCCTGCTTGACCAAAAAATGGACACATTTGTAATTCGTCCTCCACAAAAACGGCCAAGTCTTACTTATTCTCCTTCAGCAGCTGATGGTAATGACCCAGACATACTGGACCCAGATAAGGAAGGAATTGGCCCACCAATTCAGGTCGCAGTGCTAGCGATACTGAAATTCCGAAATGCAGGAAATACCAAGAGCGACAATATTAAATGTTAACAAGCGAGTCCTAAAATATTTTCTTGGGGAAAAGGGGGTCTCAGAGAAAAAAAGGTTGGGAACCACTTATCTAGAAGATCAAATAAATATATTAGCAAACATAAACACATAAACATGAACATAACTTCCCTGTCTAACTGAACCTGATGAACACTTAAACTCCTCCTCTCCAATCATAACACACCATGTCTTAATAGAAGACGGGAGTTTTGTGCACTGGAGCTTTGTCATGCTGGAACAGTGTTAGTGTAATGTAATGCTACAGCATACGAAGACGTTCTAGATGAAGGTGTGCTTCCAATTTTGTAGCAACATTTTGGGATCTGATAGTCAGGTGTCCACAAACTGTTGGCAATATATTGTAATTCATATAAGATAAATTATTAAAAGTAAACTCTGTTTGTTCTGATGTTTAATGTAAGGAATGACCAGGAATTTAAACGTCTTTGAGACCCATTTAGCCTATCATGCTAATTTTAGTGTGTGTAGTGCAATTATTTCACTGTTCCTGATTTACTCTGATGATCACAGAGACTTGAAGCCCACGAACGTTCTTCTGGAAGAGAACGACAAGCCAGTACTGATGGACTTGGGTTCAATGAACAAAGCCCGGATCGAAGTGAAAGGCTCCAGAGAGGCCATGGCTGTGCAGGTGGGAGGAGAAACCGTCCGTACAGCTAATCGATTGCATGGTTGTGTCTGAAATCACATGCTACTTACTTAGGTACTTTATTTGAGTTAGTATGTCTTTCCCGAGCGTTAAAAAAGTTTAATCTACATAATATGTTTATAACAAATAAGAATGAAATTCTAACGTTTCACATACGCCAGTTGATACTGTCTCATGACGTACGATGTCACAGCAGCGCTAATTAAAAGTTGGATAACGTTGAACTTGGGTGATAATAAACAAGTGCAATTAAACGACAAGATCATTTTTGTTCTCTAAAGTATTTAAAGCTACATTAAGCCACTGCCCGCAGGCTCATAGGATAGTAAAATGTCCCATCGTATGAAGTGGTAGTGCAGTGGTTAAGGTGTTGGGCTGCTAATTGGAAGCTTGGGGTTCGATTCCCAGCACCACCAAGTTGCCACTGTTGGGCCCCTAAACAGGGTCCTTAACCCAAATTGCTCAGTTGTATAAAATAGATGAATGTAAGTGGCTCTGGATAAGGACGTCTACCAAATGGTGTAAATGTAGATGTATGCATACATCATGTACTGTTTTTCTCATACCGAGGATTCGGATATACGACTCGCCTCACATAATCGTTTTTGCACGCTAGTAAGTATGCGGTTTCGGAACGCAGCCATTCTCTTTTTTTTTTTGACTTTCCTTCTTTCTCTGGTTCACAGGACTGGGCAGCTCAGAGATGCACCATCTCTTACAGAGCACCCGAGCTTTTCAACGTGGAGAGTCACTGTATAATCGACGAAAAAACTGATATTTGGGTGAGAAACTTTGCAGACTGTAGCTTTATAGAATTAACGTAGCTAACAAGTAATAGAAGCAAATGGCTGCCAATTTAGCATGCTAACTGACTTATATTTATAACCCCATAATGTGGAGGAAATAGAAGCTAGAACCAGTTTTTGTTCAAAGAACCCAGCATACTCAGCGTTAGCTGTGTTGGATTACTAAGTGAAGGATTTGAAGTTCAAATGCCACTGTTGGACCCCTGAGCAAGGCAAATATTTAGAGGTATAAAATGAAAAAAAAACACGAGTCATTAAATGTAAAAATGATCTAGCTGTGCAAAGTACACTGTAATGCTAAACTGGCGGCTATGAGATTTTATTAACTGTTAGCGACATTAGCCCAACCATTAAAAACCGACCATTCAAACGTGTGAACATTTGACGTGTCTGTGTGTATGGTCAGTCTTTAGGGTGTGTACTGTACTGTATGATGATGCTGGAAGGACCGTACGATCTGGTGTTTCAGAAAGGAGACAGCGTCGCTCTGGCTGTCCAAAACCCCGTGGCCATTCCACAACACTGCAGGTCATAAATCTCCGCAGGTTTAGCTTAAATTAGCTAGCTAGTGTTTTTCAGTGTGTAGAAAGAATTGTTGTGTATTTTCCTCTCAGAAATCCTGTCAGGTTATTCGTGAAACAGTATCAATATTAATTTCGGATAAAGAAAAATTTATATTGGTTCAGTGTTAGTAGAACTCCAATAAGTAAAATTAGCTTGGTCGCTATTATGCTAATCAACCTGATTTAACTCTCTTGGCTGTGTTACAGGTACTCTGAAGGGCTGCAGACGCTGCTGAGCTCCATCATGGTGACCAACCCTCAGGAGCGGCCCAACATCGACTGGGTTTTGGAACGGGTCAAAAGCCTCCAGAGTTCAGACGGAGGAGCGATGGAAACCAATCGAGTATGATGAATAGGGGCATGAGTTTAGTTCATCTTTTATCTAGACTGTTTTTTTTTACTTACTTTTACCTCAAGAAACACAGTAAGATTACACATGCTCCAAACAGACATTCTCTCCCACACACACCTGCATCAATGACGTCGCCAGTTGTGTTAAAAGGTTGTAAAAGTTGGACCCTTTAAATAATGATTTCTAGTGTTACAGTACGTTAACGTTAATGCTAATATCCTTTCTGTACCTGTTAGTGTCCCTATAGCATCGGGGTGAAGGCTAAGCTAATTTGATTCGTCAGTCACTAAGTGTGTGACCATGTGACATCATTCCTCGGCTTTTTGCTCATTTCTTTGACCAAATGTACCGCTTAGCATAAAATAACAGTTTAGCATATTGAGCAGTGTTAGCTGTCTGTTAATTTTGTGGTTAGGATTGATAGCTAGCTAACACTGAAATTGTATTACATTGAATTATACTTATAGTATTTAAGTCAAAAATTATTTAGCCACAAGTTAATTATATTATATTATATTATATTATATTATATATATCTTTCATTATCATCTTTCTTATATTGTCTTTCATAGATCATTATTTTATGCTAAACTGTACATTAGTCTCATTTTACAAGCTTCTGCAATTATTCTTATTTTTAAATTTGTAGGAAAATAAGTTGAACGAACAGTAACGTTTACGGTGTGTATGTATGGAAGACGTCTGTTTGAGGCATTTTCCATGTTAGCCATTGTTTTGTTCTAGCACAGGTTTAAACTCCGTAATTTAAACTGGGACACCAGGAAGTCCCACCTGTTGGCATGTGCTTGTGTCTCAAATTGGTCACCTTTATTCTCACGGTACGGGAAGGGTTTTTTTCTTTATTGTCATTTAGATGTATTAAGTAGATATCATTTTTAATGATTTACTGATGAAGTATTTACTGCATTTGTCGGGTTTGATCCTGTGACCTCCTGTGAGTTGATCTTAGGTTATGGAGCAGTATTTATTTGTAAATGACTTAAGAAAAGCTGAAAGTTTTCCTCAATGATATTACATCGCAGTGATGATGTCATGGCCATCATTCGGTCTGGTGCGTAAATCATTGCGGTATCTTTATTGTTTGTATTTTTAACTGAATTGATACGGTACAAAGGATCATATTGTTCAACAGATATTACATCATCTTTATTATCATAATCCTCCTAATTTTATTGATGCTTATGGAACTAATATTATCACATCCATATTTTTTTCTCATCAGGCAACTTTCAGACCAGAAAATTAGTAGAAATTGTGTTTAAGACATGCTGATTTTTTACTATTAGTTTGGCAGTGTGAAAAAAATTATTTAGTCAGGGGAAAAACGCAGGAAAGTAGAAGCTTTAAAAAAGACAGCTAGCTAAAATAATAAAATATTTTTACATCTGTTCAATTTTCTAATAATTGGCTACTTCAGACTCACGTAGTTCTACTTTTTAGTATTTTTTAGTAAATTATTTACATTATCTAATTGCCACTTTAGAATAAACTGCCAAGTTCCATCTGATTTTTTCATGTAAAGATATGGATACTGTTCCCCAGTCAGAAATAAAATCTAATTATAATTAACCATTGATGAAGACGTCGTCGTGGTGCGGATTGTCACAAGTTTCCGTGTGTAACTAAATATCAGTTTGTGCACACTTGGTAAAGGGACCTGTGTGTAATTTTGTACATTTTACTGTTTGTTAGTTCGTTTCTTTCAGTTTTTAATGCTTGATGTTTAATTTGAGTGTTGATTTAGTTTTATGACGTTTTATTACATTTAATTTGTATTTTTATCTAAATTAATTGTCTGTCGTTTTTATTTTACACTCATTAAAATTACTACGTGCTTCCAATTCTTTTTGTTTCACTGTGAAGGTTTGTGCAGGTGATTAAAACTGTTGCGTCAGTGATAAATCTGACCGGCAGGGGGCGCTGCGCACTTAGAAATTCTGCTATTATATTTTAGTCTGCGCGGTAATAAACACACTCACACTTACAACAGCTTACACACAATTCTAGCTAAATAAATTCGATTTTTATTGTTTTTACTGGAAAAGTTACATAAAATTTAACAACAAAGCTCGCTTTCTATTGCTTGATTGTTTTATGATATGTGTATATAAGAATAACCAGGGTTATTTTTATTATTTAAATTAGCATTCAGTCTGCAAAACTATCATAAATTTACTATAAAAAATGTAAAAATGCAATTGTAAATGCTTTTATTTTGTTACATTTACTTTTTACAGCAGAATGAAATTGGGAGTCAGAGCACAGGGTCAGCTATGATACAGCACCCCTGGAGCAGGAAGGGTTAAGGGTCTTGATTAAGGAGCCAACAGTGGCTGACTGGCAGGGCTGGAACCCAGGTCTTCAGATCATCCACTTAGGCTGGTGGTGGGGCTTGAACCCAGGTTTTCCTGGTCTTCAGATCAAGAACTTAACCATTTGAGTCACCTCTGGCCTAAAATATTTTTCTTCTTCTATCCCACATTGGAAGGTTGGGGTCAGAGCACAGGGTCAGCTATGATACAGCACCACCCCTGGAGCAGGACGGGTTAAGGGCCTTGCTTAAGGACCCAACAGTGGCGGACTTAGCGGCGGTGGGGCTTGAACCCTGGTCTTCCTGGTTTTTCAACTCGGCGCCTTAACCATTTGAGCCACCACTGCCCCCAACCCACCCACCAACCCTGCCCCCATGAGATTTAATAACATAATGAGTTAGTTTATGAGTTTATAGCCATTTATCTTCATTATCGTGTGTGTGTCAAGTTTCCCTCTTATTTCATGCAAGACAAACAAGAGGTGTATTAAATAATGATTTGTGGTCGGATAGTATAAAGTATAAACCAAATGAAATATATATATAATATATATATATAAAATGGATATATATATATATATAAATGGATATATATATATAATATATATATAAAATGGATATATATATATATATGGAATATATATAAAAATATATATAAAACGTAATATTTTTTAAAAAATGACATATATAAAAATATTTCCGTGACTACCTCTCTGTGATCCTGTGCTAATGTTCAGTTTGCTGATGTTTTTTCTCTCCTTCTGGTCACCTACCAGATCTAAAAAACATCATTTTTGTGCTTTAAAAACACATTTTATTAACTTCAGCTCCATCATTCATACATTTATATGCTAAGCATCCTGCTAGCGCTAACAGAAAGAAATACATTTTATTACCTTAAACTCTGCCCTTTTTTCAGGACGGGTGTAAAATACAGCCTGTGACACTTTTTCTTCACTTCCTCATTAGCTTAAGTGACACAACAAGGCTGAAAATCTCGAGCAATACCGAAGATTACTTTAAAACATCCCACAATCTGGTCGTATTCCAGTAACGACACTGACATTTCAGCTGATTGATTAAACTACAGGGTGTAAAGACTTAGAGCAGACGACAGATTTATACTCGGAGAGGAGATCTGGCTGTTTTTTTCACTTTATTTAAGAAACAAAGCTTCGTTTGGGTAAATACATGAGTGACATACAGTATGAATAAAATAATTCCAGTCATGTTTTAAGCAAAAATATAAAAGAATGTATATTTTGACCTCCTGTTTAAAGAAATAAAAGCAAATTCAAATATGACTATCGAGAAATATATATATATATATATATATTATTATTATTATACTTACATGAGTGAGAAGTTTTTTATTTGCTTTACTTCCTACTTGTGTATGATTCTTTACATAAAACCCAACACAACATTTTGCTTTATTTTGTTATTTTTACTGCCAATAAACGTCAAACAGGTACATCAAGAAAAGTTATAGCTTGCTAGTTACAGGGGTTTAATTCCCAGCATTCCCAAGCTGCCACTGCTGGACCTCTAAGCAAGGCCTTTAACTCTTTAGCTGCTCAGATAATAAAAAACTTTAAGAGATAAACGTAAGTCGTCTTACTGCCAAATGCCAGAAATGTAAACGTAAATAAATAAAGCTGAACATTTGTACATCGGATCAGGTTAAAAAAGATTTTATTTAAAACCCAATGTTATCTTGCAATTTTGTACGATTTCTATGTTGTTTACGTTATTTTTTCGTAAGTGCTGCTATGCTAATATAAGTGAAATGTTGAGCTGAAGAAATATCATTCATTTTAAAATGATTTCATGGACCTGCTGCTGATAGTTTAAACATTAACATTAGCACAGATTTTGTAGCATCGGTAAAAAAAAATTAACAAAAATAAATACACAAAATACAAACAGAAAAACAAAACATCACAGTAGGTTAAAAACGGCGTTCAGTAAAAACAAAATAGATGTATTTATATTAGCCTGCTAGCTTACCTGCATATCATATTGACACTAGCTGGTTAGCAAAATCAAAAACATTTTACTTCTAGTTCCAAGATGTAGAATTCAGTCTGCGTCTGAAATCACATACTGCTTGAATAGGTAACACTGAAGAATGATGAATTAGAACGTACTTCACAACTATATTGCATAGTTCTGGTTAGGATGAATGAAATTTGTTCTTACTGGATCCGCCATGTTCCTCTATATTTTGTTGGGGTTTTTTTTGTTTGTGTGTGTGTGTGTGTGTGTGTGCATTTATGTTGGTTTTCTGAATTAACTGCTTCTTTGTTTATTGTAAATTTGTTGTGTTCTTGATTTTGTGGTGTTTAGAAACTTTTGTTGTGTTCCCAAATTTGGGGTTGGTTTTCTCATTGAACCCGTTTTTTTGCATCTTTTATTTTATTCTCGTCCCTCTCCTGCAATTCGCCCTGGCAGAGACGGCTGGGATAGACTTCAGCAGATTCCTGTGACCCCCGAATTGGGGAATAAGCAGGTATAGAAGATGACTTACTGTGTTTATGTGTTTTATCCTTTTGAGTTTTGTTAATGATCTAAATTTACAGCTCTGTTATTGTTTATTGTTGTGTCTTTTCTGTTAGGAACCTCACCAATAAAACACAATGTACTTGTATATTTTAAGTAAAATGGCATCTATGCTAATATGTCTGATTTTCTTCTTATTCTGAGCTTATTGTCACCACCAGATCCAGTCTGTATCCAGCTCAGTTGCTGGATCAGCACAATAAGACAATAAACCCCAGAGGCAGTTTTCCAGTGATGATCTTGTGTACTAAATGGTTATCCGGACAAAAGCACAGAAACTTCACTGCAGCATAGAATAACCTGCTGGTTTGTCTGGTCAGAGGAGAACTGACCCCCCAGATGAGTCTTCCATTTCATCACCATCATCTCCATGGAGTTTTGGTCTTGTCGCCTCTGACTTGCTTAGTTGGGTAATCTAAATTTATAGATATCAATTAAACTAAACTAAGTGTTCCCTGTATTGTCTTATTTCATTGTATCGTCTTATTTAACGTGATTCTGCCACTCGGTTGCTTTCGCAGTCTCTTCTAAACTAGACTACTGCAACTTTCTCAAGGCTACACTTGAGTGCAATTCGTCCTCTGCAGATGATTCAGAATGCAGCTGTGCGTGTTGTTTTTAACCTACCATAATTTTCACACACCGCCCCACTGCTGCGCTCCCTTCACTGGCTCCCAGTAGCGCCACGCATTAGATTCAAAACACTAATGCTTGCCTACAAAGGCAAAAATAGGGCAGCACCATTCTACTTCCAAACACTCATCACTGCTCTCATCGCACAACGCTCCCTTCGACCTACAAGTACCACTCGACTGGTCCCACCATCCTCCAAAATGCAAGGTAAACTATATTGCCAAAAGTTTGTGGTCACCTGAACATCAGAATCATATGTGTTATCTTATTCTAGATTTACTCTTCATTTTGCTGTTAGATTGAGGATTACTATTTTATTAAAATTTCCCACTACAATTGTAGCTTGAATGTGAGATTTGGGTTCATTCAGATACAATAGTATTAGTGAGATCAGACACGAACTTTAGGTAAGGATGTCTGTGGGGCAGTCAGTGTTCCAGTTCATCTTAAAGGTGTTAAGATCAGGGCTTGGTGCAGAACACTCAAATTTTTGAGTGCTATCTAATCATAACCCAGAAAAACTTTCTACACAACTCTACGCTTCCAAATTTGTAGCAACATTTTGGAGAGGAACCACATATGAATCTGATGGTCAGGTGACCACAAACTTTTGGCGATAGAGTGTAGGTTTGCATATAGACTTTTCTAAGTTATGGCACCCATATAGTGGAATGAACTTCCCATCAATGTCGGAACAACAAAGTCACCGACTGTCTTCAAAAGACGACTGAAGACCCACCCCTTTCTTAAATACTGCTTGCAGCCGTTTTAACAGTTTATTGTGGGTTGTTACACTTTGATTTATGATCTGTTGTGTCAGTATTGAGCTGTTTAATGTTGTGACTAAAAGAACTTTTGTACGTCGCGCTGGACAAAAACGTCTGCTAAATGCTGTGAATGTCAATGTAAATTTTGTGAAGCTGCTTTGACACAAACTCCATAGAAATAAAGGTGACCTGACTTTTCTGTTATTTTCATGTTTTCTGACGTTTTTCTCTTTTTGCTGTGGTTTTTGTTGGGTTTTTATGTTAATAAATTTGCGGTAATGTTTTTTTGAAATGAACTCCTGTGGGTCGAGTTTTGAACTTGCAATTTCGTGTTTTAGATATTGATGCGAAGATTTTAACCTGGTGATGTATCAGCTGTGCTGTGTGAGATGTTTCGTTAAATGGTGGGCTAAAGGCTGTGTTTATGGTTCAGTAATCAGGTGTAACATCGAAATCTTTAGTATTTTACTATTTCACAGTTATATCTCTTGTCAGGTCAACTCCACGTTTCTTTGTAAACAGGCTCCTCTCGTCTCTGATTGGTTCTTAATCTCTTCCTTATAACCCCTCCCTTATTTGTCTTATGTTATCCACTTTCTCCTCATGAGTGTTTGTTTTGTCTGGGTTTGACATCCTTTTGCAAAAAGTCAGAATTCTGTGTGTCCATGTTCAACTGACTTTCATTGTCCACTTCTTCTTCTTCTTCTTCTTCTTTTTCCTTCTTCCCAAGCCCCATCTTCTCAGACGCAATAGTTCCCCGATTCCTATTGGTTGGTTTGGACTCTCGAGTTGCTTCCGTCTGTTCTTTGGATTTATGACTACGTTTCCACTTCATCCGACGATTCTGAAACCAGATTTTCACCTATGCAAAAAAATATACAGAATGAAAGATTTGAGAATATTTTTTTTTGCATAAAGTGCTGTTTTTTAAGACGAGTGTGTGTCTGGACACGAACTTGGGTCTCTGTTAGCATTAGCGAAGTAGCAACTTCAAAGCGTTTGGGGCGTGAGAGATATTTGTTGAGTTTGAACTGGTTCTCTAGCTCGAGCAGCTGCTGGCTGGTGAACGCTGTTCGCGGCCGACGACATTTTCCCATCAACCCGGACTGAGGAGACGCTGTGGACAGATAGATTGTATAGTTTATAGTTTATAGATAGATTGTATAATTTATAGTTAATACTACAACATTATAATAACATTATACTAAATCCTACAGTTTAATAACATTATTAACAGTTACAGAATTTGGCAGACATGCTTATCCAAGCAAATGGGTTAAGGGCCTTGCTCAGGGGCCCAACAGTGGAAACTTGGTAGTGCTGGGAATCGAACCCCAGTGAGTTACACCAGATTACTATTAAATACTGGATTCTGATTGGTCCAACAGTGTTATTTAATTATTATTTTTGTGTCTAAAACCGTAATGGCTGTACTATTAAAGTAAAAGAGTTTAATTTTGTTGAAAAAATAATCAACTTTTAAAGGACAAGCCAGCAACTCTGCTTCTTTAAAATAAACGTTTATCTCAGCTAGCACAGCATGCGGTGTTTATTCTCAGGTGTTACGAATAATTTTCGTTATACTAATGAATTCTTAGACCCAAAAAAAAAAAAACATGGAATTTTTTTCTATCACATTTTAATTCAATAAAAAATATGAATGTTATAAATGGCTGCTGTAATTTACCAGCACATTATTTTAATAGTATTGTTACAATTTTATGTAAAATATTTTTAGTATTATTATCTTTTGTTTTTATTGTTGACCGGAGAGCTACACACACCGTGAATTTAATGAAAACTCACCCAGACACACAAACACACACAGCATTGTTTATTGCCATATAAATAATTTTTTTCTTTTAAATTATTAAAGTATCACTTTATTTACACAATTCTACAATCCATTTTTTTCTTTGTTTTAGATTTCCTACACTTTAAAGTTTGTATTGTTTGTTGAATTCTTTGTGTTTGGTTATTCTGTAGATTAAATTTAACAGAAATTATTTGCTTTGTAAAGTATTTCTTATTTTATTTTGTTTTATTATTAGTGAAATTTACGTTAACTTATATTCACATTCTTACTGAGCTGAAATCTATTGGATGAAGTCTTATAAACCAGTGCTGGAAAGTGAACCGTAGCTCAGTGGTTAAAATGTTGAACCGCTGATCGTAGATTCAATTCCCAAAACCACCAACTTACCCCTGATCGAGACCCTTAACCCCTCGACTGCTGGCGAGATAAAATGTATATCGCTCAGGATGAGAAATAAATGTAAAAAGTCTACAGTAGAAATAAGAAAAAAAGAGAGAGAAAGAGAGGGAGACAGACAGAAAGAAAGAAAGAAAGAAAGAAAGAAAGACAGAAAAAAGAAAGAACAAGAAAAAAGGGAAAAAAAGAAAGAAAGAAAGGCAATATTTTAAGAGATAAAGAATAAAAATTTAAATCAAATCCTGCAGAATTTTACATTTTTTCCCAAAAAAATTAAACAAACCACACAAAAAATTAATATATTAAAATAAAATCTCAAAATCAAATGTAAAAGTTTTTAACTAAAACAAAGTCTACATCATGTACATTCACAGGAATAAATCATTGAATTAAAATAAAATAAAGTGAAACTATGAATTAAATAAAAAATAAAAAAAAATTAGTAAACAGACCGGAGTACGGGTGGAGTCGCGGCAGGAGCAGGCTCGCGCGGATCCACGGCTCGTATGCGGGGCTGATGTGCGGGATTCCCGTGTAGTGAAGCGTGGACATTGCGGGAAACAGCGGCGCGCTCGTGTACATACCGGGAGACGATCCCGAGAGCGGGGCAGAATAGCGGGGCGGAACCTCACACGGCGCGCGCTCTCTGAGCAGAGCCTCGATGCGGAAGTTAGTGGATTTCTCCATGCAGATACAAAAATACAGGAATTTAAAAAGAAAAGTTTAAGCAGCACGTGCATTAAAAATCGCGTTATAAAATATCTTTACGCCGTTTAAGTCCCAAAACAAAAATATACAATAATAATAATAATTTCCAAACTGAGGTTACTGTAGATTTGCTGCTGCTCGGATGCGGTTTCACTCTGAAGGCGTGAGAAATTTTGCCAGCTGACTTTTGTCAACTTATTTGCATAACAGCTGCATGTAAAGCACTGATTGGCTTAGAGCAGCAGTTATGTTTCTAATTAACCAATCAAACCGCTTAAACCTGGGCGTGCGCTCAGCTGTGTGTCACAGTCTCTGTCTGAAATCGCTGAAATTGGAGGTACTACATTTGAGTTCGTCTCAGGGTGGGCAGACAGATATCCCAAAAGGGCAGACAGATATCCCAAGAGGGCAGACAGATATCCCAGAAGGGCAGACAGATATCCCAGAAGGGCAGACAGATATCCCAGAAGGGCAGACAGATATCCCAGAAGGGCAGAGAGATGTCCCAGGTGAGCAGAGAGATATCCCAGGTGAGCAGAGAGATATCCCAGGTGAGCAGAGAGATATCCCAGGTGAGCAGAGATAACCCAGGTGGGCAGAGAGATAACCCAGGTGGGCAGAGATAACCCAGGTGGACAGTTTTGGGGATGGGGTTAAGGAGATAGATACTCTGTAAAATGGCGGGGAAGTGGTGGCTCATGGTTAAGGTGTTGGACTACAAAAATGAAGATTGTGGGTTCGATTTCTAGCTCCTCTAAGTCACCACTGTTGGGCCCCTAAGCAAGGCCCTTAACCGCTAATTGTTCAGTTGTATAAATGAGATAAATGTAAGTCGCTCTGAATAAGGACGTCTGCCAAATGATGTAAATGTACAATTCAACTAATTTAATGATGTAATAGCAAAAGTAACGTTGTACTAAAATACTTACTTGGGTTAAGAAGACATTTTATATTATAAGCATGAATATGTTTTTAAAATGTTAAATGAAGGTTTAATTTTAACATTCAGAAGAATAATGACAACTAATAAACGCAAAATCAGACAATATTATATCATCTTTTAAAGTCGGAGTGAACTTCAGACCAAATAAACATTAAATATTTAAGTAACATTTTGAAGAGTGGACGGACGGACGGACGGACAGACAGACAGACAGATATATGGATTGATAGACAGACAGACAGACAGACATATAGATAGATAGATAGATAGATAGATAGATAGATAGATAGATAGATAGATAGATAGATAGATAGATAGATAGATAGATAGATAGATAGATAGATAGACAGACAGACAGACAGATAAATTAACATACAGGTAGATTTTGGTTTGTTGTGATTGGTCTGGGCTTTCTACAAGCCTTCTTTAAACTTCTCAATAGAGAGCCCATTTTAGACTGCTTTTATTTTAGATCACAAATCCAAAACATTTTGTATACTTTGTTTCATAGGAATGGGAATTAAATTCTGACTTGAAGCCTGACGTACTGAAAAAATCCAGGCGAATGTAGTAGATAATTCAGGAACTTTTCGCGTCCTGTTTTATGCAGACATACGACTCGCCTCATACTTAGTTTTGCATACTATATTTTATGAAAGTATGCGATTTTTGGTGCCGTCTGCCCTTTTTTACTATAATGCTAACTAATTAATTTTTTTAAACTTTAAAGCTATCCAGTGTGTCCTTTTTGGTGTTATGCTTTTAGCATGTCCGTGTTTACAATAACGCCAGTTTTCGGTTACCTTCTCTTGCTAGTTTGTAGTATAAAATTCATAAAAACAGGTGAATTAACCCATAAAGCACTCTGATGAGCATGATGAGCGTTCTAAGAATCTAGTTTCTATTCACAGTAAAAAAAAGTCTCTTTAAACACACACACACACACACACACACACACAGAGTCAGACAGAGACAGACAGAGTTTAATGCGGAACTTCAAAGTCAAAAGTTATCAGAAAATGGTGCGGCTCTAAATTTTAGTGCCCGTCGTATTTACAGACATTAAGAACTTATCAGCGATTACTAGCTTATTTTTCAATCATTATCACAGTCATGTGCTAATTATACAACACTTTTAAAGGTTTTTTTTTTTTGCTTTGAATTAATTGGTTTGATTAAATGATATTTTACTTTTATTCTTTTATTATAAAATTGACTTTTATTCTTGAACCTGCATTTTAGTAAACTCATAAATTTAATTTAAAGAGACAAAAACACAAGCTTGTGGTTAAAAGCGGTTCGTTTCAAGCGGTTCTGTTTTCAAAAAATAATTTAAAAAAAAATCTTTTGGTGCATCTATTTTAAAACGTAAAGCATGGCGGTGGGTGCACATGTAAAATAACAATGTGGCAGGTTGTATTTTAAAAATAAAAGCATGATCGTGGCTTCTTTTTAAAATAAAAGCATGGCGGTGGGTGCATTTTTAAATAACAATGTGGCAGGTTGTATTTTTGAAATAAAAGCATGGTGGTGGGTGCATTTTTAAATAAAAAATAAATATAATTTGTTTGTTGTCTGTGTTTTTTTTATAAAAATAAGTATTTATTAAGTAATTATTTTATAAAATAAGGTTTTTCCTTAGTTTCTTAAAATAAGTCCTGGTTTATTCAAAATGATTCGATCTTCTTTGATCTGTCATCTTTTGACTAGTTTGTTTTTCCAAACATTAACAAATTGTCGTTAGTCTCTTTAGCCTTTATGGCCATTTAATGAGTTGATACAGTTTACAATCCTCACACAACGTCTTCATTGTGTGTCGGCTGATGAATGAAGCTTATTGTTTTTTATCACTTTCCACAAGGCCTAATTACTTTTCATCTTACAGTGCTATCCTTTATGTTTTAATGGGATAGCAGCAATTTTATTCTGTTTTATTGACATAGTTTGGAAAATATTTGGAAATAAAAAATATTTTTTATGCTTTATCTGGTTTTGGCTGGTTTTGTAAAAATAGTGCTGGCATTAGAGAGCACCTAGTGTGTGGAATTAGCATATTAGGTTGTTTGGTCTCTGTGCTTAATAAGGGTTTTTTTTGTATCCTCTCCTGTCCAAGACAAAATTGATAAAATTATTAAACAAGAACGTAAACATGTTAGCATGTATTAATACCCCTGTGTAAAGTAGTGATTCTTTTATTACCTTATTGCTTTTTTAAAGGTATTTTTGGGGCATTTGCCTTTATTAATAGGACAGAGAGAGACCAAAGGGGACCCGAGCTGGAATCAAACCCGGATCACCAGAGCCAACCACACGTGGGAAACGGTGCCTTAACCCGCTAAACCAGAAGACTGTGTTTTGCTAATCGATGTGCTCGTTGGAATAGTGACTTTATTTCTCTATTTTGTTAACTTTATTTCTAATATGATGAACGAGTCCTCAGTATCACAGGTAAAGCAGTAAGTTTCATACTACGGAAAATGCTGTAAATGTCCATTTTTATTGTCCTTCACAGAAAAGTCTTTGGTGTGAGGAATTAGCGCCAACCTTTGCTAATATTTTTACTCAGAACAACATCTTTTCGACCAAATGATGTTATTGTTATTGAATGTGTACAAGGAAACTACTGTCAAGTCAGGTTTTATTGCCCATAGTTCACTCATTATGGCTTCAATCAGCGGTGTGATGTATCCTCGAAAGCCTTTGATGTGTGGCTTGTAATCATTTCATGGCATGATCGAGAATGATCAAGGTCATGTGCCCGATACACATTCAACATCTGAGCCTAACGTTCGTCTCTACACTTTATTCAGACTTCAGGCAAGGTCCAAAAGTCTGAGTCTATTGATGACATACTGTTAAAAACTAAAAGAATCAAGTTTTTTTCTGTATTAGGAATTTTTCAGCAAGATTCTATTACGCTTCACTAGAACGAAGGAGTATCAAAAAGTTTTGAGACACACCAACAGATGGCGGCACAAAGATGCATGCAAGGTTGTGCTTCCTGTGACATTTGTTGTCGTGTTTTAAACCTTATTAGTACCCTCTCATATGATGTCCAAATTAATATCCCCTTATTGGCTGAAAGTTAAGGGCGGAGTCAATGACTGAAGAACTTGTGTTTAAGAAGCACTCTTATTGGTGTAATTAAAAATGTATGCCAACAGATGATATAACGTGGTAGCGCAGTGGTTAAATTGTTGGACTGCTGATTGGAATATACCGGTTTGAGTCCCAGCACCACCAAGTTTCCAATGTTGGGCGCCTGAGCAAGGCCCTTAACCCCCAATTGCTCAGTTCCAAAAAAGAGATAAATGTAAGTTTCTCTGGATGAGGACGTCTGCCAAATGCTGTAAATATATGACCAGTTTTTTTGAAGATGCTATAAGCCACTGGTCTGTCTACCACAATTTAGCCCTTTTTTGCTGGTTTGTTTATTTTCCCAGGAAGTTAAACTCTTTTAGAGATTCAATGATAATTAAACAAACATTCTTTACATCTGTGCTAAGCAGAAAAACATGATGTGGATGAGCTACAGTATAACAGCAGAAGACCACATACAGCAATGCGGTCCCTGTCAGCTAAAAACCTGAATCTAAAGCAAAAATAAGAGCTTGATGTGGTCCTACTTTCCACTGCTATGATTCTGGTCATTCTCCATTGAGCTTACTTGCACTCTTTCTACACGCACACACACACACACTCCGCAATCAGCTAATTCTTCCGCTCCCCATCCATCCTCACACCTAATTTGCTCTAATGAAGTCTTGATCCACCACTAAATTCAGTCTTGGGGATAAATATAGTGGCTGTCACTGCCAGCACACAGAGTTATAACCTGGTGATTATACCTGCTGCTTGGAAGCAAGGACTACTTTTATTGCTGTCTGCAAATCCCACAACACCAAACACTACAACAGCGAGTGCATCTGTAGCTGGAACTTTCTTCAACAGTGAGTGGGTTTCGAGACAGTGTCAGGGTGGTGTTGAAAATCTGGTGGTAATTAGGGCAGCGGTTTTAACAGTTGAGTCCCAACCCACAATGGGGCCTCAGCGAGCTCTGTGGGGTGTCATGTCATCTTTTGATAAGTGTTAAGCAGTGAGCATTAGAGAAAATGATCATATTGGATTAGATAATTTTATTCATGATTCCCTGGTTGACCAAAAAATTTACAAATCTTTGCAGGAAGACATTTTAATTTTACTTTCTGTATGGCGTTTTATTCCGTTTTTGTGATGAAGAAGACGGCTGAGAGGAATTCTGGCAAAGACCAGGGAAACCAGAGAAACCAATACATAGACATGAATAGCGCTTAAAACAGGCAACCATCCTCCGCAGCGTGGTGTACACATACAGGCTAAGAACAGGAAGTCATACCGGAAGCGATGCTTATATTTAGGAGAGGACACCCTCTGGTGGTGAAGAACTGGAATCGTTACAGTTTTTACTTATATTTACTTCTATAATCACTAATTTACTTACAAACTAAAGACATTATATTATTATAGTATTTTATTTATTTAATATTTTATGCTTATATGCCCTAAACTCTCAAAACCTCCTTTGTCCTTAAATATTTTTTTTTCTTTTTTCTAATAATGCTATAACTGTCGCTTATAATAAAAAGGAGTCTAATTAACTGAGCGTGTGTGTATGGCAGTGGTGGGCAATCCTGGTCCTGGAGGGTCGGGGTCCGCTCAGAATTGCCTCAACATACCTACCTGTAAGTTTCAAGTAAACTTAGCAAGATCTTGATTAGCTGGATCAGGTGTTTGATTAGGGTTGGAGCTAAACTCTGCAGGACACCAGCCCTTTAGGACCGAAATTTCCCACCACTGCGTATGGGATGTGGGTTGGGGCATGTGGGGGAAGTAAAGGGGTTTCAACTCTGGTGAGGGGGGGGTTTATCCAATATTGGTTGAGAACCACTGATCTAAGATGTGTTTTAAAAACATTATGCGATTAAAGATTTTGTTTTTTGAGTTGGGCAATAAAATCTGAATATGTTACCTGTCCAAACCGACCCTAAACTCCTATTTTGTTCCTTTCTTGTATTGTCCAACTGTTAAATATATATTTAATACATTTTGTTTAATATTATCGTCTCTTTTTTTAATTTTGGTTTTTCTGCCTTTCCCAAAGTCACCTGAACGAGACGTTAAGACGTGATTAACCTCTGCTACAGATTTATTGGAAATTCATCCATCAACTCTTACGATTCCTATGATTTTTTTATGGCTCGTTAAAGGTGTTTGTGTGAGTCGTGGTTTACACACAATTTCTTAAACGCCCACCTCAGCGTTTTTTCTGTAAAGAGTCGGTAACTGCCCACCTACACCGACCCACAGGCAAATAAAAAAGTTATTTAATCCCCTACTATCAAAATAAGACATACTGTTGTTGCACATTAATCTAATCACTTGGCAAAAACAGAAATAGGTGGACGGGGAAATAAATAAAACCTGTTTAAGTCAGGAGGGGTTTAGTTCTCACCCCGCTGCCCTGGGTTCACCTTTAAAAGATGAAATTAGCTGTTACAAATCAATGAAATCAGCTGTAACCGACAGAAACGGTGCTCACCTTCCCTGTCCTGCGTCGCTCTAATCGCTGCTGAGAGCCTCGTTTAAACAGGTCGCGTTAGCACTTTCATTTAATTAATAAAATGGGACAGGTTTCCAAAAAATACCTACATAAATAAAGGAATGGGAAGCGCACAAGCAATTCAGCTTGATTACTGTAATCTTCCCTAATGAACCCTTTCTCCCTCTTCAGGGAGAAAATATAAAAATGTGTCACTTTTCTTAACCAGTTTGTTTTTTCACCAAACGTCATTTGAACTCATAACCTTCTGGTAAGTTAAAAAGGAAATCCCGGTCTGTGTGTGTGTGTGTGAAAAGTGGTAGCTTTGTATTTAAGATATTCAGTCTGCTGATCAGAAAATCACAAGTTAAATTCAAAATGGCTGCACCACCAAGTTGCCATTGCTGGGCCCTTGAGCGGGGCTTTTAACCAGGTGGGTAAAAACAAAGAAGTAAATGAATGGCCAGTGCCGTGGTGTATTGGGTTAAGGTGCTGACACCCACATGTGTAAGTTGATGCGCTCTGGAGACCTGGGTTTGATTCTTAGCTCAGGTCCCTTTTGCCCCCCCCCCTCCATCTCCCCCATTTAATACCTCTGTCCTAGCAAAAAATGTCTTTAATAAAAAAAAAAAAGGATTAGATAAATGTTAGTTGCTCTGGATAAATGCATCTGCCGTATGTAAATGCGTGTGTGTGTGTGTGTGTGTGTGTGTTCCTGTCGTTGTACCCAACATTCCTGTGACCCTAAAATAATTAGAGAAATGAATGAACTTTAACCTGAGATTTTATAGGCAGAAAGTGGTAGTTCAGAAAGTGGTAGTTCAGACTCAGTGGTGAATTTTGGTTCTTGTGTCTTTCCAGAATTCACCTGTACAATCCCAAAGTTTCGGGCTGTTTAGATGTGATAAGACGTGTTGGACTGCTGATTAAATTATTTCATTTACGGACTGCTAATTAATGGTTTGCTGATTAAATGATTTAAGGTTCAATTCCCAGCACCACTAAACTGCCACTGCTGGGATCCTGAGCGAGGTCTTTAACCCTCATCTGCCCAACTGTATTATAAATAATGCAATAAACATGTTTGCTAAATTATTTAACTTTTTACACCTAAAAATATTTCAAATATGCTTACTAAATATAAACCAATCAGATCACTCAGATCATGAGGATCAAGTCAGTTAAACATACTAAGGGTTCCGTCTAAACAAGGGGAATCTGATTTTAGATATCGGCTACCAGAAGGGAAGTAGCCGACTTTAAATCCAGACTTAAAACACATTTATTCAGTTCTGCATTCACTGAATGATCACCGCGATACGTCCCAACTGACTATAATCATTTTATATTAAAAGTGTTTTTATTTTTTTTTAAATCTTTGTTTTTATTTTAATTTATTAGTTTTTTTATGTTAAGGACTATATAAAAAAAATTGTGATTGTTGTTAATTAATACAAATATATTATAGTATAGACCAGCACGGTGGCGTAGTGTTTAGCACTGTTGCCTCCTGGTTTCGATTCCCCTGCAGGGGTCTTTCTGTGTGGAATTTGCATGTTCTCGCCGTGATTGCGTAAGTTTACTCCGACAGTCCCAAAAACATGTACATTAGATTGATTGGTGATTCTAATTGGGGGGGTTGGTGGCTTAAACGGTTAAGGCGCTGAGTTGCAGATCTGGAGACCAGAAACACCTGGGTTCAAGCCCCACCATCAGCAAGCCAACCACTGTTGGGTCCTTGAGCAAGACCCTTAACCCCTCCTGATCCAGGGGGCACCACATCATAGCTGACCCCCAAATTACCAAGACAGGATATGCAAAAAATGCATTTCACTGTGCTGTAAAAAAGTATATGTGACAAAATAAAGACATTTTTTCTTTCTTTCTAAATTGCCTATAGGAGTGAGTGTGTGTATGGCCCTGTGATGGACGGCGACCGGTCCATTCTTCAGAGACGGATAGACTCCAGCAGATCCCTGTGACCCCGAATTAGGGAATAAGTGGCTATAGAAAATAAATGAATGAATGAAGAATGATTTGATTTTGTGTACCTTAGGAATAAAGAGTAATAGAGAACTCTTTATCAGTATATATATATAGATTAGCTGTATATAATATAATATATAAAATCTTTATATATATAAATTTTATATATTATATTATATACAGCTAATCTATAGTATATATAGTAAATATTTAGTATCTACCTGTTTACTGATTCATCACAGCAGGTTACTATCTGTATTACACCAACTGACTCAGTGGCGACATCTTGTGGCCATTAATGCAAACACCTTTTCCATTCAGGGGTAAAAAACATCAAAAACGACATTTCCCAGGACACAATTCGGCGGAATTTCGTTTTTAATATCCACGTGGTTTTGGTTGGCGCACAAACTCTCACCAAGTTCATCTCGTTTCACACTTTCTGCGGCTCAAATCCGGATCCAACATCATGACCGCTGAACTCGGTAAGATTCACTTCAATAATGTGGTTTAATGGTGTGTGTCAGGTTTTTTGTTCGCATTTTTAGGGATTTTAGAGTTGTATTTTTTTCCCTCTCTGCACCACAGGGTTGGGTAGTTTTCAGCAGGCCACCAAGTTATTAACCAGCATAAATTAAAAATAGTAAAATTGGGCAAATTAACTGCACGTGTTGCAATAATTAATAAAATGATTAAATATTTTTTTCAAATATTTTTGGTTTCTATGTTAAAATGAATTTATGGTTATAATCACGAAGAAGAGAACATAGAGAAAGACATGGAAAAAAGAGAACGAGACATGGAGAGAAAGAGAGAGCGGGACATGGAGAGAGAGAGAGAGAGAGAGATGAGAGCGAGGACAGACATGAGAGAGAGAGAGAGAGAGAGAGAGAGTGAGACATGGAGAGCGGAGAGAGAGACGAGAGAGCGAGACATAGAGAGCGAGAGAGAGCGGACATAGAGAGAGAGCGAGACATAGAGAGAGAGCGAGACGAGATAGAGAGAGAGCGAGACATAGAGAGAGAGCGGGACATGGAGAGAAAGAGAGAGCGGGACATGGAGAGAAAGAGAGAGCTAGAGAGAGAGCGAGACATAGAGAGACAGAGAGAGAGAGAGAGAGAGAGAGAGAGAGCGAGACATGGAGAGAGAGAGAGAGAGAGAGAGAGAGAGCGAGACATGGAGAGAGAGAGAGCGAGACACGGAGAGAGAGAGAGAGAGCGAGACATGGAGAGAGAGGAGAGAGAGAGAGAGAGAGAGAGAGATAGAGAGAGCGAGACATGGAGAGAGAGAGAGAGCGAGACATGGAGAGCGAGGAGAGATGGAGACATGGAGAGAGAGAGAGAGAGAGCGAGACATGGAGAGAGAGAGAGAGAGCGAGACATGGAGAGAGAGAGAGAGAGCGAGCGAGACATGGAGAGAGAGAGAGAGAGAGAGCGAGACATGGAGAGAGAGAGAGAGCGAGACATAGAGAGAGAGAGAGAGAGACATGAGAGAGAGAGCGAGACATGGAGAGAGAGAGAGAGAGCGAGACATGGAGAGAGCGAGATGGAGAGAGAGAGAGAGCGAGACATGGAGAGAGAGAGGGAGAGACGTGGAGAGAGTGGGCGAGAGGAGAGAGAGAGAGAGAGAGGAGAGAGACGTAGAGAGATGAGAGAGACGTGGAGAGAGAGAGAGGAGAGACGTGGAGAGAGAGAGAGAGGAGAGAAGAGAGGGAGAGACGTGGAGAGAGAGAGAAGGGAGAGAGGGAGAGACGTAGAAAGAGAGAGAGAGAGAGAGAGAGAGAGAAAGAGAGAGAAAGAAAGAGAGAGACGTGGGAGAGAGTGGAGAGAGAAAGAGAGGGAGAGACGTGGAGAGAGAAAGAGAGGGAGAGACGTGAGAGAGAGAGAGAGGGAGAGACGTGTGGAGAGAGAGAGAGAGAGAGACGTGGAGAGAGAGAGAGAGGGAGAGACGTGGAGAGAGAGAGGGAGAGACGTGGAGAAAGAGGACGAGGGAGAGGGAGAGACGTGGAGAGAGAGAGAGAGAGCGAGACACGGAGAGAGAGAGAGAGAGAGCGAGACACGGAGAGAGAGAGAGCGAGAGACGTGGAGGGAGAGATGTGGAGAGACCGAGGGAGAGAAAAGAGAGACATAGAGAGAGAAAGAGACATGGAGAGAATGTTTTAAAATTTCAATTAAAGAGAAATAAATCGAGCAGCAAAGTTTAAATGTATAGAATATTTAACGGTTATTTAACTTATAATAAAAACATTTAAGTCAATTTACAAGTAAAAAGTAATTGTTGTAACTAGATTGGTACAATTAGCTGCACTTTTCTTGCTACCCAGTGGGTTGTTAGCCAGTGGACTCTGAATGCTAGTCAGTGCTAGTGCAAAGAAAACTAGCATCATGTTACATAACTAACAAACGTTTTTTTCTAGGTGTCCGTAATGAGACATAGATTTTAATTAATTTAAAAATAAAAAAAATGTATAAAATAACTACATTTTTTTTGTGGAATTCACTTAAAATAGAAAAACTAATAAAGGATCGACTGTTCAGAGCGTTTGTCATGATTTACTAGTTAAATAACATGTATGAATATAAATCAGCGTCTGACTGATGATCAATCTTTATTCTGTGTTTTTCAGCTGTCCTGAGTGTCTCGGATAAGACGGGACTGGTGGACTTTGCGAAGCGACTCGTGTCAGTCGGATTGTCTCTGGTAGCGTCTGGCGGTACGGCTAAAGCTCTGCGAGACGCCGGCCTCACTGTGAGGTGGGAAATTGTGCAGGACATTATACTTTTTTTTTATTATAGTCTAGACAAGGCTGAGTTTTTGTATATAAACATAAGAGAACGTTCCATAAACGTTATTTTAAGAATGTCCTGTCCTAACATTTGAACATTTAGCTGAGTACACACACACACACACACTAACTGACAAACTTGTGTGTTTTTAGAGATGTTTCCGAGCTCACCGGTTTCCCCGAGATGCTTGGTGGCCGAGTTAAAACCCTCCATCCTGCTGTTCACGGAGGAATCCTGGCCAGAAACACTCCATCTGACCAGGCCGACATGGAAAAACTCGGCTTTAATCTTGTCAGGTGAAATACAGTGCTTTTAAAAAGTATTTATACCCATTGAATTTGTTTTTTTTATTGAGATTTTATGTAAAAGACCAACGCAAAGTAGCACATAACTGTAAAGTGGGACTAAAGTCTACTCTGATACCCCTAAAAAAAAATCCAGTGCTGTCAATTTCCTTCAGAAGTTCTGTGAAGGCCTTAGTGGTTTGTTAGAGAACAAACAGCATCACGAAGACCGAGGAACTCACCAGATAGATCAGGAGATGTGTTGAAGTTTAAAGCAGGGCACCCTAATGCGTTAGATCACATTTACACCGCATGTACCAAGCGACCTGATTCCGATGAGATACGACACATGACTGCATAAGCAATAATTTAAAAAAATCACATGGATTCCGATATTTTCAGATCGGATTCAGGTCTCATTCAAATCAGGGAAAATAAATGGGATATTAATGCATTAGAGTCTGTCATGAAAACAGACGGATCGGATTTTTACCCATCATAAATATTTCATCTTCCTTCATTAATTATTGCATTGTTTTACTTTCTTTACCGGTCAGTACGTCTACATTGGGTTGCTGTGTAAATGCAGAATGCAGATATCGGATATGAATTCGTTTTAAAGAATCGAGCATCGGGATCTGCAGTGTAAATGAGGCAATATGCTTTGATGCGCAGTTTTGCTACCTAATTAATCATAGATCTGTCCCCCCCCACACACACCTTATGTTTTTTTTTTTTTGGTCACTAATAGGGGTGGGGGGGAGAATCATCAATGCATTGTGATTCTTTCTCTATTGATTCTGAGTCGATTCTCAAAAATGTAGAATAGATGAATTTAAATTAGATTGCGACGGGGCAGGTCTGCGTGTGCGCAAGCAAGAAACGGATAAGGAATTAGCACCGATGGACGCTAGTACCTATTCTAGCGATTTTGCTTAATTTGGACAGAGCTGGACAAACGAATTCCTGTGATTGGTGGAAAACACAGGGTTTCACACACTGTACCTCGAGTCAAGCACCTGTAACAGTGTGTCCTTACGGCGTTATTTAAGTGTTCTTCATAATCCTTCTAATAATCTAACGTTTCCATGTTTCATTCAGAGCTTCAGTTCATCCTGAACACAACTTTATTAATCAAAGAACATTTATAAAAACCAAATCATCTTTTTTAAGATGGATGTTGATGTCATACAGAAATTCCGAACATAGAAACTCCAATTATGGTTAAAATGTAAAGATGTAAACACGTATTTACACAGCAAAAGAATTAGTGAAAAATGTAGATTAGGAATCGGTCCTGGAATCGGATTGTGACTACCGGAATCGGATCGGCTTGTAAGGTACCTAAAGATTCCCACCCCTGAAGTCACAAAATCCTCGAATATCTAATGAGATGCTGTTTAATTATTCTATAACTCAAAACTTTGCTTCACTCTTATGAAAGTTCTGCTTTCACAGAGTTCACTGACGTTTGTGTTTATTCCAGAGTGGTTGTGTGTAACCTTTATCCCTTTGTGAAGACTGTCGCAACCCCAAATGTAACCGTGGCTGATGCAGTGGAGCAGATTGACATCGGTGAGCTAAACCTCGGGATCCTCTTAGTTCATTTATATTTTAGAATAATCTAGATGGAAGCCTTTGACAGGCAGAATACACCAAACCTGCAATTCAAAAAAGCTGATAAAGCAGTTCCCGTGCAGGTGGTGTTACTCTTCTTCGTGCTGCTGCGAAGAACCACGCCCGAGTGACTGTGGTCTGCGATCCGTCGGACTATGAGCCGGTGGCGAATGAGATGGAGGCTTCGAGCGGAAAAGATACGTCTGTCGAGATGCGCAAAACTTTGGCGCTCAAGGTGAGCAGGAACCTCCGCAAACACGGCTAAAATATTCGCTGTGAATAGACTCCACCCACTTAAGGGGCTTAGTTTAATAGGTGACACCTATTAGTGATCTGTTCTGTAGGCTCCGCCCATTCAGATTGCTTGTTCAAACAGGCTCTGTCCATTAAGGGCTGTGCTTTTCAGTGCCCTTGTCTACGTAGCTCCACCCCCTGAGTGCGGTGTTGCCTAAGCGCAATTATCTTCGGCATACTTTTGTTAGGCTCCGCCCTCTGCACATTTACAGACTTTGTTAGACTCCATGAACAACATTTACATTTAATTGTAAAATTAAGCAGTTGAGGATTAAGGGCCTCGCTCAAGGGCCCAACACTCGTGACCCTCTGTGTGCACTCCAGCACTTTATCCTTTGAGATTTACTAGGTTCTCTCTCCTCCACACTCTGTTCACTAAGCTCCACCTCCTTTATTTTCAGCCACGCCCTCTCAGTGCCCCGTTTATTAGCGAAATTGATCCCAAACTGCACCGGTGAATCACATGACTGGCACGTTTCTAAAACTCGAAACGACAAAAGGAAAGAAAACCTACAAAACAGGAACACACGATCATCAATGTATATAACAGCTAATTTTTTATTACAGATTTGGTTTTTATTTTCCAATGTCCCCCTTGTGCAGGTTTAATAAAGCGCAGCCACCCCATGTGGTTGTTGTGCAACATGCGACTCGCAGTTTATTGCGCAAGACGTGCTAAAGTCTGCCTTTTGAGCAATTCTTTATCTTCAGGGGTCATTGATTTGTTTGAATTCGTAAAGACTTCACTTTGTTTAAATAAGACATGGTAACTTTTAGAATCCAAAAGTCCACTTTAAAGAATTTCTTAAAAAAATAAACGATAGATAGATAGAGAGAAATAGAGAGAGAGATGTATATGTATGGCACTGTAATGGACTGACTTATATATAACACTAAAATTAGCGAAAAACGAGTACAGATTATCATTTTTTATTTTTTTTAACACATTAAATTAATTTTTTTTTTCTACAGTCACGTTTTTCCTTTTTTTAAAAATTTTATTTATTTATTTATTTTTTTGTCTTAAGTTTTTTTTTTTTGCCTGTTCTGCATTTGCACTTTTGGCCGGTGTGGTTTTTGGAATTCTGATTGCATCACTTTGCATAAAGTCCAAATGAAAATTCTTTGTTTGTTTGTTCTTTTCACCGGTCACTCGCCGGTCTGAACCTTAGTGAGGATTATTATTCATTCATTCATTCATTCATTCATTCATCCAATCATTTATTTATTCATTTATTTATCCATTTATTATTTATTCATTTATTTATCCATTTATTTATTTATTCATTTATTTATCCATTTATATTTTAATCCATTTATTTATCCATTTATTTATCTTCTATACCTGCTTTTTCCTTAATTCGGGGTCACAGGGATCTGCTGGAGTCTATCCCAGCCGTCTCTGAAAGGGTGAAAGACAGGAGGGGGACACCCTGGACCAGGTGGACAGGTCACCAGTCCATCACAGGGCCACTCACACTCACTCCTATGGGCGATTTAGGATCACTAATCAATCTAACATACATGTTTTTGGACTGTGGGAGGAAACCCGGAGAACCCGGAGTAAATCCTAATCTTCCATGATGCCGTGTTCACAACAAATGTGAATTTATTTGCGAGTAGGTGACGTGAATGACACACAATGCGCATGGCATTTGCGGCAAACACAAATATTTGGCTCAATCGTGTCTTTCGCAGAAGTTAAGAAAATTTTACTTAAGCAGAAAATTGCAAGCCAATCAGGGAAGAGCTTACTGCTACGTCCGTTGTATCAGAAAATAAAGGTGAGTGTTATTGTAGTTGTCTGCAGGCAGAAATATATATATTAAAAAAGTGCAGTGTTTTTGAGTAATCTACAGACTCGTGTCTGTATGTTATATTTCATATTTGCGTGTGTGTGTTTTTGTTTTTTCTCCTCCAGGCGTTCACACACACGGCTCAGTATGACGATGCGATCGCTGATTATTTCCGGCGTGAGTTCAGCAGCGGAGTTTCTCAGCTGTCACTGCGTTACGGGATGAACCCACACCAGAGTCCAGCGCAGATTTACACATTGAAGCCTGAACTTCCCATTAAGGGTTAATACACACACACACGCACACACACACACACTGTTACAATCTTATTTCCACCACTTAAGTGCTGCTTTTGTTATTATTTATTTTACACCACTGTGTGTGTGTGTGTGTTTCAGTGCTGAATGGAGCTCCAGGATTCATCAATCTGTGTGATGCTCTGAACGCATGGCAGCTGGTTAAGGAGCTGAAGAGCGCGTTGCTTATCCCTGCTGCTGCGTCCTTCAAACACGTCAGCCCTGCTGGTATAACTAACACACACACACACGCACCAACACACGCACACTTTGTTACCTACCAAGTCTTGACATGTACTTTAGCCATTCGATACCTTTTCTTTTTTTTCTTTTTTTTTTTTTTTTTTTTTTTTTGCTTTTAAGACATAAGTCCATCTCAACCAGTGTTTTTGTGTGCATGTCTGTCTGTCTGTACATGCGTGTCTGTATGTCTGTACATGCGTGTCTGTCTGTCTGTGCGTGCGTGTCTGTCTCTGTCTGTGCGTGCGTGCGTGTCTGTCTCTGTCTGTACGTGCGTCTGTCTGTCTCTGTATGTCTGTCTGTGCGTGCGTGTCTGTCTCTGTCTGTGCGTGCGTCTGTGTCTGTCTCTGTCTGTGCGTGCGTGTGTGTCTGTCTCTGTCTGTGCGTGCGTGTGCTGTGTGCTCTGTCTGTGCGTGCGTGTGTCGTCTGTCTGCGTGTCTCTGTCTGTGCTGTGCGTCTCTGTCTGTCTCTGTCTGTGCGTGCGTGTCTGTCTGTCTGTCTGTCTGTGCGTGCGTGTCTGTCTCTGTCTGTGCGTGCGTGCGTGTCTGTCTCTGTCTGTGCGTACGTGCGTGTCTGTCTCTGTCTGTGCGTACGTGCGTGTCTGTCTCTGTCTGTGCGTACGTGCGTGTCTGTCTCTGTCTGTGCGTACGTGCGTGCCTGTGTGTGCTGTGCGTACGTGCGTGTCTGTCTCTGTCTGTGCGTACGTGCGTGTCTGTCTCTGTCTGTGCGTACGTGCGTGTCTTTGTCTGTGTGCGCACCTGTCTATCTCTCTTCTTTTTTTTTCTTAGGTGCGGCTGTTGGTGTGACTCTTAGCGAGGAGGAGGCGAAAGTGTGTATGGTGCATGACATGCTGAAAGATCTCACGCCGCTCGCTACTGCCTATGCTCGTGCCAGAGGTACCTTCCCCCCACCCCCCCTTACACACACACACAGCCTTTTGCTTTTTCTGCTCTGAAGTTTGGGTTAATGACTGCAGTGTTTAACAACTCAGTAACGTCTGTCTCTCAGGAGCGGACAGGATGTCCTCTTTTGGAGACTTCATCGCTCTTTCAGACCCCTGTGATGTTCCCACTGCTAAGATCATCTCCAGAGAGGTGTTTGTAGATGCTAATGAATATCATCATCTGAGCCACATGACTTTTTACCTTTTTTTTTTTTTTTTTTTTTTGTCTTTTGCTTTTTGTTAGCTTAACCATTTTAGCCTGATGTCAAACCATTAGCATTAGCATAAGTCTTATGGCTGCTAATTTAAACAGTATATTTATCACGTAGCCAGTATTTTAAGCTAATTTTTTAAAATTCGTGATTATCTTGCAAGGTTTCCGATGGAATAATCGCCCCGGGTTATGACCCCGAAGCTCTTCGTCTCCTCCGCAAGAAAAAGAATGGAAACTATTGTGTTCTACAGGTAACACACACATACACACACTCCTAACATGGTTAACGTTTCCGAACGTTTTCGTTATTGTTGTGTTTCTCTGCAGATGGATCTTGCCTATGAGCCTGGCGAACAGGAAGTGAGGATGCTGTTCGGGCTTCACCTGAAGCAGAAGAGGAACAACGGCGTCATCAACAAGCAGCTGTTCAGCAACGTTGTCTCCGGGAGCACCGTGAGCTCAAAATCACCACGTTTACACTTAACACCACTATTTCATCCTGAGTGTGAGATCGATGTGCAAACCTAGCCACCTTTTTTTTTTTTTTTTTTTAAAGCTGTCCGAGGCGGCCGTGCGCGACCTCATTGTAGCTACCATCGCTGTCAAGTACACGCAATCCAACTCTGTGTGTTACGCCAAGAATGGCCAGGTGAGTACAAAGACCTGAAGTAGACACACATTAGCATTGTGTTTATGCTAACAACGGATATAAATCGTTAGCGCCATGACGACAAATTACGATACTACATCCCTTTATTTGAGGTATAAAGGCCCTTTTTTTAATAGCAAAACTCAAAGTAACATTGTAGTTTACATCTTACAAGTGACATGACCACCATAGTGTGTGTGTGTGTGTGTGTGTGTGTGTGTGTGTGTGTACGATCAGGTGATCGGCATTGGTGCAGGTCAGCAATCTCGGATCCATTGCACTCGTCTGGCGGGTGACAAGTCTGATAACTGGTGGCTGCGTCATCACCCGAGAGTCTTGGGCATGAAATTCCGTGCCAGCGTTAAACGCGCCGAGATCGCTAACGCTATCGACCAGTACGTCAGCAACACCATCGGAGAGGTGAGCGAGCAATAAGTAGGCCAAAAATTCCAGTCGGAGTGGTAATCAATAGCTAGCATGCTAAAATCCTGGAAAATTCCTCATCTTAATCACTGGGAAATTTTAGCTTTTTGCATGGTGCTAGCTACAAAATATCCCATGAAATGTCTTCACTCGCATGCTAATCAAGCTAATATTTTTTTCCTTTGCTTGACCTGAGGCAAGTTAGCAAAACTTTCTAAACAAGATCTTCTTTCTAAACAGTGTGATTATCTTAGAAAAAGTTACAAAGAAAACTCTTGCTTGTTAAAAATACTTTTTTTTGTTTTTTCCAATTTCTTGCATTTGTGTTGTTTTTTTTTTTTTTTTAACCTGTTTGTAAGGATGTCTTGAGGTAAGTTGAGGTAAGCATACTTTCCTAATTATTTTAAACAGCACAGCGTGGGTTTTGTTAACCAGAGGAATTAGATAAAGTTATGATGATTTACCTCAGGTTAGCTTAAAGCTAGCTGTCTAGTTAAGAACCAAGCAAAAAATAGTATGCTAATAAGATGCACTTATGTGTGTTTGCTTTTTTCCCGCCTTTATTTCTGCTTAATAAAGTGATAAAAGTTACATGGAAAACGCTTAATTGTAAAGCCTTTTTTTTTTTTTTTTTACTTGATGCAAATTTGCTGTTTTTGTGAAGTTGTCATGAGGTATTTTTTTCTAATTTGTATAAACAGCATCTGAGGGATGAGCTAATCAGTCGACCTATGCTAATTTACCTCAGGTTACATGAAAGCTAACTTTCTAGTTAAGCACAAGACAAAAAAAATGCACAAAAATGCCAAAATAATTTTTAACCTGTTTTAGCAGTTATCTTCTTTAAATATGACTTCAGCTACTAATATCCTGTTAGATGTGTGTGGGTTTTTTTTTTTAGACTGCTGAATAGAGCAACAAAAGTGACATTAGAAAAGCAAAATCTTTTTTGTACTTGGATGCAAATATTTGCTTTTTGTGAAGATGCCCTGAGGTAAATTAGCGTTTTTTTTTTTTCCCAATTAGCATAAACATCAATAAATGAATTTGTTTAACCAGAGGGATTAGCGCATGAAAAATAGTTACGCTAATTTACCTCAGGTTACATGAAAGCTAACTTTCTAGTTAAGCACAAGACAAAAATGCCATAAAATGATTTTTAATTTTTTTTTCCAATATGACTTATTCAGCTAGTTTACTGTTAGGTGTGTGTGTGGTTTTTTTTTTTTTTTTTTTTTTTTTATCAAAGACTGCTAAATACAGCAACAAGTGAAATTAGAAAAGCACTTTTTTGTACGTAAATGCAAATATTTGTTTTTGTGAGGATGCCCTGAGTTAAATTAGCGTATCTTTATTAATTAGCATGAAAAGCTATGGAGGAATTTGTTAACCAGAGGGATTAGCGCATGAAAAATAGTTACGCTAATTTACCTTAATTTACCTCAGGTTACCCTAAAGATGACTTTCTAGTTAAGCACAGTTTAAAAAAGCCATAAATGCTTTTTATCTGTTTAACAATTTTCTTTTTAAATTTTTCTTAAGCTAATTGGCTACTAATATCCACGCAGATATTTAACTCTGGGGACTGCAGCACTTGTGGAGGTGGTAGCTTAGTGGTTAGTGACTGCTAATTGGAAGATTATGGGTTCGATTCCCAGCACCACCAAGTTGGCACTGCTGGGCCCCTGAGCAAGGCCCTTAATGCTCAGTTGTTCGGTTGTATAAAAGTTTTACATGTAAATCACTTTGCCAAATGCTGTAACTGTAAACGCCTCATACACTTTTACTGTTCGCCTGATAGAACCGTTCTACCTGATTATGCTGACCTTTGACCTTTTTTTTAATTTTTTTTTTTTTTAAGTATTTATATTTGAGAGACTATCTTTTAATATATGTCTTGTGTGTGTGTGTCAGGGTACTGACCTAGATTTGTGGAAGTCTCTGTTTGAGGAGGTTCCTGAAGTTCTAAGCGAGGCAGACAGGAAGCAGTGGCTGGGCTCCCAGCAGGCCGTCGCTGTCAGTTCTGACGCTTTCTTCCCCTTCAGAGACAACATCGACCGAGCTAAACAGGTAGCGCCTTACGCTTTTACATCATATCGTATTCCCTCAGCTTTGAAAAACTTTTTTGCTAGATCTAGTTAAGTTAGCATTATAGCATTCTATTGAGTTGCTTTTATAAGGCTAAACGAGGCTATATAGTGTTTAGTAATTTATGAAAATAATTATTATTATTATTATTAGCAACTCCTGTATGATGCAACATTAGCCTATTTGTAAAGTTCTTGTGTTAAGTAGCTATGAATAAAGCTAGCTAGCCATTAAAGCTAGCTATTTAAGATGTATAAATACTTCCCCTGTGGCTAGCTTTATTTTGTATAAATCAGTTTTCTGGTCATCTTTTTGTTTTTTAGAGCGGTGTCGAATACATTGTTGCTCCTTCAGGCTCCACCGCTGACGAGGTGGTCATCAAGGCCTGCGACGAGCTGGGAATCACTCTGGTGCATACCAACCTGCGTCTCTTCCACCACTAAACACATGGCTACCGGATCTCCAGTCCTTCACCTCCTGACATCTGGGCCTGAGTAAAGACTAATCGTCTTAGCTCTTAGCAAAGAATTAGCATTAACTGTAGAGCTGCTAAGTTGACTAGCACAATGCTGCTTCAAACGTTCCCTTTTTGTCCTGGAACTAATAACAGCTGTCTAGCTGTGCTAACCTGCTCAAGTGATTATTTGTTATTGTAGAAAAGCGTACAAATCTTTACACACTACAACACTTTCACATTCCGGTACACTGCCTATGGCAGCGAAGATAATTAAAAAATACTTTCTCAAAAGATTTCTGGTGTATTTTTTTTTTTTTTATTAAAAAAAGAATTCCTAAGGTTTGGCTTGCTAATTAGCTAGCGCCATAATGCCCGGCTTATAAGCAAGGGGTCATCAAACTGGAGGGCTGTCCTGGAGGGCTAGTGACCTTCAGAGTTTGGGGCCAACTTACTTTGACGCACTTGCCTGTAAGGTTTAAGTATACCTAGCAAAACCTTTTATTAGCTAGTTCAGGTGTGTTTAATTAGGGTTGGTCTCTCCCGGACCAAGTTTGGTGGCTGCTGTTAAATGCTATTAGCATTACTGGCAAAAACATCACCCTCCAGATGTGAGCCTTTTTTCAGTTGGTTTACAAATGTGATATTTTAATTAATTAAACCAAGTGTTTAACATTTAAAGTAAAACCTTACAAAGACTGCAAAATTTGCGAGGTGGAGCCCCATGAGTGTATTTTCAGGTAAATGGTTTAAGAATGTGTGTAAAATAACCAACAATTGAATCAGTGTTCCTTCGTAAATCTTTATTAAAAATGGAATTTTGACAGTAGTGAAGACTTCAACACCGACGGTAACTGCATCTAATGAAAACGTTTAAGGGGAAAAAATAAATCTTAAAGCATTAGACGGTAAAAAAAAAAATGTCAATGTAAAGAACTGTGCTGACTCTGAGGGGAAAAAAACTCATGCCAAAGAGGAAAATAAGTATGTGAATTAAAAAAGTGTGCTAAAAAGCCTTTGGAAAAACACTCACAAATCTCTCACAAATCAGTTTTTGTAAAATTAAAAATTTTTTTTTTAATTTTTCTTTAAAGATTTTTTTAAATTAAAATTTATTTTTATAAAATCTGGCAACATTTTTCATATGGTTTAAAACTGAAAAAAACTAGTAAGCCAATCAAATGACTGAATAATAGCACCAACCAATTAAAAGCATTGGTGTTGCTATGGAATTGCTATGGTGCTGGCTGTGATGATTGGCTGGGAAGCAGCAGGTGTGTTTTTAGCAACCAATAGGAATGCTTTTAAGGCACTGGAGGGGTAGTTCAGTTTAGAAGTTGTCGTATCAGGGTAGGTTCAATAGGGGATGTGTTTATCATTTTATTCTCTTGGGTTGGGATTCGCCACGGCGTCAGCAAGGATGTCCGGCCGGAGACACTCGATTGGGCAGTGAATGTTCTGAAAAGAAAAATGTGGATTGTTTTATATAAAACATAATTAAAACTATATAGGTGTAAAAAACAAGCATTAATAAAGTTTACCTGGTATTGTATTTTTTTTTCAGTGGTGTTGCCTATATTAAAAAAAAAAAAATCAGAACTTACCACTTTGGCAATGCCGTCTCCGTAGCGGACTGGCCTCAGCATTTGAGTGTTGATCTCAGTTCCAGGTTTTTTGCAGTTTTCACACCGCCAGCCCTGATGATGCATACACACATTTATCGTACACTGTATTGTTAAGAGAAGTGCAAACTCATGAACGTAGTTATGCGTATAAAGTAAATTCTCGCACCTGCTGTCCTCCGTAACAGGTGCAGGTACAGATTGCACCGAGGTACTCTTTCTGCCACTGGTTGCCCACCTGGTATGTCTTACCATCATCGTAACACGTCGACTCGTCTGTAATCGCAAAGAAAATGCGTTACTGAATAGAAATATAGATTGTACAGATAACCTAAAAGGTTAGCAGTAAGCCATTAAAGGTACGTAATGTAACTGCTCCGGGACTCACGTGGTTCGCACTTGAACTCTCCCTTGCCGTTGCCGAGGCAGGTGCAGCTCATCATGTGACCGTTTTCTGCCTGTCTCTCCCACCGCTCGCCAATGCGATAGTTGTTGCCGTTGTCATGGCACCATTCTGTTTTGGGATTAAACGCACAGTGACCAAAAAACCCACACAACACTGATTTTTATGTTATTGTATCATAAAATATGAGCCAATCAAGTTCCAGGTCCGAAGAGAATTCGACTTTCTTTGTTGATATAGCTGGGCTAGTTTTTTTTTTTTTTTTTGCTTTCAGAATTTACATATTTTATACATTGTGTTTAAATCGCATTTAGATGGTAACTAATGTACGTACTGGAGGAGTCGCAGCGGAAGTGACCACTGCCCAGTCCCAGGCACCTGCACCACAACTTGAAGCCTGTCTCAGACATGCGCTCCCATTCATCTCCCACATTGTAGTGAGCAGCGGTTATGGTGTCGTAGCATGAATCGTCGCTGGCTGGAACCCTTGCTGGATCTGACGGAGAAATTTTGTGTGTGATTACTGTAGAGAAATCATTTAAATGGCTACAATACTAAAATATTTTTAAAAAATGTACCTGTGTTACCGGCGGTTATGACCTCGTCAAGGATTTTGTACTTAAGTGCGTCCTTCAGAGCCTCGACGAGGACGCGGTATGAAGCGCCAGATGTGAGACCGATCAGTGTAGCGCTGGTGGAGGTGGCAGGAAGTTGCATCTGGGACCAAACGAGTTCAAGTAATGAGTGGAATTTAAAGTCTGATTAAGTACCACTGCTACCAGCTAACATGTTTTCTAGAATATTCTAAACATCAAGTTATTACCTGGAACATCTTCTCGTTGCGATTTGTGACAGGTTGGCAGGACACAATGTAGGCTTTGCTCTGCCTAAAGGGTTTCCAGCTGATAGTAGTCTGAGTCTGAGCCTCCTGCGGTGTCCCCGTCTTATTTTCTGGAAAAAGGAAATTGTGAGCATTTCTTTCGCTCAGTTGCACCACTTTGGGCACTCGCGAACCGTCCGACCCTGGAGCGGGCACATAGATCAGAGTTTGGCCCGTTCCAGGGACGTAGGGGTTCGGCCGTTGCCCACTGTGAGGCAGAGTGGGCTGATTGTTGTATTCGGTGTACTCCATGCCCTGGCCGTGCTTGTCTGGTCTCGGCTGCACTGTCGGACCCATCACGTTCACCACAATTTCCGTCTCAGGTACGTCCAGGGGACCAAGGCTGCTGTGCGATCGTGAAGGCAGTGTAAAGTCTGATTCCTCTGAGAGCAGAAAAGCCATTAGTAGCAAAGCGGAAAAATTAACAAATAAATAAAGACGGCGACGAACGGCTAGATGAGATCCAAGGAGGAACAGATACAAAACAAAAAATTAATATAAATATTTAAGGTGGTTGCTATGATGTACGTAACTGGGATGTGCAGTTTAGTTATCCCCAATGTACTTTTATTATGTGGCCGGACTTTCCTGCACATTCCATCATTCATTTTAATGTTTTTTTTTTCATTTCTCTGAAATGTTGATTGAGTTTTTCCTTTTGGATCATAAGCATCAGGTTGCAATTTGCCTCTGTTTAAAGTCACAATTACATTTTTCAATCAGAAAAATGAATAGCACAGCACATGTAGTAGCATGCGCAGCATTACAGTAGGCCTCATTACTAGCATAACTGAGCCGGCTGTAACACAAAGGCTAAGAGTCATCAAAGCGGCTCAAAACTACTTTTTGTCTGCTTTTACCACTGAGCAACAAAAAGAGTGGTTCAAAAACACAAGCACTCAGTTTGCTGTTATTACAAATAAGGGTTGGCATTTGTATGTGCTTACGTGTTGTGGCCCTGCCCACCAGTGCTGGACTTCTCATTGTGTTCTGCAGAGCGATGATTTTTATGATGTACACAGTGGCTGGTTTCAGATCTACAATCACATCAATGTTTAATTGCGACAACATTTGGAGGACATCTGCTTTAATCACCCTAAATCACATCATTGTATATACGATATACCTGTGATGGAGGCATAGTTGGCACCGGCATGTGGCCGTGGTGTAAGCTCCCTTGGGCTTTTTCCTTCTTCTTCGTAAGTGACGTAATATCCTGTAATGCGGCTGGTGGGTGGCTGCCATTTGAAGGAAATTGAAGTCGGAGTCAGAGCCAGGAACTGGAGGTCAGTGGGGGGCGGGAGGGATGAACCAACTGAAGGTTGAAAAAAACATACACACAGTGAATCAAGGGCACCATATGGTACCAAACTGATTGTAATATTTTGTTTTTGAAATTCATATAAGAAAACTATGTTGTGTGTACTTGTTTTGGCGATTAGGGTAAAGGGTGCACTGCGTCGGTCTCCATTAAGTGTGTAGATGTTGATTGAGTAAGTGGTGGCAGGCTGAAGACCTAAAAGACCAAACAGAGCTTTAATATAAAGTAACAAAAGTTAATCTGATTTTTATTTCATTATTTTAAGTATTATTTACCGGTTATCACGACACTGCGTTGTTCAGCTGGAATCTCCTTCCTGATAGTTGGACTCTCTCCAGAAAGGGGCTTGGCTTCAATCAGGAAGCCTGTCATTGGCTCGATCTTGGAGCGCCAGCTGATCGTAATGCTTGTGTCCTTCACTTCGTTGATGCGAGAGCGCCGGGGTGGGCTGATGTCTGTCAAGCCAATCAGAAAAAACATGTTTTGTTTTACCCACACACTCCTATGCTGTCTACTTTTTTTCATTTCTCCTTGTCTCTTTCATTGGTATCTTTCTTGAAACCTGATGTATTTCTTCATTAAGAAAAACAATCACTTTGAACTATTAAAGCAGCAGGATTGTTGCATAGTTTTGGACCATTAAAAAAAATCACCTGAAGCATCTTGATTGAAATATTATAGATGTATAGATTATAGATGTATGCAAAATGTGACCAGTAGGCGAAGCTTAATCATAAAAACAACAGCCAATCACATAGCAGTAGTACATTATTCTGAAGTTCTGAGTGTCTGGACCCTGTACCTTGTTCTTTGCTCTTTTTGTAGTTAATCTTCCTATTCTGAAAATTCTCTTTTTTCAAGCTGTCAAATTAAAGGTATAACAATTATTAATAGGAACATTTTCATTATATCAACATCTTCACCTTCAGTTGTAGAGATCTCTCCAATAAGTGGTGGGCTGCTGGCTGAATCCTTTAAAGCGTACACATGCACCTCATACAAAGTGGAGACCTGGAAACAAAAAATTGGTAGAAATTGTACTGTAAAAATTTGTTGCATATTTAAAAAATGCAACACAATTAGTGACATATCGGAGTACAACAGGGGTGGACTGTAGGGCCTGTATAGGAAAAGTTTTTTTTTATATAATTGCTAATTATCTGTGCAATCAAAATGAAAAAGATGACTATTAGGTAGCTATTTTTTACCAGAAGTCCAGTGACTGTGGCCTGCATGGCATCAGGAGCGACGTTCAACTCTTTTGGATGTGCAAAATTATTTTTGGGTGTCACAAGAATACGGTATCCATTTAGTCTGACACTCGGTGGCCTCCAGAGCACCACGAAGGATGACGGGCCCACGTCTCCGAACTGAATGTTTGTGGGGGAAGGAACACCTGCTGAGGGTGGAGTATAGGTTGCGACATAATAAATACATGTGTGACCACTCTTTGGTTAAGTTCTTTAACGCAGCATGTCTCACCAGTGGTGTGTGTTCCCTCCGACTCTGGGGTGGAGCTTCGGTCGGTCAACCCAGAACTGTCTACATCAGGGAACCTCATGTCTGTGGGACGGTCTGGTGCTAAATAACAGAGACGAAAATCATATGGTAAGACTAGGAATAATCCAAATGATATTTTTACACCTTTACTGAAATATCGTTTTTTCAATATATTGTATAGAGTATATCTTTGCTGTATCATATATACTTTCTATATTTTATTGTTCTATAAAAATGTTCACTATAATTTCTATTTATGGATAGACTTTTTATGTAGCTTTATTCAGGGATGGATTGTCCAGGAGCCTAATGTGAAAACAATAGTAATAACAATTAAATTACATTACAATTAAAAATGCTGGCAACATATTACTGTAGCAGCTCTAGGAAACATACGCATGTCAACTTACTTTCGATTTTAGTTGCTTTCTGCACCACCGGTGTGCTTTCTCCATCACGACTGATGGCATAGACGCTGATTACGTACTCCACTGTTGGTACCAGACCTGTTATTCGCAGCTCTGTCTTATCTGAGGACAAAAACAAGCAAAAACAGCACATTTCCTGAATATCTGTTAGTCACACATGAAACCTTGTATTTTGTGATGCATCCAGGACTTACCAGGTCCCACCTCCTTGGAGAAGGTGGGTCCCACTCCGTTTTTGGGTTTCCCAGTGACCCTGTAGCCTGCGACCGGGCCTCTGGCAGGAGTCCAGCGCACTATGATGGCCTGGTCCTGGACATCACTCACATCTAGATCTGTGGTAGACGGAGCACCTGGGACAAAAGAAAAAAAACGTAAAAAAAAGCGTAAGTTGGTTTGATTAAGAACATACCAAGTCTGTAATTATCTGTATTTTATTTGGTATTACTGCTGCACTGGATCAGTGCTATTTCTGTTCTCAGATCATTATTTTCTTAGATCAGTTTATTAAAATAATAACGTTCACCCCTTACCTATGCTCGAGGACAGACTGGGACTCACTCTGCTTCACTGACCCAAGGCTACAGTTTACACTACATTTGATCACCATTACCATAAGCTGTAATTAATGGATATTCTGTGTCACCCAGATGAGGATGGGTTCCCTCTCAGGTCTTGTTCCTTTCAAGGTTTCTTTTTACTTCATCTCAGGGAGTTTTTGTTTGCCTCAGTTGCCACCGGGTTGTTTATTAATGGACAAACTTACACTTTTTTACTGTTACTGCATTCTGTGTAAAGATGCCTTGAGATAATGTCTATTGTTAACAGCGCTATACAAATACAAATAAAATTAAAATTAATATTATTCTTTATTAAAACTATTCCATGATAAATTTATTCATCTTAATCGCCCCTGATCTTGGCTCAGTATTACTCTGTAGTTGTGGTGTTTCATGTTAACTATGTTTCCTGATCTGCGTTAATCCTGGCTCAGGATTATGTATTATTATTTTGGTTCTAGAACAGTTTTAGTCTCTACTCTTTGGTCATTTTTACCTCAGGTCCTAGATTGGTATGATTTTTGATAAACAGTAGCTATGGTTCCCGTTAAACTGGAATATTGCATTTGTTAGCACCGTTTTCATCCAAAGAGTCAAAGAATAATATCGATACTTCCTGATAAACTGGCGCCAAATGTAAAAAAAATGATTTCCGAGGTTCGTTGACATTTTCTATCAAGAAACCCTAGCCAGAATCGAACCCGGAGCCCAACTGCGTGCTGCCTCCTTAGCCCATTACGCTATGGCACCAACTCACTTCTTTCTAATGTATATCATTTAAAAATGTTCGGACCTCAACCTCCACTTAAACATATCAGTCACTTTTAGCTATTTTTATAATCACATGATCTGTTGAAGCACTGTTGAAACGTTTTTTAATGCACATGCTGGAATTTATTCGGTAAATGTTTTCATCGTAGTTTATCTGTAAAAAGTTTATCCATCAGCTGTGTGTGTAATTTTTAATTTTTGGAAAGGATTTATGCACATCTTGGTGAATGGAAACAGCTACTGTTTTCTACATCCGGATTATTCTGTAGTAACTCACCGTGGCTACCGGTGCGGTGTGTAATGATGGTCGGTGTGCTGGATGCTGGACTGTCTCCTCTTCCGGTCACTGCGTAAATGGTGATGGTGTAATCTCTTCCTGGTTGCAGACCACTGATGGTGGCTGTAGAGTCTGTCCCAGGCACAGTGAACTCCTGGCCAGGACCTCGTTCTCCTGTGAATTTGAATTCAACACCATCTTTTACTGATTTCATTTCCTATTTCTGCACGATGTTATTTTACATAATAATTAAGAATAACATTAATCTGTTTCCCACATACCACTTTGTCCATATTTGATTCTGTAGTAACGCACTGGAATAGCAGGAGCGTCCCAGGAGATGGTGATGCTGGTTGGGGTGGATGAGGTCACCTCCAGGTCAGTGGGAGCATCCGAGACTAAACATCATTTAAAAAAGGTAGAATCAAAAAAAATTATAATCATATAGAATAAAAAAAATTGTGTGTGTTGTGCTCACTGGTAGACTGTGTGCCGGTGAGAGGTTGACTCTCCTGGCGGCCGCTGATGGCGTAGATGTGCAGGGTGTACAGTGTGTCGGGCTGCAGGTTGTTCAGGGCGTAATGTGTGCGGCTTGGTGGCAGACGCTCCTCATGACGGCGGCCCCCGCTGGTCGCCTCGTATACCAGTCGGTAGCCCGTGATCTGGGCGCGTGGGGCTCGCCAGTTTGCAGTGAAAGAGTGTGTTAAGACATCAGAGAAGATAAGAGCGGTGGGAGCGTCGAGAACTGGGTAAGGATTAAAGACCAGCATTAGAACTGAGACAAAGATGGAATTTTGGATTTAGAAATAGGTTCCCGACTCACTCGTGGTCTGTCTGCCTGTGATCGGGATGCTCTCTCGCTCACTATACACACACGACACGCTCACCATGTACTCAGTGACGGGAAGCAGATCTAGAAAAAAAAAATGGGGGAAGAAAACAAGAAATAGTATAATAAAATAAAAAATATTGTATATTGTGATAAAATAATAAAAAAAACACATTGGCAATACAATGCATTTTATTATTATTATTATTATTATTATTATTATTAAAAAATGGTCATACTCTGAAGCAGGTAGGTGCTGGTGGCGCCGCCCACATTGACTTCTTGCACATTGTCGTCATCGTTGCTCGGATGATAGCGAATCACAAAGCGGCTGATCTCTGACTGGCGGACAGAGGGGCGGGTCCAGGAGAGGCGCATGGAGTCTGGTCCAACCTCGCCGAATTTCAGGTTGGTGGGAGCGGGAACGGCTGAAACACAGAGGGACACGAGAACACTAAAGTTTCTACATATTTAGCAGCTCTGGAAAACTATTTTGTGAAAATGTCCGCAGGACATGTATATACACAGAACCTTTACATGCACAGTGCAGTGATAATGTATAATTTCAACCATGTATAATATTCGATGTATATATTATAATTTTACAGGTTTCTTTAGGTAGAAATGATGTGTTTTAAAATTGAACTATTGAAAATATTTGTTTCTTATTTATTTTTATTTGGACCTTTAATGATCCATTTCACTTCCTTTCCCCTGGTTTCATTTTTTACTGTCACCATCCAAATTAAAACTTTTCGTCTACATTTTATTAATGTACAAAAATATAGATTAATAATTCTACTAAAATTAGTACTAGTTAATCAGATACAATTTGGGTTCAATTTACAAAAACACAGGTTAAAATTAGAAAAGGTCAAATAAGAAGATTAAAATTAAAAGTAAAATCTTTATAACTAAACATAAACTAAACATTAAGGCTTGATTTCTTTGGTTAGTTAGTTTTTATTTAAAATTAAATATTTAATTTGGTAATTAAGATCAAATAAATTTTATTTATCATTAATTTAATTGATTTAATTAAGTTGAAACTCTTGTAAAACCCCAAATTTTACATTTAGTTTTAAAATACATTTTTTTATCTGCATTTTTTAAAAGTATCATCACTTCCTGATAAACTGGTTCAAAATATCAAACAGATAAATTAGATTTTCGTTTTCCGTTTATGTTTTCCATCAAGGATGGTCATCACTTCTTTCATTCTTATTTTAACTGTCTTCATTGTCGACAAATGTCTTCGTTTTAATTAATTTATTAAAAATGACATTACATTTCTAAATTAAATTTTAAACCTTAGTTAATAAAGCTAATCGACTAATTTGGATTTTAAACTGGTGTCCATTTGAAAGACCAATTTAAATTAGCCCAGTTTTTCTCTGTACAGCCACATAGCAGGTTAAATAAATTCACCAGCTTGCGTTTGCTGTGTGATCGTCGTTGGCTCGCTCTCCCTTTCCTCCGTTAGCACAACAATGCTAATGTGGTAGTCAACACCGGGCTCCAGCCCCCGAACCAAATAAAAACCGGTGGACGAATCCAGTGTATCCTCCAGGATGGGTAAACTCTCCCCGGTGGCCAGTACCGTGATGTGGTAGCCCGTAACGGCAGCGTGGGTTATAGGCGTCCACTGAATTCCGATAGTGGTGTCGGTGACGTTGACGTAGCCGAGGTCTTTCACCTTCGGCACGTCTAGAACGAGTGCGGTTAGAATTAAAGCAGAGAAGAAAACAGATCACGATGATGAGCAATTAGAGATTTGATTTGAGGAAATTAAATAAAATGATTTTTCATTTTTTAAAGTTAATCAATTATGCAACCACATGCAACACAACTTTACAAAAAATTATATAAGCTACAAATTACAAAACAGAGCACCATCATGAATCGTCAGAATTTTCATTAAAAAAATGCAAGATTAAATTTATCATGAAAAATGAATTAATATATCAATGCAGCCAGAATTAATATAGAATTGATTGAAAGCTATTTTTTATAGATAATAGCTTAATTAAAATTAAAAAAGAAGAGTTGTGTTATAGAAAAATAAAGCATGTAGCAATCAAAGTTCTTGCAATTCTAGAACCTCCACTTTATGTCCAATTTTTGGCTTCTGAGAAGTTTGCAGTCCGCCATCTTTTTGTTCCGCTTGACTATTTGGGAATTTGTATTTTTTATGTAACCAATAATTCTAACACCACCAGAACCTCTGCATGACGATGGTGAGTGTTTACCTTGTGTGATAACCGATGAGATGGGTTCGCTCTCCATATGGTTTTTAACAGCGTAGACGCTGATGTTGTACTCAACACCAGGGCTCAGGTTCTCCAGCGTACAGGAGGTCTCCCCATCTCGAACAAACTCTTCCAGAGAATTCCCACGCTGCCCTGTGGTTGGTGTACATGTCACCCGGTACCCTGTGATGTCTAAGGATGAGGTCAAGAGTGAAATGTCAGGTATAAATATACAACATTAATATATATTTTTCTTTAAATGACAGGACAGAGGTGAAACTGGGGAGAGGATTGTTTTGGGACCGGAGGGGCCCCAAGCCGGAACTGAACCCGGGACACCCAGAGCACCACAGCACCGGTCATTTTCCTCTATTTTTTCATTTTCACTTTGCATTTTTAATCTCTATATTTCTTACTTACTTATGTTTTTATAAATAGCATGTATGGCTATTAAGAAATCACAATATAATGATTTAACAATATAAATATAATATAACTATAATATAATATATAATATCTAATATATAATATAATAATATATATAATATAATATAATATAATATAATATAATATAATATAATATAATATAATATAATATAATATAATATGTAGATATGTTAAATTAACTTCAAGGAGTAATAAATAAAAAAATTAATTATTAAATTAATTAAACAGATATAACTTATTTAAGCAAAAAAAACTATTTAGCATTCGAAGTAAAAATGAAAAAAAAAAAGTATTATTTAAAACTAAAAAAAAGAAAGTAAAATAGAGATTAAAAAATCAAGTGTGTTAATGTTAAATATGACATAATTCTTATATAAAAAACGATTTAGCATACAAAGTAAAAAAAATATATATATCAAATATGTTAATGTTAAATAATACAAACATAATTTAAGTAAAAGCAATTAAGTGTGCAAAGTAAAAATGAAAAGAGAGGTGGATCTAAAATTTATAACAGGCGGGGAAAATGTTGACCTAAAAAAAAAACTGAGAATTCTTTAATTATTTTTTTTATCTATATATAAAAAAGTAAAATTAGTTCAGTCCAAAAGTAGCATAAAAAATGAACATTATTTTGTTCATGGCAAAAAATAAAGCATAAATATATATGTGTGTGTGTGTGTGTGTGTGTAGGTGTGTGTGTAAAAAAGTGCTGATTGTGTAAAAAAAAACCCTGACTTTTGTAGGGTTTAAAAACATTTTATACAAAAAATTACATTTTATAAAAAGAAAAAAATTCTAACCATTTTTGATTTACTATAACTAACATGTAGTAACACACAGACACACAGCTGAGGTGTGTATTTACCGGGAGTGGTGGTCGGTTGCCAGTATACATTGAGGTTGCCGGTGTCGGGGTTGGACACTAGATTTAGATGACTCGGTGGGGACAAAGCTACAGAACAAACACGATCATTAGACAGTTTAATATTCATATCAAACATACAAGTCCATCGTATCACACACGCCATATTCTTCTTCTTCTTCGGTTTTCTTACGTGTGACAACGTTGCGTGTGATGGGGCTGCCCGGTCTGCGTCCACTGAAGATGGGCTGCAGGCTGTAGGTGTACTCCACTCCGGGGGTCAGGCCTGAGATGTAGATACTTCCTGAGTCGGAGGTCACGACCCTGGGAGCCTCGCCACCCTGACTGGGCTTTACTGACATCTGATTTAAAAAAAAATAGACAATGAGCAACGATCCATTTTTCTCCTCATAAGTCAACAAGATGTTACAGCTGCTGTAGAGACAATATAAAAGACCCAGTTATAGTAAAAATAAAACAAAAGTATAGAGAATATTAACATTTTCCTCAGATGTGTTGGTCAATGCTTTAAAAAAACGACTCTGTACAATTAAATAATGTGCAAATACACTTAGCACCAGCCGCTAACCATAGATATAAGATTTCCACTATTTAGAGATTTTAAGAAGGACATAAATAGAAAAAGTGGTTAAAGTAGTGAGAACGCTTTTGCTAGTCACATGGAAAACCATGGACGTAAAGTAAATGAAGTCTTATAATTAAAGCTAATTCTTTATTTAGGTAGAATCTTTGTTTAGAGGCGAAGACAAGTGACAGAAAAAAGTCCTTTAAAAAAGAAATTAGTTAAAGTTGCTAAGTACTTTTTACAAATAGTAACCGAGTTACATCATTATTAAAGTCATTAATTACCAGAGGAAATAATTTGGATGTCCCCCAATATTAAATGTTAAATAAAAGAAATGTAAATTATTATAATAAATCATTGTACATTTATCGACACTATTGTAGCGTTGTAGTGTCATGTGACCATTGAATTGGATTGGATTCATTAGATTAGAATTACTTCTGACATGGAGCGACTCTTCCTCGTCTTTCACTTCCAGTTTGTGACTTTGAACTTGCTGGACTTGTCATCACTCCGAAGTCTGTAGTACCTTTAAATTTTATTCATACTACCCGTAACCTTACTATATAAAACAGAATTTTTTAACAATTAGGAAATACGTACTTAATTAAATGTAGTACATACTATAGACAGAGCCGTTGACGCTGGTATGTACATCTGCCCATGCTTGTGTGTGAACACTTGCACTATTTGGCTTAACCCAGTTATGTCGTTATCTCCCATCTCACCCCACACACCGGAGAAAAAACGTTCTATGACTGAAAGATTCTACTCGGATTAAAACCGCTTGAATGAGTTTAATTATAGTAGCGCCGCATTGTATTGTTAATATCGGTAACTGTGTGTAATGAGGGAAACATTCATTCGTTTGATTACTTGTTACCGAAAAAAAAAGGAGGGTGTTTTTTTATAACGCCGTTATTCCCAACACTGGTGATAGTAAACACATTTAGCATTTGCTGCTATCCAAATTTCCATGATCTGCACCATTTTAAAAAAGGACATAAGGTTGAAAGAGTTTAAAAGAGTAAGACATTCTTTGCAAGGCTACAACGAAACAATAACCACAAATTATATGCTAAAACTAATCGTTTAACTGAGTCTTTCTATGCAGGCAAATAAAAAACAAAGTGCCTAAAAATCTTACAAAAGTATAAAGAAAATCAACATTGATCCCTGCCGTGTTAGTAAAATGTCGCAACTACAACAAAAAAAAATATTCAACTAAAATTAACCGTAAACATGTATCATTAACTGCTTAAGATCGTATGCTGTGTCGTTCGTTTACCTTGTAGCTGAAGCGAGGAACAGGAGTCCAGGAGATGATGATGGAAGTGTCTGTTACGTCCGTGGAGAAACGTGGGGCGTTACCGACTGGCACAGCTGTGGAACAGAAAACACTTGGTGTGTCAAAAAGGTGTCAAATATAACAAATATTTGTTTTTTTTTCAACTGGCAACCATTTCCAATGACGCAATCTGTGAAAAAAAGTATTAGCAATGGCAATGTTTCTTTTTAATACCTTTTTATAGCTTCACCTGTTTTATATATAATTAGCGAAGTTGGTTTTTTAAGCTAGATATGTATACTCCAACTAATTGCTGTGTTTGTAAACTTACAGGTGGTAACAGTTCCAGAGACACCCTCACTCAAAGTGTTGCCCTGTTCCGAGTGCAGTGTGATAGTGTACATCGTGTCTGGTCGCAGGTCCTGGATGGTGTACTGCGTCTCTTCGGGTCGGACCCTCCACTGCTTCGGGGGGGTGGTGTCCTCAGCCGTAATGACAAGGCGATAACCGGTGATTGGGGCTTGTGGAGCAGACCAAGCAACCAAAACAGTGTCTTCTGTGACATCTGGGAAGCGCAGCTCCGTAGGAGCGTCAGGTCCTGAGGGAACAAGAGGTCAAAAAAGTTAACAACGGAGTCATCTTTGATATCGCTTGAATAAATACTACACAGATGTTTGTACAGACTCACTTGTCAACTTCTCGCCCACCAGCGGCTGGCTCTCGGTTCCTCCGTAGACAGAGTAGACGTAAATGCGGTACAAGGTTCCAGGCTGCAGATGTGTGATCTCGGCATAGGCGTTGGGCGTGACAGGAAGCTGTAGAGATCTCTGTGTTGCACGGCCATCTGAGCCCACGGGCTCGTAGGTCACACGGTAGCCCGACACCTCGCTGGGTGGTCCTTTCCATGTGATGGTGATCTTTACATCAGTCACCTCGTAAAACTGCAGCTCAGTCGGTGCCTGGACTTCCTCTAAGGGCGGAGTCACCAGAAGGTCACGTTTAAAATGGAAACAAAACATTTAAATAAACAAAAAGGTTAACATTTATGGGATATCCTGATGTGACAAAAGATGTGATGCATTCCTCACCGGGCTGCGCCTCTCCAGCTGTGTGCACCTGCAGCACCACTGGCTCACTCTCCAGGTTTCCCTCTACAGCAAAGATACTGACGTTGTATGACTGACCCGGCTGTAGGTCAACCAAGGTCACTGAGGTCACCGTCTCAGGCAGAATGAGTTCAGTGCTGCTGCCCTCAAGGCTTGGTGTGTACACCACACGGTAACCTAAACACACACTCAAATTAAATTCCAGTTTGGAATCTGGATAATTGTATCACTTTTGTATGTTTGGAACATACCGGTGATCGGTGCTTGTGGTTTGGTCCAGGAGATTACGATGGATGTTTCTCCAACATCTGTAACTCTGTGTTCAGTTGTAGTGTCAGGAGCTGAGAGTCACAGACATGTTAGACGCTATGCTTTGTCCTAAGATAATTATCCAGTTTTCAAAAGCTACTCTTTGTAACTTGATAGCTGGTTGATTCTGTTAGCTTTCTAAGACCCTAGCGTATGTCACTAGCTGGTGTAGTGTAAGTTCTTTGGTGACATGGCTTAAGAGAATTCTAGCTAAATAGCTAGAGGGTCAAGTAGCATGTTTGCTAACAGCTAACACATGTTGCTTGCTGTTTTATATGTTGATACCCATTACTAAGTGGTAATTTTTTTTGCCCAAACCTATTTGTCAAAATTCCCACTGATCTGATAGTGAGTGCAGTAAATTTGCTCGCTAATATCACAGCTAATGTTTTAATTTTAAAGGAAATTTATAAGCCCCCTTTAGTGGAAAGGTAAATAACAATTCTTTACCAGTGGTCTGAGTGGTGGTGAGGATGAGGTTCATGTTTCCCTCCGGCTCGACTTCGTAAACCTGAACCTGATACGTTCGGCCTGGCAGGAGTCTGTCGATGTTCACCGATGTGGATGTGCGAGGAAGATCTGCGATAAAAACAAAAAAATGTTAAATATAAACCGCTGTCATTTTTATGGTTAGTAGATTTTCTAAGATCGTTTACTCTAATGCTACTTGTCTGTTTAACACTGGTTTGTGTGTATGATGGGCATGTTTTCGTTACCGATCACAGTGGGCTCTGCTCCCTCCTCTGACAGCTCGTACTGTACCCTGAAACCTGAGATGGTTTCTGATGCTGATGTCCAGGAAACAACAAAACTGCTGGACGTGATCTCGGTGATGGATTCAGAAGCATCCACAACTCGAATGTTATTTCTGGTCACACCCTCCGTCGGAATCACTAGAATAACAAAATAAAGAAATCAAGTTTACTGGCATGATAGTCTGTAGGTTTGCTAGTTACCTAGAATCTTACGTCAAAAATTCGTTTTTGGACTACAAAGATTAGCTTGTTTACTATAATAATAGTTTACAAGCTGCTTGTTTATTATGATGCTGATTTAAGCATTAGCTGGTTTATGGGCTGTTATAATTTATTAAAAGCTAGTTTATTGATTAATTTATTGCAATTAACGTCAGGGTGCTAACGGCTGAGCGGTGCAGTGACTTACGTGAGCCATAGGATGTGGTGAAGTCGAATCTGGTGACCTCTCTGTGACCGTAGCTCAGGATGCTGATGAGCTGGCCCTCATATGTAAGCCCTGGCTTCAGGCCTGAGATAGTGTAGGAGTTAACGTGGCCCGGAATGACGACCTCCTTCCATGGAGTGCGAGTGTTTTTCTGACTCGACAAACAGCAAACAGCGAAGAAAAGATGAGTGCCGTGTATTTACACTTCTGTTTTAACAATCACTTTTTTACTTATTTTTAAAAAATTATTTTTATTTCTGGATGAAATTACAATTAACATTAGACTAGCAATTATGCTTTCTTTTTCCTTTTTCCTTCTATAATTTTCTCTTTTTATTAGTCTGTTCTCTCTCTCTCTCTCTCTCTCTCTCGCTCACCTTCTCTTTTTCTCTCTCTTGTAATCATTCCTGATTTTTATATTTCCTCCCTTCCTCCATTTAAGCTTCTTGTTTCTTTCCTTAACCACATTTCTTCTTGTCTTCCCAACCTCTCATGAACAACTTTTTTTATGCTTTTGCTAAGCCACTCATAACTTTTTCTTATCTTTTGTCTAAACTTCTGCAAAACTTTCTTAAATCCAGACCTGTGTGTGTGTGTGAGTGTGAAGTCCAAGGCCTGTGTGCTTGTTTGTGCGTGATTGCGCGTCATGGTCTCTCCTCCTGTACCTTTGTGTAAATATCTCTTCCACATGTTTGTGTACAGAAGTGAAAATTTCCCTGAAGAGGTTGGCACTAGTACAGATTTAACAAATCAGGCTTCAGTGCATATTTTTTAGTACGGAAAATCCAGAGGCTATAAAGATCTAACAGAAATTCCTGCAGTGTAAATCAAATCGGTGTCCTGCAGAGTTTAGCTTCAGGCCTAATCAAAAACGCCTGAGCCATCTAATCAAGAGCTTGTTAGGTATACTTGAAACTTTCAGACAAGTGTGTTGAGGCAAGTTTGCGCTAAACTTTGCAGTGCAGCTACATGGTCACATAGGATAATTTGCATAATGTTACAAAAAAGCTTATTATAGGTTATTTAGATATGAAAACAAGTCCGGTCCTATAAGTGAGCCTTGAGGTACACCACCCTGAACACATGCTAGTGTTAACCTACCACTTTCCACTTGAGGATGTACTGGGTGATATGGGATGATGCCGGGGGGTTCCACTGGATAGGGTGCGAGTTGGGCTGGTTTCCTGTCTCTGTGATGGTCACGCGCACTGGAACTATTGGAAAAAAGTTAGCAATACAAATAGTATTAAACGAGAATAGCAACAGATTTTTCTTTTCTTCCTTTTTTTTGATTTCCTCTTTTCACTTATTGTTAAATTATTTATTCTTTTTTATTTCGGTCTGTTTAACTACCACCATATTTAATCTTCCTACTTTACTTTAACAAAATATCTTTTTTTATTTGTTATTTAATCCCTTTCCAACTTTCTGTAATTTACCATAACTATTTATTTTGTATTTTTGCTTTTTCACTGTTTCAGTCTTTATCTTCTTCCATTGTTTAATTGTAACTTCACTGTCTGGACAAAAGCCTACCTTTTAAAAGAAATAATTATTTTAGCGCAACCAGCGGGCTGTGTGGAAATGTTCTGCCTAAGGCAGGAAAGAAGTGCAAGTAAAGAAGGAGTCACATGTCTTAATTAGTTTGGATGACTCAAAATAGAACAGTCAGCTGATTCTTTCTGATTACTAATCAATGGACTGACAGCATCAACATCTGGCTAAGGTCCAAACTGTTAATCGTACAATTTCTCTAAACATTTTTTCTCTCTAACCAGAAAAAAACTTTTGCTCTCTAACCAGAAGAAAACTCTCTAACCAGAAGAATCAAGCTTTGCTTGATTGACATCCGTCTGTTTCAGAATCCTAGCTGTACTTAGCCCCACCCATTTTACACTGAGAATGCTTATGTTATATTTAACGTCACTGGAAATTTTTATTTTATTTAGAATTTAATGTCTTATTATTATTGTTCAGATTTTAACTTACGCCTGGACTGGAGTGGCTCACAGGCCTGTTCTCCGATCCCGTTTCCATAACAGGTACACCGATACTGAACGCCATGGTTCACTTTATCCCACGTCTCTCCAATTTGATAGAACACTTTTGTCTCTACGTCCTGGCACTGATCTGCAGGCGAAAAAGAAATATTTATATTAGCAAAGTGCAGATGTTCTTTTTTTCTTCAAGATGTCAACCGAACGGGAAACATCTGCACTGGCACAGTTTCCAAAGAAGCTCTTAATGTCTCCCTCTACTTGAGTCCAAAGAGCTCTAAGTTTGTATTCTGTAGAATTTTAGTAGAAATTAAAAACAGGCAACGGAAATGAAAAGTACACAAGAACAGAGCATATCTTACCAATAGGGTCGCATTTCCAGCGGCCGCGGCCCTGACCAAAGCATGTGCAGTTCATCATGTAGCCCTCTCTGTGGCGCTTGTCAAATTTCTGGTCAACTTCATATGTGAGTCCGTCTACAATACACTGATCTGATAAACAAAAAACACACTGTTAACTTTTTCACATGTGAGTAGCCAAATGTGTGAATTCTATTAGGTACAGAATAATTTGATTTGGGTTTTGGGAGATAATGAACAATCTTATTCTGTGTTCTCATTCGATTACATACAAATGCAAAGATGTGAATAGAGGCGACATCTCCTTGGGTGACTTAAATGACGCTAAACGTCATTTGAAACTCGACCTCATTTGGGTCCGCCACACAGGTTTTAAAATGTCAACTTGAGCAGAAAATTTGCATGACACATTGTCACAGGAGCCAATCAGTGAAGAAGTTTTAAACACATCCTTTAGATCAGACAATAGAGAAAAGCATTATTGTAGCTGTCTGTGGGCACCTGGAAATTGATGTTTTACAAATAAATACATTGCACGAGTGAGGCGAAAAAACATCCCGCAAGTAGTCTAGAGCAAGTGACGCAATGCGCATGTTTGCTAAACGTTTGGTGTGAAAGCAGCTTTAGGGTTTGTGCAGAAGTAATACAAAATTTAGGTAACAGAAGCAATAGGTATAAATATACAGAAATAACTATACAACGGGGGCAGCATGGTGGCGTAGTGGTTGGTATTGTTGCCTCAAAGCAAGGGTTTTCATGTTCTTCCCATGCTTGCGTGGGTTTACGCTGGGTACTTTGGTTTCCTCCCACAGATCATAAAGATACAGTAGTAATGTAGTAATATTACTATACAATATTCTATATCAGAAATAACTATACAACAGGGGCAGCATTGTGGCTTATTGGTTAGACTGTTGCCTCACAGCAAAGGTTTGGGTTCTCCGGTTTCCTCCCACAGCCCAAAAACATGTATGTTAAATTGATTGGTGATTCTAAATTGCCCATAGGAGTGAGTGTAAGTGTGTGTGTGGCCCTGTAATAGACTGGCGACCTGTCCAGGGTGACCCGGTCCTGCCCTTCACCCTTTCAGAACCAGATGGGATAGACTCCAGCAGACCCCCGTTATACCGAATTAGTGAATAAGCGGGTATAGAAGATGAATGAATAAATAAACTATATGTTTTTTTTATTGTAGCTATAGTAATAGAAATAAATACCAAAGTTTTACAATAGGTACTATGGATATAAAAATAAATACACAGTTTGTGCTTTGGAAGCTTAGTTATAGTTTTGGAGTTAGAAATAAATCTGAGGTTCAAGTTACATTTGCTATAAATATAAATAAATTAAGGTCACAGACAAAGATTTGGCAGCTATTGTAATAAATATAAAATAATTTTTTGGTTAAATTAAACACAAACACTAAATTCAGTACTGAGAATTATTTTTGACTTCCTTTAGATTTGGAATCAAATTAAATAAAACAAATTTAAAATCGTACCTCGAAGCTGCGAGTAAGCTACGCAGCTCCACTCGCCCCGACCATTGCCCAAACACTTGCAACGCATCATGTGACCCATGGTGTCATGGCGCTTATCCCACTCATCCCCCAGGCGGTACATTACGTCGTTTACGGTGCAGATTTCCTCATGAGCTGCAGAACAAAGAGAATTTCAGCGGTTTGTTATGGCTATTTCTGACACCATTAAGTTTTATATCTTGAACAAAACAATATGATATATGATTTTTTCTGGACTCAGTCAAGTTTATATGAGGTTTAATTAGGTATGAATCAGGCTTAGCTTTAGACTTTGACTGGCAGTAATTGAGAGTAAGACTACAGTCATGGTTTAGTTTGGTTTTAATCAAGATTTAAAATGTAGCTTTGTTTTTGAAATGAAATCCCAGCATGTTCTCTTAAAAAAGGGTGGAACTCAAAGCTGTGGCTAAGTCAGTCACAAATCAGGGACTAGTTAGGGACTAATAATTATTCCCCTTATAAAGTCTCCCTCTCATGATGACATAATGACTTTTAAATCCTGTGCTCTGCTTTTGACGACCTGGACGCCGGCATGGCTGGGATCATAAAAAAAGCTATTTGCGTCCACAAAACCAAACCTCATGGCAGAGATTCAGATGAAAAGAATGAATCAGTGTAATCGTCTGGCTGTCCAGCTGAGTCCCAGCATGTGCATTAAATCCTAAAGAACTTCTCCTTAAACTGAAGGTAAACTCTGCAAAAAAAAGCAACAGAATTTGTTTGTAGACACGACAAACCTGCCATGGGACAGAATCCGTAGTGTCGCTCATTATCGTAGTTTGCTGTAGTGCCGCACCACTTCATCCCATCGCGTCGGCCATCAGCTGTGCAGTCTGTGTAATTACGATCGTTGTACAGGAAGGGAAAGTAGCACAGAGCTCCATTGGAGTTTCCACCACGAGTCGTCACCATCACTGCAACGCAAGAGTAAAAAAACTTCATGCAAGCAGCAGCTACAAGCAAGTCAATTCCTGTAGGTAAACCAGTAGCAGCTTCTACTTATTAAAAATATTACAACCAGACATGTTCAATTCTGCATTTATCCATCATTAGCTGATGGACTACATGAAAATGAAGAAGTTCTCCAAAAAAATCGAATTCAGGTGACATTTTAAACCCAAAACCAATAAATTTATTCCTGAAATTGGGGGTTTGTATGAAATCAATGGATAATTGTACATTTTACATGACAGAATTGTACAATTTTAATTGAAGCAAAAGGTAGAACTGAACTGAGGGTTTAAACTGAATATTAGTGCAAAACTAAACCTTTGGTATTAAATTAAATGCTTTTTTCCCCCTAAAGACGAATTTCCCTATGTTTGTAAGATCAACTAAGGTCAACCAAAAAATTCAAATGTTGGGTTGAATTGAAATTTTGGGACCTAAAGTTCAGTACTAAACATGGGATTTTATTTAATCCTAAAAATGAGAATTTGTCTGGAATTACAAACATAAGGAAATTCATTTTTAGGAAGAAAAAGCCTTTTCATTTAATACCAAAGGTTTAGTTTTGCACTAATATTTAATCAGTTTAAACCCTCAGTTCAGTTCTAACTTTTGCTTTAATTCCAAGGTCCAATCCCTGATCTGGGAATTTCGCTCTAATCACAGAAATATGATTTTTGTGTAGAATTTCAAAGACGGGACTATAAATCGAACTAAAATAATTATAAGTCTCCTTTAAGTTTTAAAGCTGGCAAATTGGGTGAAATTACAAACCTTAAATGGTTGTCCTACATTTCTAGAATTTGGCAGACGCCCCTTTTCCAGAGCGACGTACATTTATTTCATTTATACAACTGAGATATTGGGGGTTGAGGGCCTTGCTCAGGGGCCAAACAGTGGCAATTTGGTGGTGCTGGGAATCAAAATCACAATCTTGTAGTGAGCAGTCCAACATCTCAACCACTGAGCCACCACTTCCAGTCTCCAAGGTGATTAAGGCCCAGTTCCAAAACTTGCTGTTGCTGGTTCTTTCACGAGTTTAATTCTAATCAATATGGCACTTAAGGACCAAACCCCCAAAATGAAACTATTTATGTAACTTTTTGTGCCTTTTCTCTATACGTATTTCATACTTTATGTATATGTACCATACTCCCTTTAATAATTTATTATATTTATACCTCTTATCTCATCTTTATTTAGCCTTACTTACAGTTCCTCTGAGTACAGAAGGAGTACTGGCGATCCGTGTCGTAGTCGGAGGTGGTGCTGCACCACAGCTGCCCATCCGTTCGGCCCTCAGAGATGCAGGAATAGTGTGTTTTTCCACCAAAAACAAAGGGGAACACACACGGTTGGCCGTTGGAGTTCCCGCCGTACACGTGACCTTGACCTTCTGCACACACACACACACACACACACACAAACACACACACACACACACACACAAGAATCAGAGGAATTTAAAATGTGAGCCAATATTCAAGCTTCCATGACAGCAAGTTATGAAACTTCAAGTTTACTTTATCAAAACAGCAAGTTCACTTTATCATAACAGCACGTGCACTTCACCATAACAGCAAGTTTACTTCATTAAAACGGCAAGTGCATTTCATCATAACAGCAAGTGCACTTCATCATAACAGCAAGTTTACTTCATTAAAACAGCAAGTGCACTTCATCATAACAGCAAGTTTACTTCATGAAAACAGCAAGTGCATTTCATCATAACAGCAAGTGCACTTCATCATAACAGGAAGTTTACTTCATTAAAACAGCAAGTGCATTTCATCATAACAGCAAGTGCACTTCATCATAACAGCAAGTTTACTTCATTAAAACAGCAAGTGCATTTCATCATAACAGCAAGTGCACTTTATCATAACAGCAAGTTCACTTCATCAAAACAGCAAGTTCACTTCATTATAACAGCAAGTTTAATTCATCATAACACCAAGATCACTTCATAATAACACCAATTCACTTCATTATAACACCAAGTTCACGTTATCATAACAGCAAGTTCACTTCATCAAAACAGCAAGTTCACTTCATCATAACACCAAGCATTCATTCAACAACCCACCTAGACGTGTGTCACCACATAACAAAACACAAGCAATTAAAAACACAAAACCAAAAAAAAAAATAAAGAAAACATCATAACACTCAAGTGAATCATTCAAAGAGGGAAAAACACAAGTTCACTTCATTAAAACACCACGTTCACTTCATTATAAAACCAAGTTTACTGTAAAATAACAGCAAGTTCACTTCATCATAACAGCAAGTTCACTTTATTATAACAGCAAGTGCATTTCATCATAACAGCAAGTGCACTTCATCATAACAGCAAGTTTAATTTATTATAACAGCAAGTGCATTTCATCATAACAGCAAGTGCACTTCATCATAACAGCAAGTTTAATTTATTATAACAGCAAGTTCACTTTATCATAACAGCAAGTTCACTTCATCAAAACAGCAAGTTCACTTCATAATTACACCAAGTTCACTTCATTATAACACCAAGTTCACTTCATTATAACACCAAGTTCACTTTATCATAACAGCAAGTTCGCTTCATCATAACACCAAGTTCACTTCATTATAACACCACGTTCACTTCATTATAAAACCAAGTTCACTGTAAAATAACAGCAAGTTCACTGTTAAGATAATGAAGTGTATCTGACATTTGGCCCTACCCCATTCCTCGCAGCTGATGCCACCATTAACGCAGGTGCAGATCATCTGCTGGCTGCCCTGAGTCTGAACCCAGCGCATGCCGTTGTAGTAGGTGGTTCCAGATCTGGTTTGACATGCGCCGATTTCGACCAACTCGGGCAGAATGGCTAGCTGATGGGTGACGGGTCTGACCTCAGTGGACAAGGCCGAGCCTGAACCTGAAGCAGGGAGAATAAAGACAAGGCAACAAACAAACAGCGGGGGAAAAAAGAGAATTTTAATTAAAAACTTACCGTAAATAATATTTTATGTAGTTTCCTAATTAAACATTTGACGGAAATTGTCATTAATATTCCATTTATTGATGTCACTCTAATGAAAATTATTTAATGTATTAAAAAATAAATAAACATTACACTTTAGCCAATTATTTCACAAATTTAAAGCCACATTTATAACAACATTAGTAATAATAGTAACACTTTGATTAACAGTTATTAATAATTTATTAAAATTCCCAGATACGAATAAACAAACTCAGAGAAACATTATAATTAATAAATATTAACAGTAATATAAATCTATTGTAAATAATATTTTTCCATAAAAGTGACAGTTTATTAGTTAATTTTTTAATTGAATTATGTTTTTGCTGTCTTCTCGTTCACGATTCTTTGTCTTTAACACCTGATTCTGGAATAAACCCATGATTAGTCGTGATTGGATACGAATGGTTAACGAGCAGATGGAAACAATTACGAAGAGAATTAGTGAAATCACAGCGTTACCTGTATCGCACTCACCGAGGGCGTTTTGAGCAGATGAGTGACTCTCACACTTCCATTCGCCGCGTCCGTTTCCTGTACACACACACTGCTGCTGGCGGCCTTGTGAGTCCACTTTGGTCCACGTCTCACCGATACGGTACGCCTTCCTCATGTCCTGGTCGTTACAACGATCTAAAACAGTCACATTATTGAATTAATTATTTGAATTAGTAGTCATAGTTTTATTATTTTAACATCTATAAATATGCTATATACATCTGTAGCTATTTGACCAATTAACACAGCAGTTTATTTATTTAACCTCGTTTACACTTTGTTAGCAACTTTACCACATGGCTGAGGTCTCGATTCCTTTGTCACTATCATACGCTGTCTGTAAATGAACTCCTGGCTAGCCGAAATTTTGATTTAATTAGCATGTTATTGGTTAGCTGTCACTCGTCTTGTAAGTGAGTCTAGCTAAAAGTAGCTACACTGTGGTAGTTAAGAATCTGTTACTGAATCAGGAAATATAGGTAGCTAGTCACATGTTAGCTAGGCATGTGTTTCAAATTAGTAGCTGTCTTAATTAAAAAAAAGCCAATAACCTAACAATAATCGATTTGTATTTCTGTCTTTAAATGACACAATAATGTCTCCTGGTGCGTCACTCACTCCTGGAGGTGCAGGTGATGCGTCCATTTCCTTCACCCAGACACGTGCAGTCGACGATCATCCAGTCCTGGTAAGGTTTCTCCCACGTCTGTCCCACCACGTACGATGTGCCCAGGGACGTGTCGTAGCAGCGCTCAGCTGTAAGCGTAAACTCGCGTTACTGACTGAGCTGATTAGGCTTGTTAAAATACCCGAAAAAATAGTTACAAATAATTTCTAGTCTCAAGTTTCTAACACACAAAAAATAACGTTGTTTAGATAAAGAATAAAAAAAAACAAACACACTTTTTACAATAAATTATTGGGTTAAAAACAAACAACAAAATTGTAAATAAAAAATAATAACCTAAAATACTTGTAAAAAAATGTAAAATATCAAAGTAATATGTATAAATAAATATAAAAATAAAAAATAAAGTAAAATAAAAGTAATACATGAACAAGAAAGTTAGATAAATAATATTTCCATAAAACTGCCCACAATACAATTTATTGTGACTTTAAAAAAATGAAAAAAGGAAAATGTTTGTATTTCTATTAATAAATATAAAAGATTTTATAAAAATTATTATAATTAGTAGTAAAAAAAGTAACATTTTCTTTAAAATGTTTGAATTTTTATATATATATAATATATATATATATAATATATATATATATATATATATATATATATATATATATATATATATATCCTCCTTTATTTATTGTATTAATTATTATAGTTATGTTTATTTGTTATTTTTATTGCCATGGTATGTGGTAAACAGATGTACTCGATACGTTCCTGTTATTGTATGTATGTAATTTTCTTTCCTTATAAATGGACAGTGTATATTAGAGAAGGTTAGTGGGTTTGTTTGTATTTGTTGGACTGTTGATATTGACCGCTGTCCTCTCACTATTTACTCTGAGTTTAATTATTATCCCTGATTTAGCAGAATTTAACCTTCTCAGCATGATGTGTAAAACAGATCATCCGGTTGCGGACGAGTGTTTCACAGTTTTTCTACCATCATCAAACCAATGATAAAGTCAGATTATCAGTCAGACCATGTTGACCTTTGACCCGGGCCGTTTCTCGAGCGCTCACCGATGGGTTTGCAAGTCCACTCGCCCTTTCCGTTTCCGAGACACATACATTCTAGCATGTAGTCGCCCGTGTCATGGGGACGCGTCCAGGTTTCTCCGATTTTGTACGAGCGTCCACCTTCATGGCAACGATCTGTCACAAACAGACAAAATGACGTCATGACAGGCCTTCTCATGCAAACAACATTCCTATAATGATTTATGGATTAGTCTGTTTATTTACAATGCTAATTCAAAAAATTAGCTAGTAGCTGTTTGGTAGCTGTTTACTATATTTCTGGCCTTTGCAAGTTTGTAATTGTCTGTTATTATAGTTATAGGGGGCGCTGTGGAACGCATTCTTTTGTCCAAGCTTTCAGATTCTTGGCCCAACCGTGACTCACTTGCGATGGTGCAGCTGATTTTGCCTCGACCCGAGCCGATGCAGGTGCAGTCCCAGATCATCCCGTCCTTCGGCCGCTCGTAGGTCTCACCCACGCGGTAGGACCTCGCGTTGATTTTATCAAAGCAGATTTCTTCAGCTAAACAGAGCAAATCAGTACAGTTAAAACCGAACGGAACACAAAGCTTTAGCACTTAATTAATAGAATACTGACTACAATCATAAATAATTAAGTCAAAATCAAAAACGAGTCATCTTTATCTATCAATTGCTAAATATTATTAACTTTCACTGAAACATTATAAAAATATATAGGAAATTTAATTAAATGTGCTTTGAGTTTGTGTATTAATCTTATCTTAATTTTTATTTTCTATAATCTACAATCAATAATCTACTTTTTTCGCATATCCCATCCTAGTAAGTTGGGGGTCAGGGCGCAGGGTCAGCTATGATGCAGCGCCCCTGGAGCAGGAAGGGTTAAGAGTCTTGCTCAAGAACCCAACATTGGTTGGCTTGCCGGTTGGTGGGGTTTGAATCAACAGCTGGCAGTCCTCCTAGTCTCCAGATTAGCAACTCGGCACCATAACCATTTGAGCCACCACTGCCTCTTAAACCCATATGTTAATTTAAAAATATAAAAAAATTACAAAACATAATATTTTTATAAAGTTTTATAACGACTCAACTCTACTGGAAATAAAGTGTAAATTGGTACATACTTTAGTTCAAGTTCAGTTTATTTCCAGTTTATTTGGATTTTTATAGCTAAAAAAAAACCCAGTGTTGCACATAGTTCTCATTCTTACCTGCAGGTTTGGATTCGCACTGGACGCCCGCCGATCCTCTGCACGTGCACAGTAACGTGCTGTCCATGTAGGGTCGTTCCCATTGGTCGTTGACTTTGTAAAATTGCCCGTTCTCCGTACAGCCAGCTGTGTGTGAGAGAAATCAGGCCATAAAGCAATGAAACAATCGCAATGAAATCTTATCCAAAGCTTTCAAGAAAGTTTTTCTTAATGTTGATTCATTTTAACGGGTGAGTTTCAAGATGGTTAACAAACACAACAGCTCAGAATGGCACAGTCCAAATTTAAACAGCTTACATAACTAATGCCTTTATTATTTATGTCTCTGACAAACATTCCTTTAAGTTCGATAGGTTGAGTTCTAATGCAGAACTGAGAGTATTCTAAACGATTGTGGGATTTATTCATTTTACCTAGCTCACTTGATGTTTTACCCCAAAAGAAGAATTTTAATTTAGGAATTAATGCATACCGGTGTACTCTTGCCACTACACTATTCACCAACATACTATCATAAAGGTTAGCAATTTAACAAAAAAAGTGTTGCAAAGCTTCCAGTAACCTTGAACAGTTGTAATAATTAGCTTCGATAATTTGCTTTGTACCAAGTAAACCGAAACCTACTAAGGTTTTATATCAGAAATAAAATATAACATTATATATCCATTCATTCATCTTCTATACCCGCTTATTCCCTAATTCAGGGTCACAGGGATCTACTGGAGTCTATTCCAGCCGCCTCTGAAAGGGCAAAAGGCAGGAGAGGGACACCCTGGACAGGTCGCCAGTTCATCACAGGGCCACACACACACTTCTATGAACAATTGTGTAATCTAACATACATGTTTTTGGACTGTGGGGGGAAACCGGAGAACCCGGAGTAAACCCACACAAGCACGGGGAGAACATGCAAACACCACACAGAAAGACCCCTGCAGGGGAATCGACCTCGGGACCTTCTTGCTGTAAGGCAACAGTGCTAACCACTAAGCCACCGTGCTGCCCTTAACATTATATATCATAAATTGAATTATATAGTATATAATTATTTGTAGTTTTCTAATGTATTAATTAATTTATTATAATTATTTATACTATAACCCCAATCCAATCATGATTTAGTCGTTTGTTTTTAATACAGCACAGATAATATTTCCAAATGTTTAAGCAAAAGCAGTGATTGTATTTTTTTTATTTTTTTTATTTGATCATCTGTATAACTTCTGGTTTTAGTATAATTCTGCTTTTAAAACGTTGCAATAATCCCTGAAGAGTCTTGCTGCCATCTGTTGGCATGTCTTAAAACTTTCTGACCCCCCTCGTACTGTATGTGTAAACATGAACTCTATACTTTTACAGTGATAAGGCACTCAAATTACATTTTGTAGCTGCACAATATTGTTTAAAGTGTTAAAGTGTTACACTTTAACACGATACAGAATCCCCAAATTCACTTATCTTTTAGCGACAAAATGTCTAAAGAAATAAATAGAATTTATATAGTAAAATCAATCAATCAAAATGATGTGTTAATACAAATGTTTTAAATTTACACAATCACTCAGCAATTAAATACAATTTGTGACAACAAATGGTGTGTAAAGAAAATCTATAAAAAACAGTACATAATCATCTAATTTACACACTTACTTAGCAGTAAAACAATATTTTGTGAATATTTAATGTTTTTTATTCATATAAAACAAACACTCCCTCCCATTTTAACTAGTTTTTTAATCATATAAAATTTTGTAGCTGTACAAGTTGAGTATTATATTAAGTCTATGTTAAAATATAAATTTGATACAGGTCGAATCCTTTTTCTGATAAAATTAGTGGCTGTACATGTAATCAACATTGGTATAATCATTCTCTAAAACTTTTTTTTAACAATATTACTTTGTATTTTTCCCAGAATTTCCGGTGGTTATTGGCATAGTAATCACTAAAGTATTTCTCCAAAAAGCAACAAATTTTGTGTACATGTGACTTTATCAGTAACAGTACCTTCAACATTGATTAGACCTGAGAAGTTCTGAAATACTTGCGTGTTTGTCTGTTACACAATATTTTGTGCCAAACTACATTTTAACCCATTAGTCTTGATTTTATTTATAAAATAAAGGCAAATAGCTTACATTGAATAAAAATACAAAGCAAATTTGTATATTAGTAATGATAATTGATTATTACAAGAAGTTCAATTGATCTAAAACAACAAATGTAGTATTGAATGATCATATAACGAGTTCCTACATCTATTGCATCAATATGAACTTTTACACTTATACAAGAAATAGTTGTGATACTCTAAACTTTATTTTACTAAACAATAGCCGATAGCTAAAGGGTGCGTGATGTATATCTTTAACTAGGGACTAAATGTTAGTCCAAATCTTTCCTTAGAGTAAAAATAATGCTAAAATAACTAATCAACAAAATTGATCTAATTCATTAATGAAAATTGTTTATTTGAAGAAAGTTATAGGTGACGTTTAAGCGGCTACCAAACAGTGTTGAAAATATGAATTCAACAACAAATTATTTAACAATAAAATTAATTTTTGGAACTAAATATTAATGTTTAAAATAAGTAATGGTATTTATTTATTTATCAAATTGACTTTTTAATTAGAAATTAATGTCCAAATATTAACCAAATAGCTGTTTTGGTTATTTTACACAACCGGTTAGCAAGAAATAATTTTATCTTCCTTTAAGCACGTAAAATGTACTTTTATTTATTTATTTATTTTCTATTGAAAAACGTTGGTTACATAACCAAAACAGAAACACGTCTTGATGATTGCTTCTATTTGGGGAACAGAAGGAATGTTTGTATAAACTTTCACTTAACATAATGTGACTTTAATCAACTTTAAATCTTGCGTTTTATTAACTTTATATATTAAACTGATGTTTTTACGCTGTAGAACAATAATAATAAAATAGAAAGTATTTGGCTTTGGTGGAATAATAATGAACAACATCTATTTATGAGATCCCTTCGTTTGGACATTGTCCCTAACGGTGTTTGTGTGTGATGTCCCTCACCTTGGCGCGCGTACGCCAGCTCGTCCACCGGTATGTCCAGCACCTGTTGTTGTTGTCCCTGCCGCTTATTCCTTTCGGACTTCGGCAAACACACCACCGCACTGCATGCGCACAGCGCCAACAGCACAAAGCGCCTCATCCCGGAGCGCAGAAAAAAATATTTTCAAATCTAATTTATAACTAAACTCTTTAATTTATTATATAAAAACCCTTTGCTGGACTTGGTGCGTGTTTCTGATTCTGGGTGTGCGCTGCGCTCCTGACGCGTCCAAGCCGCACCGTGCGCCTGTTGCGCCTCAGCTCCGCATTTTATACCATACAGACCTGCACGCGCTTTGGTGGGGGGCGGAGTTAATCAGACCCCAGTCTCTGATTGGTGGGAAGTTTTTTTTGTAACTTTGCGAATCCTCTAACCGCTATGACTGGACTAGACAATGACTCAGCTAGCATTAATAAACAAGTGGAAAAATAATCCATGCGCTGGTTGGAGGAATAAATAAAAAATGTTTTAATATAAACGTTTTTTCTATTATTATTCATTATGATATAATAATTTAAAACCGTTTAGATGTATTAGGGTATTCATATCAATTTCATTCATGGTTTTTACAGTAAAATACAATGTTTATGCTAATTGGAAGAACAGGGTTCCATTCGCAACACCACCAATTATCTATTAGCAAGGCCCTTAATGAGAGAAAAGAGAACACAGTTCCTGTGATTCACCATTACTTAGCGTACATACTTAAATACTGAAAAACATTCCAACACTCTGGTGCTATTAATGAGTTATAAAACAAACATTGTTTAATTTTCGCAGAATTGCATGCAATGATTCAGAGATACTTGATCTGACGAACAGAACCTGTCTTATAAACCGGCTCTGCTCTAAACCCTGCAGGAGAACCTTACGCTGAAAATGACGATGTCATTAGGAAAACTGTATGTGATTGACACATAATAGTAGACAGACACACATTATCATTAAAGTTGCACTTCTGTGTTAGCGTAAGATGACATGCATGATAAAGGCATGTTAAGACACTACATGTCCAAATCTTGTCTGTCCAAATCTAAATAACTGTAGCTCGAAGCCCTTTGTTTCTTCTTGGGCGTCGATGTATGACAGTGTTTGGATCATTCAACTGACTGCAACCCTACGCAGATCTTTAAAACAACAGAGTTAAAAAACGCTATAGTTGCTATGGACGCTATGGTCTGGAAGCGACTAAGTTGGCTACGGAAATGTAGCTTATTATTCCGAAATAAAACCATTTGACATTTGTGCTATAAGTCATGGCTTTTTTGATTTCCTTTTTGGCTCCCTCTAGTGGACAACATTAGTATTAATTAATTCATTTATTTATCTTCTATACCTGCTTATAAGGATCTACTGGTGTCTATCCCAGCCAACTCTAAAAGGGCAAAAGGCAGGAGGGGTACACCCTGGACAGGTCACCAGTCCATCACAGGGCCACAAACACACAATTTAGAATCACCAATAAATCTAGTAAACCCAAGCAAACACGGCGAGAACATGCAAACTCCAAACAGAAAGGCCTCTTATTGCTGTGAGTCAATCGTGCTAACCACTAAGCCACCGCACTGCCCCCAACATTAGTTTTATGGACTTCATCTCTGGATCTGATATTTAGATACAAATAGCTAAATCATTTGAATAGTTAACTTAAATATGTAAATACCCACATTTAACCAAATTCACTGATTTATAGAACATTTGTTGCATTTTTCAACAGTTGGATTATTATAAACCTTTTTTATATTTTAGCTAGTAGTATTGTTACATCTTCACCGTCGGCTAGTTATAGTATTGCATTACACACAGTTTGATTTTTCAGTTTGTTTGCCCCCTCCCACATTCCTCCACAGAATTTTCTAATAGTATTGTTTTCTTACAACAGGAACTGTTTGAGGAACATACAGGTGTTGTTTGGCCTCCACATTTCCCAGATTGTATTCTGTCTAACAAACAACTCCAATCCATGAGGGTTTCCTTACATGAGTTAAAAGGAACTCCTATCAGCATCCTGGTGCAACCACAGCACATCTTCCGAGATTTTGGCAGTAGTTTTAATCTGTAAACCTACGTCATTTCCTCGGATCAATAGTGTTGCTGAGATTGTATAAATTTTTGTTTATGTCGTTGTGAAATTAGCTGTATCTACAAACTGTCTACATTTTTTGAAGTTTTTTTAAACTCACAAATCGTATTTCAGATGTTTGGCCCGTGTCTACATGACGTAAAGCAGCCTGTAGTGATGTCATTTAAAGCAAATCCGAACCTTAAACCAATCTTAACTGTAATGATAAATAACGTGACTGGACCCATTAGCATAGCTCAGAAACACACTGCTTCCCTGTGAGTGTTGTTTTTTTGGAAAGGATTAGTTGCGGCTGTCAGGGAACTCCTGGACTCCGTCAAATGTCGGGGGGAAAAGTTCACCGTCTCGAGAGGAGGGCTCATCTTGTCGTCCTGTCTTTATTTCAGACTCTAAACAAATTTACTTTTATACGAGAACAGAGCTCTTAGCCTGACACTTTGTTTGGTTATTAACCTCCTCGCATCTAAAAACGGTTACGAAATATTGAAAAGAGAGGGACTGTTAAAAAGAGAGAAGGCTAGAGAGTGAGAACACACCCTGAAACATGAGCATGAGCAGATGTATTCATGCCCGTGTGTGGGTGTACCAGTAAAACACACACACGGGTCTTTCCTTAAGCAATTTATCTTATTATATGATTTCCACCTGGATGAGTTCACCTGTCTAGGGCTGTGTTAGTCACTGCCTGTCGTACGTGTGTGTGTGTGTGTGTGTGTGTGTGTACCTCTGATTCATGACTCTAAGAATGATGGACTTGTATATTTACTGGTTCAAGGGCCACATGCAGCAGATTTGTATTGTATATGGGGACATGCTAATTTATGCTAAGTGGAAAAATCCTGTAAATCTACATGTCAGAAATCAATATCTTAATAACATATGTCAGAGGTAATTGCTAATAATTTGTGCAAGTTGATCACCTATAAAAAATTTTAGTTTACTAGCTTAAATCCAAACCTGTAAAGGTTTCGCTCTTAAATGAATTGGGTTTTTGTAGCACCTTAAAATTAAGTCTCACTTTTGTTAGAAAAAAAAAGCATCCCTAAAGCATGATGCTACCACCACCATGCTTCACTGATGGCACCATCTTATTTGTCAGTGTGTTTTTTTAATGTACAGGATATTTATTATAGAATTGGTTTTATTATTCGAGTCATGATTTTAGTTCGAATGCAGAGACTTTTTAGAACTTTCTGTACCCTCATTAACGTTGCTGTAGGTCTATTGACAGTCTTTTTAAGGTTTTATCTTCTAGCTATGACCTTTGATATGCAAAAAAGGCATGTTTTGAGCTTGTTGAGGTCACTGTGCTGTTATTTTCTTTATTTGTTTAACCCTTTATTCCATTGAAGGTTATAAGAAGGTACCTAAACCCTCATAACCCTACTCTACCTTTCCTTTCGGCTGTTCCTTTGCCACAGCAGTCTCCACAACCCTATTCTCTATATCCTTTTTACTTACACTCACTAACTTCATGACTTCGTTTGTCACATCCATATACCTCCTCTTTGGTCTTCCTCTTTACCTTCTGCCTGGTAGCTTCATTCATAACATCCTTCTATTAATATACTCTCACTTCTCTGTACATGTCCAAACCACATCAATCTGCCTTTCCTGACTTTCTAACATCTAACATGCGCCATGCCTTGCTAAACTGTAAAAGCCCTTCTCTTCTTCTCTAGTGTCTAACCTAGTGTTCAACTCATCATATGCTTGGCCTTCTGCTTGGCCACTTCCCTTTTTTTACTCTGTGCCGTAAATCCTGGTATTTCTGCCTACTTTCCTCAGTCCTTTCCATGTCCCACTTCTCCTTGGCTAACCTCTTTCTCTGTTTACTATCCTGAACATCCTCATTCCACCACCACCTAGTCTTTTATCTTTTTTGCTCCGTCCATATGAACTGTCTCCCTGATCACCTCTGCTGTAGTTTGCTATTTATTTAGAAACACTAACTGACCGCCCAGAGCCTGTTTTAACTCCTGTCTAAATTCTTCACAGTATTTTTCCTTTTTCAGCTTTCACCACTTTTCTCTCTACCTTTCTTCCAGACCAACATCTTCTTTCTACACACCACCATTCTATGCTGTCTGGCTACACTCTCTCCCACCACAACTTTACAGTCATTAATCTCTTTCAGATTACTTCGTCTACATAAAATGTAATCTACTGTGTGCTCCTTTCTCTGCTCTTATAAGTCACTATATGCCTCACTATCACTAAAGTATTTACCACAGCCATCTCCATCCTCGAGTCTACTATCATCTGTCCTTTACTGTTCCTTTCCCTGACTCCAAACCTGCCCAACACTTCCTCATCACCTCTGTTCCCCTCACCAACATGTCCATTTAAGTCTGCGCCTATCACTAGTCTCTCTGGGAATACTCACCATTACCTCATCTAACTCATGCCAGAACCTCTTTTTCTCTTCTAACTCATAACCTACTTGTGGGGCGTAACCACTTACCACATTCACCATCAGCCCTATAATTTCTAACTTCAGACTCATCACCCTGTCTGACATTTTTTTCACCTCCAGAACATTCTTCACAAACTTCTCTTTAAGGATCACTCCTACCCCATTTCTCTTCCTATCCACACCATGATAAAACAACTACAATGCTATGAGCCTTGCTACCCTTTCACCTGGACTTCTGTACACAGAATATATCTACCTTCCTTCTCTCCATCATATCAACCAGCTCTCTATTGTCATTGTCCCAACATTCAACGTCCCTATTCTCAGTCTTGCATTTCCGTCCTTCTCCTCCTCTCCTTTGACCAACAGTAGCCCAATTTCCGACGGCACCCTGTAGGTCGATGGCGCCGATGGCAGTCGTTGGTAACCCGGGCCTCGACCAGTCCGGTATGAAATTACGACTAATGATCTGCATATTTAGATTTGGTAATGTTTTTGTCGGATGCCTTTCCGAAGTCCCTTCCGAAGTCACTGACCCCTGTGACTAGATTATTCTCTTAACCCTACATTCCTTCTTATTCCCCAAACCCTTTATTCCCTAAACCCTCCATTTCTTCTTATAACCTTAATATAGATTTTTACAGCATTTCATAGATACTTTGAAACATTTTCTACTGATCAATTTTTTTCAACAGCTGATCTTTAATCGAAATTATTTATTTTTTTACTGTTATTTTAACTGATTTAATGTTTCGCATTTTCTACTTCTGTTATTAATAGTAACCATGAACGAGACCTTGTTTCCTTTCCCTGTCTGTCTTTCTCAGTGTCTCTCTGACTCACAGAGATGGACATCAGTTCCAGGAACACAAGTTGTCTATGGGCCTCACTCTCATTCCTTCTGGAATTGTAAAGACATTTCCTTTTTTATGCTTCACTAAGTCGTTCGTGGCCACGGCGGGGGAAAAAAAGCAGTCTGCCAACAGTGTGCCACATTTTCCAGTAATAAAGCAATTCAAGCGGCGGAGGTTGTAGGTACACTGAAGTGGATCCAGAAGTGGAAAGCACATAAGATTACTTTTTTTGAGCTACATCGAATGTTGCCTGATCTTCTTCCGGCCATGCTTTAGTTACACTTACACAGGATCTTCAGTGACTCGGAATTATCTTTACATTACTTTTACAGCATTTGGCAGATGCCCTTATCCAAAGCAACTTACATTTACCTCAATTTATTACCCAACTTACCAGGCGAGGGGTTCGGAGCCTTGCATTGTCAGCTTGGTGGTTCTGGAAATTGAACCCACAACATGATGGTGGGAACTTCATGATAATGTTACATTTTCTATTTTCTTTCAGAATAAAAAAATGAGCGGTTCCTCATATGAAGTAATGCATACATACTCTATTGTTTATTTATTACTGTAGGTGTGTCTGTATTGAAATAATCAAATTTGTCCCAAAGTAGCTTTACTTAAAATGCAAAATGAACTTTGGGTAACATCATTAGAAGACATGAGATTAGTTTTCATTATGCTAACGACCCCCAGTTATATGGTATATCTCATCACAACCTGATGAATTATCTAAACTGTTCAGATTAATTAGGAGTATAAAAGACAAAAAAGATTGGATGACTAATAATTTTCTATTATTAAATCCTGATATGACTGAAATAACACTGATTGGTCCAAAAAAACAGCACACAGAAGCACTAATATTTCAACTTTCACTTAGAAGGATGTAGTATTCAATTCTATTTTATTTGTATAGCAATTTGAACAGTGGACATTGTGTCCAAGCAGCTTTACACAAAATGCAGTAACAGTGAAAAGTGTAAGTTTGTCCCTAATGAACCAGGGCGACTGTGGTAGGAAGAAACTTTAAGAGGAACCGGACTCAATAGGGAACCTATCCTCATCTGTATGACACCGAATGTTATTGTTAATTACAACATATTGTAATGATAATCAAATGTAACGTTAACTGTAGCTTTGGGTCAGTGGAGCAGAGTAAATTTCAGTCCATCATCGAAGCTCCTCGAAATCAAAGAAACCTGGTCACTGGTACCTCAGGGTAAGTTAACACGCCCCTCAGAGAGAGAGAAAAAGAGAGAGAGAGAGTGAGAAAGAGATAGATAGATAGATAGATAGATAGATAGATAGATAGATAGATAGATAGATAGATAGATAGATATGGATTATTAAGTGTATTGTTGTACTATCACTGCTAGCTCATCAGTGAAAGACCTGGACGTAATATTAGACAGCAACTTCTTTTACCCTAAAAATATTGCCAAGATTAGAAACATTTTATTTCTATCTAATGCAGAAAAGATGGTTAATGCATTCATCTTTGATATACAAGCTACAGGCAGTCAAAGTTACAGCCGCCAGTGTTCTTACTTAATTGTGGACTTTTGTATTGTTACTTATGTTTTGTAAAGCTGCTCTATTTTTAAAAAGCGCTATGTTAATAAAACTGAACTAAATTGAATTAAATATTTATCTCCAACGAGCTTGAGGCAACTGTAGCAAAGACCAAACCTCCTGAGATGATTGAGAGGAACCAGGCTCAAGGAAAAACCCATCCTTATCTGGGTGCAGCAAAGTGTGTGTTTATAGATCATGTAATTATAGACAAAAACATTTATTTCAAACAGAATTGTGATAAATCAGCAATGTTTCTAAGTTTATTACAACTTCTTCCTGCCAAAGCCATCAAATGTCCAAAGATAAGAACCCAATGATGGAAATCTGTGCACAGGAGCGATCGTGACAATAGCAGCTCAGATTCACCCATAACTAAGATGTAACTTTTACTGTATACGCATAATTGATCTATTGCTGTTTATCAACTTTATAAAATAAAACAAATTGCAAAAATATGTCAAATAAGTTGATAGATGAGCTATTTTTGCAATTCAATAGGATTTTTTCAGGGTAAAGAAAGGGCTGGTGAAAATTCTTTCTACTTATACTCTGTAATTGAGGGGCGAAATTTGAGTAGACGGTATGTGGTACATGGTGTAGAATTGGGCTAGTAATTATTACCATCTCCGTTTGGCTGTGGGACTGTGAATCCGTTACTTTATTAAATAAAATAACTGTCTGGCTCTCTATCTACCTGTCTGTTGCCACAGTGACTGGAGTAAACAGTGGTTTGTCTGGAATTGTCGGGTCTGGTTTTCTTAAACACACAGACGCGGTTGTACAGAAACTGATTGATTTCCAACTAATCATGTTTGCAAAACCGTCACATTTAAGAAAATAGTTCTTGGCAGAAAGATGTACAAGATGATGAAAAATTCACAAAAAAGCTCAGTGAACACATGTAAGGTATTTGGCAGACGCTCTTATATAGAGCGAATTACATTCATCTCTTTTATACAACTGAGCAATTGGGGGTTAAGGGCCTTGCTGAGGGGTCCAATAGAGCAACTTAGTAGTGCTGGGAATCAACCCTGGTCTTCCAATTAGCAGTCCAACACCTTAACCACTGTTCTACCACTTCCCACATTGCTTTAATTGTACCTCTAAAATTATCCCATCTGAATCTTTTTACAAAGAGTCGAATTATCTAAGCTGAAAATGAATCTTTAATGTCGAAACAAATCTCGACTAAATGATTCATATTTCTATAAACACTCTTTAAACACTCTCTAAACACTTTATAAAACAGCACCTTATTTGCCAAATAGAGCTATGTGGATTCACAGTACTCAACACACCTCTATGAAATGTTCAGCGGCTGATGAATCAGTGTCCTTCCAAAAAAATGACAAAAGTAGAGTTCAGATGATAAGTAGCCAAAAAAAACCCCTCCCAGTCCAGTAATATTCCAGGGCTCTTGTAACAGCTCTTAAGGAGTTATATGATACCCTAGACTGGGATTGGAGCAAATTACCAGAGTTGAGAGCCTGCAAGACTTAACTGTGAGAACAAAACTAACTTAATCACACAGCAAAGCATGGTGGTGGAAGCATCATAGACATTTTGAAAAATTTTACTTTCTAAATGGTTTGCCTTTCTGATTGCTAACTATGTTTTAGGGTTTTAACCATGGCCTTCCAATCTGTCCATCCATACCATGCACAGCATCTTTCTGTCCATCTGCCTACTCCATTTATTAATTGGTCTAGCTATCTATATCTCAGTATGACTATCTGCCCTTCCTTCCATTCATCTTTTTCTATTCATCTGTATGTTCGACTGTCCATCCATCCATCCATCCATCCATCCATCCATCCATCCACTTACACACCAACCCACCTATCCATACACCCACCCACCTATCTATTCAACCACTCAAACATCCAGCCATCCATCCATCCATCCATCCCTGTTTTCTTTCTAAATTAAACAACTGTTTTTGTATTTATCTTTTTATTTGCCTGCTTGTCTATCAGTCCTTCCATCCATCTGACTATAGTTTTACATGTGTTTTCTCTGTAACACGTTACCCTCCAGTATTTTTGCCTGGTCATAAACTGCATGAGAAGATTTCTCTCCTAATCTTTTGACCTCTGCTGCTGTAAACAACCACACAAATGTATAATAATAGTAAAATGCTGAGAAGCATAAACTCCTTCCCACATTCCATCTGGATTCACATAGCAGTGATAAAAACCACTGAGAACTGGAGCAGTGAATCACTTAACACCTCTCTCTCTCTCTTTCTCTCTCTCACTCTGTCTGCTGACCCAGTGTGACTCTCTAGGTGTGACGAGGTCATGACCAGATGAAACTATTTTCATCTTTCGTCAAACTATATTGAACCCAATTTTTTTTTGCTCTCATGCCATTTGTAGAACATTTGATAAATGTATAAAGTTCTCTGCAGCTACTAACGTTTTATGGTAATGCATAGTTACCAATATATATACCAAGATATATGAAATCCTCAATTTTATCCATTTGTGCGGAAAGAATTAATTGATAAAGTAATGTCAAGCATGGTTATTATTACCAAAGATCGACCGATTATCGGTTTTACCAATATAATTCTTGATATTTAAGGCTTTTTTAATATCCCATATCTAATAAGTAATACAATAAGGTATCAAAAAGTTTTTATGACACGGCAACAGATCGCATCGCAAGGCTGTGCTGCCATCTGTTGGCACGTCTCGAAACTTTTTGATACCTCTTCGTGTCAGATCCACAGTTATATGGTGTTATAGTGATATGTCCTCTAGCTGTTTTGATAATTGCATGCGAGACCGCCATTATCGCACTGCATCTAGAAAAACATTAATTAAACAACAGCGCTAACAGCTAAAGCAATTGATTTGCTCTAACTTGGTTTAAAAACAGGGTGGGGGGAACGCAGAGTTATAAAAAAGTGAAAAGTCAGATTTTTATAGGAAAAGCAGGTGAAATATAAGCCGAAATAATATTTAATTATTATTATTATTATTTTACATCTTTTAAAATACTTTTTATGGTATTTTATTTGGTACCTTTTTGTTTACCTGATCGAAGCTTTTATTTTCTATAACCACGTCATAGACAGTGTCTATCGTATCTCTTATCTAGCGCCTGACCTTTGGAATAATTTACCCTGCACTGTTCGGGAGGCAGACACACTCTGCCAGTTTAACACTAGATTAAAGACCAATCTCTTTAACCTGCTTACACATAATACACACATTTTTATTATTCAAACCCGTTTAAAGGATTATCAGGCTGCAATAGTCAGGACAACCGGAACCAGGAAACACCACCAATAACACACACTGTATTTGTTTATCACCAGTCGAATGGCATCTACGCTAACATATATCTGTTCTTTGTTATTCCGAGCTCACCGTCGCCACCATCACTTGGAGACAATAAGGCAGTTTTTTCTTGTCTTCTGAGCGGCCATCTGGACAAGACCACAGAAACTGCAGCATGGGTAACCTACTGGTTTATCTGGTCAGAGGAGAACTGACCCCACGACTGAGCATGGTTCTCCCAAGATTTTTTTTCTTTATTCTGCCACCGATGGAGTTTTGGTTCTTTGACGCTGTTGCCTCTGGCTTGCTTAGTTGGGGACTCTAAATTTATAGATATCAATTAAACAGACTGTTTTAATAAATGTTTAATATTGTTGTTTCTGAGATATTTCTATAAAGCTGCTTTGAAACAATCCTGATTGTTAAAAGTGCTATATAAATAAAGGTGACTTGACTATAGTTAATTTTGTCTTGATTTTTCTTTTAGTTTCCTCTATTCATCTTGAAGTAGAATTAAGAGTTGAGTCAACTGACAGTACTGCAGTGTTATAAATAAAAATGTTTGTTCAGTTCAGTATTGTTCTTATCATCCATACAAAAACAAAAATAAAACAATAAATATCGGTTCTGCATATCATTTATCGCTCACATAAACGCATAATTATTTGGTATTTGGTTCTAAATTATCAACATTGGTCGATCTTTAATCATAACCAGCCCAAAGTTTCTTTTTCCAATAACATCACCTACCACCCATAGGGGAAATGGTGATGGACTGGTGATCAGCTACTGCTGGGCCCTTGAACAAAGCCCTTAAACCTTAACTGTTCAGTTGAATTAAAAAAAAAAAATTAATAAAAAATTATTATTATGCTGTGACACGTTAGACTCCTTCCATAAATATAAAATTAAAAAAAAAACTCCTTCCAGAACATTTTACTATAGCAAAGTATAACACATTTACATTTACACTATTTGGCAGACGCCCTTATTCAGAGCGACTTGCATTCCTCCTTTATACATCAATTGGGGGGGTTGAGGGCGTTAGTCAGGGGTTGGTGCTGGGAATCGAACCCTGATCTTTCAACTAGCAGTCCAACACCTTAATCACTGCGCTAGCACTTCCCCCAGGTTGTACTATAAAGAAGTAAAAGCATTAATATGCCCCTGAAACCATCTGACTAATCAGAATGCAGAAAACACCTCAAATTTAACAAGTAAAAGGACTTTATTTAACAAAGACCCCAAAAAATTTGCTCTAAAATGATTTGTTTCTATTTATTTGTATCTTCACTTATTGCTAATCTACTTTAGCGTTAAATCCTGTCAGAAGCATTTGTCGTTTTTTTACTTCTTCTTTTTTTTCCTCCCCGTTAACCATTTCGACGGACCAGCACTTTAACGCTTTCCAGTCAGATTTTCTGTGAACTATTAGATTTCCCACAAAGCCACACTTCCTGTTAGCAGGAGATGCTAGGTGAGAGGCAGGGATACTAGCTGTTCCTGCTAGCTTTGGATCAATGGATGGGGTGGTGTGTGGGTGTGTGTGTGTGGTGGCAGGGTCAGAGCAAGACACTGACGTCTGTTTTAATCACTGGACAGTGTTAGGGACGTGTGTCCAGACCACGCTGCGTCTGAGTCTGTTAGCACTGAGGCGGTTCTTAGCTATATTTGTCCTGGAGTTTTAGCAACAAGAGCTTTCTTTCTGTCTGGCACATGACACACCATGACACACTGACATCCAGTAAGTGGCTATTAATCACATTTTGACAGATACGTAAGGGTTTTTAAAAAATAAAAAAAAATTTAAAGTAGCACAAAGTACACTGACAAATTTAAAATAAAATTACATGTATTATGTATAAGAGAGAATTTAATTTATATTGTTTTACATTTTTAGGTTTTAATTAAAATAAAAAATTATTTTATCCAATTATTATTACTTTTATATTCTTATATTTACTTTTAAAATAATGTATTTAAAATTAATTTTAAAATACTGCTTAATATTTTTATTTACTATTTTACCCTTTTCCTATTTTTTTTATGGTTTTTTATGTGCTTTCTTTTGATTTTTAATAAATTCTCATCACTACGGCAATATTAATTTTTAAAACTACAACGCATATGTGTGTGTGTGTGTGTGTGTGTGTGTGTGTGTGTGTGTGTGCGCGTAAGAGCATTAGCTCTGCACTTGGACCAAGATTAAAGAGTTAAATGTGTAAACGAGTTTTACAAATTTAAAAAAAGAAAAGTAAAGCTTATTTATGTGAATAATGTGGAGGACTTTTGGCATCATGTCACACGTTTGGGTGAAAGAATCACTCAGATGTTTCTGTCTAGACATTCAGTTTGGCCTCCAGGTGAAACGGGACCTGTGGTTCATACATCAAGGAATTTTTTTCTTGGTAGCTAGAATATACACATTCACTTTCTCGCTTGTTTACATTTCACTACAAGCAGAAGTGAAGCAAGGTGAAGTTGGGCCTATAGGTAATTATATATTTTGGCATAATAAAAAAGGCACTTTATGTTCTATTATTTGTGTTTTGACTACTTTTTGTATATATATATTTATGTGTCTTTTTTCTCCTTTCTTTGTGCTTTTTCCCACTTCTGGCTGCCAGGTATACAAGTCCCCAGACGGGGGCCCCCCGGGGGGAGGCAGAAGTGCTGGTGCAGGTTTTGGACTGATACCAGAAAAACTGGGGTTTGATTCCCAGCACCACCAAGCCACCACTGTTGGGCCCCTGTGCAAGGCCCTTAAAGAGATAAATGTAAGTTGCTCTGGATAAACACGTCTGCCAAATGTAAATATTACTCCATGTTATATTAATAATGACATTTCAGATTGTTCCAATTGTCAGCCCTCGGTCGCCCCTTTAAAATGTGAGGCCCCAAACAATGGGCCTCTGGGTGCTACACCTCTGACTACAAGCTAAAGTAGCACTTAAAAATTGATAACTGCTTGTGGCGCCATCCAAAGTTGAGGGATTTTATTTCATGCAGTTTTAGTAACAGGTAAACTTTTATCTTTAATAAATAGAGTTTATTAAAAGTCTCAATGAAATCTCAACACTCAACACTGATCTTGCCACCTACCATGCTCTTCTGTCGAAGTTCTCTTCGGATGTTACTTCTGCCAAGACTACCTTTTACAAGGAAAAACTTTGAAGCTTCAGCTAACGACCCCTGCAAGCTTCACAAAATCTTCTCATCACTACTCATACCTCCAGCTCTCCCTACTCCACCCTTTCTGTCTGCAGAGGACTTTGCTTCCTTCTATGATGAAAAGACTAAGCAAATCTGCAAGACCTTTACCACCTCTTCAGGTAACTTTACAATTTCCACTCATGACTTGTCGTCTCCTTTACTGTCTCATTTCTCTACCTTAGGGTCAGATGAGGTTCAACAAGTTATCCTGTCTTGCAATCCTACCACCTGTCCACTGGACCCAATCCCTTCGGCAATGCTCCAGACTATCTCTCCTGATCTTTGGCCTTTTATCTCTACAATCATCAGTAGCTTCTTATCTACTGGTCAGGTACCAACATCTTTTAAGAGAGCACGGGTTACTCCTGAAGAAGCCTGCGATGGACCCCTCAGACATCACCAACTACAGACCGGTATCACTTCTCTCTTTTCTTTCTAAATTACTTGAACGTACTGTCTATAATCAACTGTCCCTCTTTCTCACACAGAACAACCTTCAAGACCCCAATCAGTCTGGCTTCAAAGCTGCTCATTCTACAAAGACTGCCCTATTGGCTGTCACTGAGAAGCTGCATGCCGCCAGATCATTCAAACTGTCATCTGTCCTCATCCTCCTCGACCTTTCAGCTGCATTCGACACAGTCAACCACAAGATCCTGCTGTCCACTCTCAGTAGTCTCGGCATTTGTGGAACAGTGTGGCAGTGGTTTGCTTCCTACATGGAAGGGCGTTCATATCAGGTAACATGGAGAGGTACAACATCTGCTCATACTCACTCACTTGGCAAAGTTATTTCTTCACACGGGTTCACATACCATTGTTACGCTGATGACACTCAACTTGTCTTTTCTTTTCCTCCATCAGACACCACGGTTTCTGCAAGGATTTTAAACTGCCTGGCAGACATTTCATCATGGATGGCTGCTCACCAGCTGAAACTCAACCCTTGCAAAACTGAACTACTTTTATCCCAGCTGACTCATCTCCTGTCAGGCCTACCTCTGAGTGCAATTCGCCCTCTGCAGATGATTCAGAATGCAGCTGCACGTGTTGTTTTTAACCTACCAAAGTTTTCACACACCACTCCACTGCTGCGCTCCCTCCGTGGGCTCCCAGTAGCTGCATGCATCAGATTCAAAACACTGATGCTTGCCTACAAAGCCAGAAATGGAGCTGCACCCTCCTACCTACAAACACTTATCACTCCTCACATCGCACCACGCTCTCGCTCTCTCAGATCCACAAGCACTGCTCGGCTTGTTTCACCACCCCCTAGGACACGAGACTTTTCTCTGTTCTGGCACCAAGATGGTGGAACGAACTTCCCATCAATGTCAGAACAGCAGAGTCACTGGCTGTCTTCAAGAGGCGTTTGAAAACTCATCTTCTTCTTAAATACCCTGCTCTTGACATTTAAAAAAAACAAAACAAAAAACCCTTACTCTTTTCAACAGGTTTTTTGTTGTTGTTGCACCTTTTTGTGAACTATTATATCAGTATTGAGCTGTTTTTTGATGTGACCCAAAGCACTTTATGTACGTCGCTCTGGACAAGACCGTCTGCTAAATGCTGTAAATGTAAATGTAATGAAATAAACCAACACAATGTCACAGAAACTCTAACCCCTTCCTGATAAATAAACCCCAAACATGTATTATAACATATATATTATATATTTCTTATATAACATAATTAAGTATTTATTTTGGCAATTTTATTCAAGTTTTAAAAGCCCTGTTATGTTACTGATTTAAATTACTGCTAAATTCATTTACTTTATTTATTATGATGTAGATGATATTTAATGTACTTTCCATTTTTTTTATTTGCCCACCTTTACTACGGGTAGGACATGTATGTTCTACAGATTATTTATATTTATAATAATATTAAACACCTTTAAGACAAAAAAATATCTCTACAACGAATTTTGTTTCAATATCTGTAGAAATAGTAAAAAAAATCATTACTATAACTACTACAAAAAAAAAAAAAAGATTAGCAAAAATAAACGTCAGGCTAGCTATTTACGGAGAACCCCAAGCTACATGTATTTCTGTTTCGCTGTGTACAGTGTGTAAAAAATGAATTTTTATCCCCTGCGGATTTTGTACACTTACACTATAATTTTAATGGTGCGTTTATTCTAACAGCAAGAAACAGAATAACAAAGTCACCTGTCCACAGAAAAAGAAACAACCAATCAGATTCCAAAACTCTCCACCAGGGACAAGACCAAAGAGCTGTCCAATGATGTCAGGGACAAGATGATAGACCTACACAAAGCTGGAGTGGGTTACTTATAGACCATCGGCAAGCAGCTTGGTAAGAAGGTTAAGAATAGTTAATGTGAATATTCACAAATAGACGGAACACAAAATGACTGCCAATCTCCTTCAGTTTGGGGCTCCATGCAAGATTCAACCTTGTGAAGTTCTAATGATCATGAGAATGGCGAGGAATCAGCCCAGAAATACACAGGAGGATCATCTCAATGATCTGAATGCAGCTGGAACCATTAACAATTAGTAACACACTACACGGTGAAGGATGAAATTTGACAGTAATCATCTGAATGATTCAGAGGAGTTGTGGTCAGATGAGACCAAAATTGAGATGTTTGGCATCAAATCAAATCACTGTGTTTGGAGAACATCATCACCATTGTTAAACATGGCGGGGAAAACATTTTGCTTTGGGGGTGTTTTGCTGGTGAAGGGGGCAGGACAACTTCATCGCTTCGGGACATGTATGTTCTTCCATTAGACAGTGAATAGAAGATGGGTTTTGGGGACCCAAAACACACGGCAAAAGGGAGTGACTTAAGAAGAAGCACATTGAGGACCTGGAGTGTCCTATCCAGTCTCCAGAAAATCTGTGGAGGAAGCTGAAGGTTCTAGTCAAACATCAGCCTAGAAACCTTAATGACTTAGAAATTATCTGCAAAGAGGAGTGGAACAAAATCCCTCCTGTGATGTGTGTCAACCTGGTGACCAACAAGAAGAAACGTCTGAACGCTATGATTGACAACAAAAGTTTTAACACCAAGTTTTGCAAAGGGGTCAAATAATAATTTTACTCATTAAAATGGAAGTCAATTTATAACTTTAATTGTGTGTTCAAGTGTGTGTGTGTTTGTGTGTGTTTGTGTTGTTGGAAAAAAAGACATCTCTTAAAAGTGAATTTAAAGCACGCGCCGTCTGTTTTACTGTGTAGTGTGTTTGTCGAGTTTGTGCGGCAACACCTGAGGAAAATCTAAACAACGTCTGGAAACTTTCACTGCCTGCCCAGCCCCCATCCAAACACCACACACACACACGCACACACACACACTCTCTCTCTCTCTCTCTCTCTCTCTTACAGCTAGTAAAGGGGTGGGTTTGTCCTAAAGACTCTATGTTTGTTAAGGCGTCTGCACATTTTAGCATGTTTTGGGGGGACATTAAGAAGTTTCTAGATGTCATTCCTGTCCTATGCTATCACACCAGAAACATCTAAACATCTAAAGCTTTGTAAATCTTCCGTAGTAGAAATGAAAAAAAATCAGCACTCTCTTCCAAAATATTTGACCAGACAATTAGTTTACTGTCTTAAAATAAAGAAGTATGTAAGAGAAGTGGTAGCCTACTGGTTAAAGTGTTGAACTGCTAATTGGAAAATCGGGGTTCAATTCTCAGCACCACCAATTTGCCACTGCTAATTGGAAGATCAACGTTTTATTCCCAGCATTACCAAGTTACCACTGCTAATTGGAGGATCGGGGTTCAATTCTCAGCACCACCAATTTGCCACTGTTAATTGGAGGATCAAAGTTTTATTCCCAGCATTACCAAATTACCACTCCTATTCGGAAGAGCTGGTTTGATTTCCAGCACCACCAAGTTACCACTGCTGGGCCCCTAAGCAAGGCCCCTAACCCCCACTTGCTGAGTTGTATAAATAGATATAAATGTAAGCTGCTCTGTATTAGAGGGTCTGCCAAATGCCACAAATGTTAATATGTAGGTTGGTTTTTTTTGGTAGAAATCATTTTTTCCGATACTAAACTTCTCTTTACAATATCAAATATTGGATTTGTAATATCGAATCTGCCGATATATTTATCTGTAAGAGTTACTGTGAGCATTACCTCACCACACCCCCAGAGGGCAACTCCAGGATTTCAGATGCAGAAGTCATGTGCTCTATGTTTGTTTATGTAGTCTTGGTCATGTGTCTTGTCTTGTGAGTCTCCTCCTGTCGTGTCATTGGTTGGTTGTTTCTTCAGGTGTTGCTTGTTTTCCTTTACTGGTTTGTGTTTCGGTATGTCTTGGTCTTGCTACGTCTCTTCTCCAGTTCCTGTGTTTGTGTTGTCATGTGGCAATGCTAATGCTATTACCCATGCTAAACTACACATCTACAATATAACCTAGGTTTTTGGGAGATGAAGTGGTGGTTCATTGTTAAGTTGTTGGACTATAAACCCGAAGATTGTGGGTTTGATTTCCAGCTCCACCACTGCTACCACTACCACTGCTGGGCCCCTGAGCAAGGCTCTGGATAAGGACGTCTGCCAAATGCTGCTAAATGTAGTTTTGCTAAAGAAAAGCTAGCTAGCCACTTATCACCAAAATAGCCAAAGTTCTGATTTGTCGCAACCCGTAAGTTTTGTAAAGGCCTAAATGATATGAGTCAGCAAAAACCTCCTGTCTGGCTCGCCGTCCTAGCCGACCGCAGTCTTCTTAAAGAATTTGTTGTTCTGATTTCTCTTGTACAGACCCCAGACGCCTGTGGTCATCCTGTGTTTGGCTACGTTCAGATGTCCAGACGTCCGGATCGTCATGCCGAGTTTGTGTGTGTGCCCATTTGGAGTTGACTTAGAGGGCGAGGATGCTCCGGGGGAGAAACTGAGAGCCGTTCATATCAGGCCAAGTGTACAATCAATGCACAAGCCAACAACACACACACACAGGCACAGTTTTCAAAGTTAAAGCTATCATGGTTGTCTGTTAATTGAGATTGAGCCAAAGTGTACTGAGTCATCCGCTCCAACTGCAGGACTTTTTGGAAGGTGTCACTTATTTACATTGCAGCTGTTCAGACCGGTAGATGGACACCGTCTGCAAATTTAAAGGAACAGTTCCTTAAAAAATTAGCCCATTAGCTGCATTAAAATTCTTTTTTTTTTTTTAAAGTTGGTATTCCTTTAAGACGTGTTCGCAGTTCTCTAAAAAAGGTAATGCAGCTAATAGCAGAGTGGTGCTGAAGTAATATAGCCTAAGAGATGTTTTTATTTTTGTGTATTTTTGCTATAGAAATGATTTAACAATCTAAAAAGAGACACTGAACTTAATAGAGCTAAACAAGTAGAGAAAATGTGAATATGGGGTATGGGAATGCTAGTTTTTGTTAGCATGGTTTTGTATAATGCTAGTTAGCTTACGTTGCTAACATCTAGCCACTAGCTTTTTAACCACCTCCAACACAGACCATTCATACACAACAAGTCATTTAATAAACGATGTGACTTGCATGCTAGCAGTTCAGATGTGAAACGCTAGTTGGCGGATTTTGCTAGGTTTACACTCTGGAATGTTAAAGACTTTAAAATCATCTTCTTTTAAAGTAGGTGTTCCTTTAAGACTGCTGATGGTTGAATCGATCCCGCTAGCATCAGACGGCGCACTCACACACACACACACACACTCCGGGTTCTTTAATCAGACTCAACCACATTTGGCCGTCGCTTACATATTTGTGTGATTGAGTAGCGTTTATGGCGATGCACTCAAACTGCTGCATGACTAAAAGTCGAGCCTTTTTTAGTCAGACTGTAACGAGAATGCAATGCAGCCTCACACACAAAATCCAACATTATACCTCAAATATACACACACACGCACACACTCACTTATACACACCCACCTATCCACCCCCTTACAAACTCACATCACAAACACATCACCCACACTCACCTTGTACAAGCTATACAAACCTCACCCACACTCACCTCACCAAACACCCACCTATAAACACCCACACCAAACACACTCACCCACCACTCACCTCACCACACTCACCTATATGTCCCCACACCCACCTATACATCGCCACACCCAGCTATACAAACTCACCTAAACACACTCACCCACACTCACCTAAACACCCCACACCAACCTATTCACACTCACCCACACCCACCTATACACACTCACCCACACTCACCTATATGTCCCCACACCCACCTATACATCGCCACACCCAGCTATACAAACTCACCCACACTCACCTAAACACACTCACCTAAACACCCCACACCAACCTATTCACACTTACCCACACCCACCTATACACACTCACCCACACCCACCTATACAAACTCACCCACACTCACCTAAACACACTCACCTAAACACCCCACACCAACCTATTCACACTCACCCACACCCACCTATACACACTCACCCACACTCACCTATACGAGGAAGTGGTGGCTCATGGTTAAGGTGTTGGTTTACCAATCCGAAGATTCCCAGCTCCACGGCTAGGCCCCTGAGCAAGGCCCTTAACCCCCAATTGCTCACTTGTATAAATGAAATAAATGTAAGTCGCTCTGGATAAGAGCGTCCACCAAATGCTGCAAATGTAAATGTATACACACTCACCCACACTCACCTATACACCTCCCCACACACAACTATAGACACCCACCTATACACCCCCCACAACTAAACACACACACTTATCCATCCCTATACACACTCATCCACACCCACACTCACCTATACACCTGCCCACACACAACTATACACATCCATTTATACACCCCCACGTTTACATAATTACACACCCACCTACACAACCACACACTTATACATACCCACCCACAAACACACATCCACACCCATTTAGGCACACATAGGTACACCCACCTCCACATGCACACAAACTTACACACTAGCAAATAAACCCTCACACATACCCGCACACCTGCACACACTTGTACACACCAACCTTTACACACACCTATATACACTCCACACACTCCCGCACACACTTATACACAACAACCTACACCCCACCCACCCACACACATCCGCACAATACACCCCTTACCTACACTTACCCATACTTTTATATTAACCTACAGTATATACAAATGCAGACCCCCCCAACACACACGAACTCACAGCAACATGATTAAACAACAGAAACAAGTCTATGTTTTAATCTTTTTCTTCTTTTCTTTCTCCTCCTCCTTCATATTTTTATCACCTTCACTCATGTTCTTTATTTACTATCTCTCAGCCTGTGTTTCTCCAGAATCACCCGTTCCCTCATATGATCTTCTTTTCCTTGTCATAATAAAACAGTCTGCTGGCGTAGAGGCAGAAGAAGGAAATGAGCCTGCCTCAGAGTATTTCTCAGGCCTCCTTAAATGGCCGTCACACTTTTCCACGAGAAATACCACACTCCATTAACGACAGAGTGAGCAAGGCCTGGTAAACCTCAGCCAAGCTTTTAGTTCACAGAGTCTTCAACACTCGGCTAATTTGGGTCACAGATTTTCCCACAGCGCTGACATTAAAAGCACAATTTAATAGCAGAGATCATTTAGTGTAATTAGCTTGAACTTCCTTTGTTAGCAGCTATGCAATTAAAGGAGCGATAATGGGTCGATATGCTACGGCTATTTAGCCAACAGAAGCTACAAATTATGCATGGCTGAATGAAATTCTCACAGTAGTAAAGCTTAAATGCACCAATCAAACTGAATATTTATTTTAATAGGAATTATTTAATTTTTTTAAGTTTCTCTTAATTTTTTATTATGATTTCATATATATAGTACATACTAAAACAAATAGTCAAACTTAAGGTTGTAGCTCATTTTAAGTAAACTATCCAGAAAAGTTAGATTTATAACTATAGATTTGTAACTAAAAACATGTTAGAGCTACAAGTGTTGGCTCATGGTTAAGGTGTTGGACTACCAACCAATTGTGGGTTTAATTCCCAGCTCCACCAAGCCACACTGCTGGGCCCCTAAGCAAGGCCCTTAACCCCCAGTTGCTCAGTTGTATAAATGAGATAAATGTAAGTTGCTCTGAATAAGGGCATCTGCCGAGTGCTGTGAATGTAATTGCTGATCTTATTTGTCATGTTTATATAGTCTTTATATGAATATTATATGAGGATTTTCATATGAAAATAGAAACCGGAGCAGAACCGTAAGGTTTTATGTAGCAAAAACTCAATTTGGTAGCTAAAACTTTCTACTTATGAGATTGCAGACAGTTAAATACCAAACTATTAAACATATATTCGCATCCTTACAAATGTAAAATTAAATGGATATAAATTTAGATACTATAAGTTAACATGGCTTCAATGTTCAAAGTTGAAATTTGCAAAGATATAAGAGATATACTTGCACTTAGGTTTATTTGCTTCGGCAGAAAATATTTGATCTTTGCTAGTATTTTATTTCCTCCTTTTTTGGCATGATGGATTATAGTAAATTCAGAAAATTGAAAGTAGGTATACATTAACCTCTAGTGTCGTCACTAACCTCATTTCATTCATTAATTCATCTTCTGTACCCACTTATTCCCTAATTCGTGGTCACAGGGATCTTCTGGGGTCCCAGCCGTCTCTGCAAGGGTGAAAGGCAAGAGGGGTACACCCTGGACAGGTCGCCAGTCCATCACAGGACCACAACAATTACCAATCAATCTAACATACATGTTTTTGGACTGTGGAAGGAAACCGGAGAACCTGGAGTCAACCCACGCAAGCACCGGGAGAACATGCAAACTCCACACAGAAAGAACCCTGTCCAGGAATCAAACCCGGGACCTTCTTGCTGTGAGACAACGGTACTATCCACTAAGGCACTATGCTGCCCCAGTAACCTCATTTGAATTTGCAAATATAAAACCATAACACATACATTACGACAGGGGTGTTAGAGCAAAATATCTGTAAGAAGAATTTTCTGCTTTTACCAGTAGCAAAGAAGCTTTACTTTATGTTTGAATTTTGGGTAAACCAAATACAGAGGATTTAATGCTTATAGACTGCAGGTCGGCTGACTTGCTAGCTACAACTCGAGTACCGCAGAAAAGTGTAACAGCTAGCTAGAGTAACCGGCTATACAGTTTTCAAAAATGATATTTGGAGTATCTGGTTAAATTGCTCTAACATAATAATTCGCTTTTTTCGGCTGTTATAAAGAAAATAGCATCGCTGCTTTACTTCCCTTTTTATTTGGATTAATAAATCACATTAAATCTGATCCTTTAAATCAGCCAAAAGGTCAGCTAGCAAACATCACCCCTGCTAATAGCCTGGAAATTAGCGTAGGTGTATTAAAAGAACCTTGTCAGCACTAAAACAGAAGATCAAGTGATACAAACAGTGAGGTCACCAGCTTGGATAGATTCTAGATCGAAGTAGAATCAGCTGTACCATGCGTGACTCACTGTCTGTTTATGAAGTCATGGCTAATTAGCTTGGTTCTCTGTACCTTTTACACAGCCGAAGCATCTGCCCAGACGTGTCTGAGATGACATTTCATTACAGATGTTTTCATTATGTAATGTTAAAGTTGAATTGAATTAGCTAGCGTTTATCAGTATTATTAAGACACATTTTACTTTCATTTTTAAGCCACCAAACCCTGTGTAGGGAGCATTAGGACTGATCTCCTGATTCTCCTGATCTGTTGCACACTAACAAAAACTGATAAGGACCTGCCTGACAAACTACCAGGAATTTCCTTTTTTTTTTGTCGAGCCTTGAAAACAGTGACCTACATGGGATATTGAGGGAAATGCAGGAAGTTTGTCAAAAACATTTTGGAACAAAAACAAACAAACGAGGATTTTTAGGTTTTTACAAATTTATATTTTCATATTTTTCCCTTTATTTAAAGTTTTTAATAATAAGGTTCAACCACACAACTGTGAAATGTGAAATACAGTGAAATCAGAGTTTATATTTTATTTAAGCCCACATTAATGAAAAAAGTAGTAAAATGAGGTGAAGTTATTTTCATTTTCAAAGTATATAAGTTCATTTATTATATAAAGACATGTTTGTTGGTTTACTCTAATGGACTGGAGACCTGTCCAGGGTGTCCTCCTCCTGCCTGTCACCCTTTCAGAGACGGCTGGGATAGACTCCAGCAGATCCTTGTGCCCCCGAATTAGGGAAAAAGTGGGTATAGAAGATCAATGAATGAACCGATTTAAATAACTATATCTATCACATTCGGGGGTAGAGTGCAGATATATCTATCACATTCGGGGGTGGAGTGCAGATAGGGGATGAAGAGATTGGATGCAACAGAAAACTTTGTTTTGGAAAACAAAAGACAACCAAGGAAACAAACAAAGGATAAATGTCAGAGCGATGCTAGAAAACAAGCGATTAGCATTAGCTATTGGCATTTGCAAATAGCATTAGCTATTGGCATTTGCAAATAGCATTAGCCATTAGCATCAGCGGTTAGCATTCGCAACTAGCGTTAGGAAACAAGGAATACGTAGGAAACAATATGAAGACATTAGCGATACAATGAGGAAGACGACATTACAACATTGACCGGAGACCAGGAACAAGCAACACCTAGAAACAATAGGGAAACAATTATCCAATGACAGGACTGGGGACGGACAAACAGAAAGCACATACATAAACAATAGCTCTAGGATGCCATCTTGTGGTTGTGGCTTCATTGCCGATACAGTATCGTGAAATATATTGTTACAAGTTTAATTTTGGTCATATCGCCCACCCCTAGCTAGTATCTTCTATTGAACAAAACCTTTTTTGTGTTATATCTGACTAGTTTGTGTGTTATAAATTATAGAATCCTCTCGCTGTTGTGTTGCCATAATTTTTACCAGGGTTTGTATTTGCTCATTTTCCCAGGACCGTAGAAGTTCTTACTGTATATTCCCCAAACCTTGACCAAAATCTTTTGATCTTATATATTCCGGGTCTAATTTTCTCAGGACCTTTTATTCGCAGTGTCTTTCTTCCCAACTGTCTTACATACCCAAAGTCCCATATTAGCCAGAAGATGACACATTCTTCCCCTGAGCTATTGTGTGTTTTACGAGTTGCTACGTCACATGGAAAAGTAGCTATTTGCCCTCTAACACATACCTGAACTCAGAGTTTACCCAGTGTCTGTGTGATTGACAGGGAAAAGGCAGTAAACGAGTTTTCACGCCGTAAGTGTTTGGCTAATTTACTGCTATCCACTGAAACACTACTGTCTGTGGTTAAACACCAGCAGTGTCACAGTCCCATGTGCTCAATTAATCAATCCGGTCCCTAGAAAACAAATTAAAAACATCTGTTGCTCAAATCAGTCACGGGTTCATATTTTACGGTAATAAATGGATTCAGTGTTGGAGTTTGAGGCTAGAACTGGTTAAAGAAATGTGTGTATGTGTGTGTGTGTGTGTGTGTGCTCTGGTCAAGCTCCAGACTGAAATAACATCAACTAGAAAAATCCACACTGGGTCTCTAATGTGGGAAGATGTTGACGGATCATTTCCTGGGCTCTCACACACACACCTGTCACCACACTTACAGAAACAGTGACATCATCCACCTAAGGGTAACGGGATAAAACACTTACAGTCTCGGACAAATCAAAACCACATACAGTACAGCCCAACACACACACACACAAATACACGATCAACCACACACACATCGATAACAACATACACACACGGAAAATCAACCAAACACATGTAACCTAACAAACAGACAGCCAACAACACACAAATACACAATCAGCCACACACAAATACACAATCGGACCAAACACAACCCAACAAACATACAGCCAACAACACACATACACAATTAACCACACACAAACACACAATCAACCACACATAAACACAATCAACCACATGCATAGATAACAACATACACACACAGAAAACCAACCAAACACATGTAACCTAACAAACATACAGCCAAAAACACACACAAACACACAATCAACCACACATACAGCAAACAACAACTACACACACATAGATAACCACATACACACACAGAAAACCAACCAAACACGTTACCTAACAAACATACAGCCAACAACATACACATACACAATTAACCACACACAAACACACGCGCACACATACACAATCAACTACACACACATAAATAACAACATACACACACAGAAAACCAACCAAACACAAACGCAACCTAACAAACATACAGCCAACAACACACATACACAATTAACCACACACAAACACACAATCAGCCACACATACAGCAAACAACACACACGCACAAACACAATCAACCACACACATGATAACAACATACACACACAGAAAATCAACCAAATACCCAACAAACATACAGCCAACAACACACATACACAATTAACCACACACAAACACACCAATCAAACCAACACCCATCTAAACACAATCAACCACACGCATAGATAACAACATACACACACAGAAAACCAACCAAACACATGTAACCTAACAAACATACAGCCAAAAACACACACAAACACACAATCAACCACACATACAGCAAACAACAACACACACACAATCAACTACACACACATAGATAACCACATACACACACAGAAAACCAACCAAACACATGTTACCTAACAAACATACAGCCAACAACACACACATACACTATTAACCACACACAAAACACACACGCACACATACACAATCACAACTACACACACATAGATAACCACATACACACACAGAAAACCAACCAAACACAAACGCAAACTAACAAACATACAGTCAACAACACACATACACAATTAACCACACACAAACACACAATCAACCACACATAAAGCAAACAACACACACATAACCAAACACACATACAGCTAACAACACACACACATACAGCCAACAACACACACGCAACCAAACAAACTTACAGCCAACAACACACACAAAATCAACCACACACATGCAACCAAACACATACAGCAAACAACACACATACACACAAACAACAACATACAAACATCGACAATTGACCACACACATGCAACCAAACACACATACAGCCAAGAACACACACAAAATCAACTATACACATGCAACCAAACACATACAGCAAACAACACACACACACACAAACAACATACAAACATCGACAATTGACCACACACATGCAACCAAACACACATATAGCCAACAACACACACAAAATCAGCTTTACACATGCAACCAAACAAATACAGCCAACAACATACACACACACACACACACACAGCCAACAACATACACACACAGAAAAACAACCAAACACTTACACAGCCAACAACACCCACATACACACACAAACACACACAAAATCAACCACAAATGCACATAAAACCAAACACACATACAGTTAACAACACACACACAAACACACAAAGTCCACCACACATGCAACCAAACACAGGCAGCTAACAATGTACACACACACAAAACCAACCACAAAACCTAACACATACCTATACAGCCAACAACACATACCCAAACAACACACACACACACTCACCCATTTACAGCATCTGGCAGACGCCCCAATCTAGAGAGACATTTATTTCTTTAAAACCTTAACTACTGAGACCCACACACACACACAGCACACAGCCAAAAAAATACACCCAAAACCAACTACACAAACACACACAAAATCATCCAAACACACACACACACAACCAAAAACACATACATTCAACAACATACAGATGTAATAAAAAAACACACACAAATATTTCACACAGCCAACTTTAAACAAAAGATTCATGGTGGTCGAAATGACATTGGATCTGCTAGTGTCACAAAAAGAAATAAAAATCTGTGTGTGTGTGTGTGTGTGTGTGTGTGTGTGTGTAAGTAAGTGTGTGTGCGTGTGTGTGTGTGCAAGCACATGTTCACAAGTCCCAAACAAAATGTTTTCTACATGACAAAAGCAATGAGGTAATTCTTCCTCTCTCTGTTTCTCTGTCTGTCTGTCTCTCACTCTCTCTCTCTCTCTGTATCTCTCTCTCTCTCTCTCTCTCTCTGTCTCTCTCTCTCTCTCTGTCTCTCTTACACAGACACCTACAGGAGCCCAGACTCTGCCGCAAGCATATAGCTATAATAACCCAAACAAACTGATATTACCACACACACACACACACACACACACACACACACACACACACACACCACATTAAACACTCAGTCACAGTGACGATGTCTCCTAAAAACTAGAACACACTGCCCCAGTGAGTCACTGTAATCATACTGGATGGTGTGTGCGTGTGTGTCTGTAAGACAGTACTTATAAGGACAAGAGACATGAGAGGACCTGTCCACACAATAGTGGACATAAGTAGGAACACAAGCTTTTGAAGATAAATCGTGTGTTTGTTCAGAAATGTCTTAGATCAGCAGTTCTTATCTTGTCTTACCCCCAGGACACGCATTTATTTTTAATCGCTGACTAATGAATCCCAGCTGTAACAACATATCAGACATTTTCTTTCTGGTAACACAAACTGCACAACAATATTAGTAAAAATACCAATAAAGTCGCAGCAGTTAATTTGGTGTTAGTTAAAACTGAGCACACAAACCATCTCTCTCTCTTTCTTTCTCTCTTTCTCTCTCTCTTTCTCACTCTCTTTCTCACACAGACATGTACAGAAGCCCAGACCCAAGAACACTGCCGGGGAAGTGGTGGCTTAGTTGCTGCCGGGGATGTGGTGGCTTAGTGGTTAAGGTGTTGGACTAGAAAGGTGTACTAGAAAGACCAGGGTTTGATTCTCAGCACCACCAAGCACCACTGCTGGGCCCCAGAGCAAGGCCCTTAACCCATAATTGCTCAATTGTATAAAAGAGATAAATGTAGGTCGCTCTGGATAAGGACGTCCACCAAATGCAGCAAATGTAAATGTAAATCAATGTATCTCTCCACCCTTATTAACTAGGAATAAGACCACTACAGAAATCTGTACCATAGCTGCGTACAGCAGTGGGGACTTCATGAACGTTTGATAACAAAATTGCAAAAATTAGACAGAAAATTCAGGCTTTAAAAACAGACCGTTTGAATAATTCTGATGATAAACTAACCGCATCAGATCAGAACTTAGACAATTTTACTCCTCTGGAATAGAACAACCTAATCACACTCATCTCTTCTACAAAATCATCAAGCTGTTTATTAGATCCTATACCAACACACTTTCTTAAACAGATAGTACCGGCAGTATCAGAACCCCTGTTGAAAATAGTTAACTCTTCACTCAGCAGTGGGTATGTTCCGAAATCTTTTAAATTAGCAGTTATTAAACCTTTATTCTGTGTGCTCTCATGTTAGGTATGGTGTTCCACAGGGTTCGGTTTTTCATCTCAGAAATATCGCTAAAATAAGTAATATCTTGTCACTAAATGATGCAGAAAAATTAGTTCATGCTTTTATCACATCCAGGCTGGATTATTGTAACAATTTACTGTCTGGATGTTCAACTAGGTGCTTTTATAAACTTCAGTTAGTTAAGAACGAGAGTCCTCACTAAAACTAAAAGATATGACCCCCCTTTATCTATGTATTGATTCCCCTCAGATCTGGGGGACTCATGGGTGTTGAGTATTAAGGTGATCTGGTATGTTTAGATGCTGTTTCTTCCCCTCTCTTATTGATCACGGTCTTGATGATGAGAGTGGCTGGTTGCTTAACATATCAGGGAGCCCTCATGTCTGTGTTTCCCTTTGGTTCTCCTTTCAGTTACGCTGTCCTAGTTAGTCTTGCCCGGAGTCCATGCTTGCACTCTACATTAAATACACAATCACTCTATACACTGTGATTACAATGTCACTTAACTGTTTTCCTTATTTTTTTTCTTTCTTCCCTCCCCTCTCTCTCTCTCTCTCTCTCTATCTGGTACATGCCCCTGAGCTGACAGTGATCCAGGCCCCATCTCCACTCCGGACCTGTCAGAACCTTCCGTGTGACCCGCCTCCAGTTGATGATCACGTCACCAGGGTGACCGAGGATGTTTCCAATCTGCCATAAAGACGTTCCAGCTGTTCTTTGTGGACTTATGACTTAAGTTGCTTACACATACAGTGTAACTACATGATTTCACCCAAATGAGGATGGGTTCTCTGTTAAGTCTAGTTGCTCTCAAGGTTTCTTCCTATTCTGTCTTAGGGAGTTTTTTCCTGCCACTGTCGCCTCGGCTTGCTCATCAGGGATAAACTAATTTTTGATTCATTTGCATCTTATAATTTTTGTGATTATGTACAGCTGCTTTGTGACATTCACTATTGTCACTGACCAAAAGTTTTTGGACATATTACCCTATGCTATTATAAATGGTTTTATACAGGTAAGACTAAGAGTACTCAGTTTACTTGGATAAATGTCACCTGTCCTCAGAAGCAATCAATTAATTAGATTTTAAACTCTCCACCATGGCCAAGACCAAAGAGCCATGGATATTAGGGACAAAATTGTAGACCTACACAAAGCTGGAATGGGATAGAAGACTATCGCCAAGCAGCTTGGTGAGAAGGAGACAACAGCTGGTGCAATTACTTACAAGGAAGAGAAACTAAGAATGAAAACGGTGAGAAATCATCCCAGAACTACACTGGGAAAAAATTCCTCGACTGAAAATTCTGCACATTTCTAGTTAATACCTGGTCATGCCTGAAGAAAATACTTTCATATACCATGAAACCAGTATAATTTTATATTTGAATTTAATTTTCACAGCAAGAGGAAGGGAAGTGGTAGCGCATGGTTAAGTTGTTGGACTGTTGAAAAATCAGGGTTCGATTCCCAGCACCACCAAGTTGATTCTTATTTGCCCATAGGAGTGAGTGTGAGTGGTTGTTTTTCTGTATGTGCTCCTGTGATAGTGGTCCTGTGATAGATGACAGCTAAGATGGACACATCCCCATGACCCTGATTAGGAATAAGTGGGTATAGACAAAGGATGAATAGATGGATGGATGGACCGCCAAACACTACTATACCAGTTGGAAGCAGCTACCAGAAGAGATCAGATGTGCTAAATCAGAAACCATCTTAAAATCTATAAAATCTCATCTTAAAACACATCTGATTAGTTCTGTAGTCACTGAATGATCACTGTGATACCTCAGACCAGACTATAATCATTTTAATAATAATTTTAATATCTCTTATGTAAAGCACTTTAAATTGCCACTGTGTAGGAAACGTGCTATATAAATAAACTGTTGGTCTATTATTAAACAGGAACTGATGAACAATGTAATTTTTTTTTAAACTCTCTGTAGGAGTAAAAGTGTCCAATTTGGTAGCATTGCACACCCACGTTTTTGCAATTAGCTTTGAACTTTAGAAAAAATAGCATAACAGAAAAAAACCCACGTTCTTTGCACATAACATACCGATGATATGCTAAGAACAGCGTTTAGGTTCGGTTTGCTTAAGCTAAACATGCTATGATGGAAGGAAAAACTCCTTGGATACTGTGGTTTTAGACATGTGTTCATGCTTGGAATATTTTATGACTCCTACAACCTTTGCTAATTCTACCCATTTGCTAATTTTAGTGGGAGTTTGCCCACAGTGCTTGCTAATACTGGAACATCAGTGCAACATGTTTTGTTTTTTCGTGATTATATAAGAACCACGAGGAACACTTTTAGCCCGAGCTCTAAGTCTTGTTATTGTCCAGCACTGGAAACAACGCAAAATTATCTTCAGGAAACTGTGTTAAAAAAAGATAAATATTTTGGCTGTCATTTCCTGCTAAGGGCATAAACAAGAGCTAATGTACATGTCAATTAAAACAGGGTTGCCAGATTGTACTAAATGTACTAATGAATAACCAACTACCATGGCAGAATATTGTTTATTTTCATACCAGTGATGTTGAGAATATCAACATTTGACCTAAAATTTACCCTAGGAAGACAAGTTAGCTTTTGCTGTGGGTGTGGCCTGGGGTAAAATTTTGTGAGATAGAAATCCAAACTCAACATTATCTTTGTAGCTAAACAAACAAATACTTGTTTTTGAATGAACGTTATGTGTTGCTGAGTCACCACAGGAAACCCAGAAGCCTTGATAACATCTGTACTTGCAGAGATAAACTAGATGTGTAATGTTGCTGCTTCTTGGCAAGAACATTGTTATTGTGTTTGCTGAGCTAGACATCTTTGTCAATTGATGTTTTAGTGTAAAGTTTGTTTGCTTTGGAGACTTAGATTCAAGCTGGACAAATAAAAAATCAGACTGTAAGATTACTCCAAACAATCCTGTTCCCTCGAGTGCTAATTGTGTCTTCATGTTATCCTGATTGCCGTTAACCGCTTTCCGGAATTCTGGTACAAACCTTAAATGACACTATCCCGACCACCACCACCCATCACGTCCAGAAAAAATGTAAAATGTGTCTTCTTGTGTTTGTAAAATAATTTAAAGTAAATATCTGGTAACTGTTGGAGCTTTAGGTAAGGTAATTGTGATGTCATAATGCCAAACTTTGGGTTCGGCAACCTTTTATATTAGTACAAGGTTAACCCTTAACCATAAACCTACAATCTTTGAGTTGCTAGTCCAACAACTAACCATGAACCACCACTTTCCCAATATAAAAGAGGAAGTGGTGGTTCATGATTAAGGTGTTTGTGTATTAGGGAAGAAGTGGTTCATGGTAAAGGTGTTGGACTGCCAACCATAAGATTGTTGGTTTGATTTCCAGCTCCACCAAGCCATGACTCAGTTGTATAAATGAGATGCATGTAAGTTGATTTGGATAAGGGCATCTGCCAAATGCCAGAAATGTAGTACAACAATCTTTCAGCTATTGCATTATTTGAATTTTGACTATCTACCTTCTGAACACCACCCCCAAAAATTGCTCACCTGCGATATCTGCCCGCTCACCCTTTTATGGTTAGCAAGAACTAGGCCTGGTGTTCAAAGTGATGAGGCTATTCTATTTTTAACTATCAATCCCATAAAGAAAGGTTGAAGTGGTAAGCTTAGTTTATTCCTTTATATTTAACTTAATTTCAAGATGTAAAGCTATTTTTTTAAAATAAAAGCAGTTTTAGTGCTTACTTACATTAGCATTAGGGCAACAGATAGATTTCAAACACACATCGTCGAGGCTTTTTTTGGCTAGACGTCACTCGACTGGGCGACATTTTTCTTAGGTCACGTTTGTTTAGACTTTATTGTGTACTCGTGTGAAGATATGCATCATGCTAAGCGAACCTCTGATAGCGTGTCTGCACTTTGGGATGCTTTGCTTGAACACGCCAGGCTTTTTGCATTCATGTACAGTTTGATACAAATCTCACTGGAACCACAGGAAGTGCGGAGAACAATGACCTGTACGAATCCAGAATGTGCAGCCGGGATTTAACCATTGCTGGAGTAAAAAAGCTTAGAAAAGAAAGATCAGAGGTAACTTAAGCATACATGAAGATCAGAATCAAGATAGTCCGAAAGATATCTTTACAATCCTAGATGTTAGGAGTTTCTCTGTCTTTAGATAAATTGCAGGCTTTTGGGTTGGACATCTCTGTGAGGTTTCCTCAGGAGGTTAAGAGCCTGTATCTCTGGAGGAACCTTTAAAAAGTTAGAACACAGAGCTTCTTAAAGAATTAGAGAAATGTCTGTATGTTTTTTTATCTGTCCAAAAATTTGTATTTTTGTCTGTCTGTCTGTAAATTCCCAATTTACCTGTCTGTCTAACTGTCTGCATTTTTTCCCATGTCTAAAATTTTCTGCCTGTCTGTCTGTCGGTACTGTTTTTCACCTACGCTACAGCCATCTGTTAGCCACTCTGTCCATTTATCTGTCTGTCCATATACCTTCCCGACTGTCTGTTTGTCCCGTTGTCTATCTGTAACATTCCACCTATCAATTAAAGTGGTTATCTCGGTTTTGTTTATATGTCTGTCTCTCTGTCTGTTTGCTGTCTGTCTATCTGTAACATTTTACCTATTTAAAAAATATGCTCATCTGTCTGTTCTTTCTGTCTGTCTGTAACATTCCACCTTCTTACTCACCTATCCATCTGTCTTTTAGTCAGCCACCTGTTTACTGCCTGTCTGTCCATCTGATTGTCTGTTTCTTTTCATCTGTCCGTCTGTATTATTCCTTTGGTAAAATCATGTTTTTCTTGTCGGTCTGTCTGTCAGTCTGTGTTTTTCACCATTCACTATCTATTCAATTCAATTCAATTCAATTCAGTTTTATTTGTATGGCGCTTTTTACAATGGTGATTGTCACAAAGCAGCTTTACAATTGAAGAAATTATGAGACAGAATGAAACAGAAATCAGTTTGTCCCTGATGAGCAAGCCGGGGGCGACGGTGGCAAGGAAAAACTCCCTGAGATGAGATAGGAAGAAACCCCGAGAGGAACCAGACTCAACAGAGAACCCATCCTCATCTGGGTGAAAAACAGGTAGCAGGGATTATGTGGTTACATTTAAAGAGGTTAAAGAAAAAGAGAGAGAGAGAGAGAGAGAGAGAGAGAGAGAGGGAAAGGAAGTCAAAAAGAAGAAAGCAGTTAAGTGACAATGTAATCACATGGTTTGGATTGATTAAGTGAATAATGTAGAGTGCAAGCATGGACTCCGGCAAGACTAACTAGGTCAGCATAACTAAGGAGAACCAGAGGGAAACACAGACATGAGGGCTCCCTGATATGTTGAGCAACCAGCCGCTCTCATCATCAACACCGTGATCAATAAGAGAGGGGAAGAAACAGCATCTAAACATACCAGATCACCATAATACTCAACACCCATCAGTCCCCCGGATCTGCTCCTTTATCTAAGGGGAATCAATACAAAAGGCTTGATTAAATAAATAAGTTTTAGCCTGGATTTAAACACTGAGACTGTGTCTGATTCTCGAACATTCATAGGGAGGCTATTCCATAGCATTGGGGTTCTGTAAGAAAAGGCTTTGCCCCCTGCTGTAGTTTTTAACTATCTATCATTTTGTCAGACTATTCGTCTGTCTTTCTGTTTTGAAGTCTGTCTGCATGTCGCTTGTCAGTAACATTATACCAACCAAATGACCTGTTCCATTATTCTGTCCGTCTATCTATCAAAACATTTCATTATTTATTTTCGTTATTCTGTCCAGTTATCTTCCTGTCTGTGTGTCTGTCTATGATCAGCTGAATTATATGACATCATGCAATAATAATGATCAGTCTGTTAATTACAGCCCACAGGGTCCTGTTGCGTGAGTTTGAGTGTGAGAAGAAAAAGAACACATCAGTGTGACGTCATTAAAGAGTCGTAACATGTTTGCAGTGTTTACAGTGTTTTACAGCGTTTACAGTGTTGAGTAACATTTATGGTATTCACGGGACTGAGAGACTAAATAGTATTACACGCTGGAACATTAAGGTAAAGTGACTTTGCTGTACATATAAAAAGAAATGATCAGTCTATAATTTTAATGGTGGGTTTATTCTAACAGTAAGAGACAGAATAACAAGAAGAACATCCAGAAAAACACATTTCAAAAAAGTTATAAATTGATTTGCATTTTTCATAATGAGTAAAATAAAGCATTTTTTAAGGGACTCTCTTAAAGGGAGTGGTAGCGCAGTGGTTAAGATGTTCCAGAGGTTCCCAGCACCACCAAGCCACCGCTGCTGGATTGTGTAACAGGAAACGATGTGGATAAGGCCACGATCTGGATAAGGCCGTCCGCCAAATGCAGCAAATGTATGAAATAAAATATGTATAAAATACAACTGTCCACAGGATCAATCAATCAATCAGATTCCAAACTCTCCACCATGGCCAAGACCAAAGAGCTGTCCATAGATGTCAAGGACAAGATTGTAGACCCACAAAGCTGGGTTATAAAGATGGGTTATAAATGGAGAAAATACATAATAACATAATCTCCCTCAGTTTGGGGCTCCATGTAAGATCTTACTTGTAGTTTTAATGACCATGAAAACGATGAGGAACCAGCCCAGAACTACACGGGAGGATCTCGATCTCAAGGCAGCTGGGACCATAAACAATTGGTAACACACTCAAAAGCACATGGACAGGCCTGTGTGTGTAAACCTGGTGGCCAAGAAACATCTGACCTCTGTGATTAACAACAAGGGTTTTACCACCAAGTACTAAGTCATGTTTTTATTAAAATGCGAACCAATTAATAACTTTTTTTGGGATGTGTCTTTTCTGGATGTTTTTGTAGTTAGTCTGTCTCTCAGTGTTAGGATAAACCTGTGTGTGTTTATGTCTGTCCATCTCTCAGTCTGTCTGTAATGCCATTTGCCAGCCTGTCATTTGTTTTTTTCTCTCTTTATTTAGTTTTTATTTCTGTCTGTCTGCCTAAGCGTTTGGCTGTCTGTGTGTCGTCTGGATTTCTGTTTGTTTATCTATTCTGGCCTGTCTGCCCTTTGTTGTGTATATGTGTTTGTCTATCTCTCTGTCTGTCTGTCCATTTGTCTGGTTGTCTGTATCTCGGTTTATTTGTCTGCCTGTCTAAATTTTATCCAAAGTGACTTACATTTATCTTATTTATAAAACCAAGCTTAGGGGTTAAGGGCCTTGCTTAGGGTCCCAACAGTGAAAGCTTGGTGGAGCTGGGGATCGAACCCACAATCTTCAGGTTGGTAGTCCAACACCTTAACCATGAGCCACCACTTTGTTTCTGTTTGAGTATTATTCAGTACTATTTTTGGTTGTCTCTGTCCATTTGTCTGCACTCCGGTTGCCCCTTTGTTTGTCTGTCTATCTGTCTGTTTGTCCATTTGGCTGGTTGTCCCTTTGTTACTTTTTTGTTTGTCTGTCTGTGTACTGCAGGTTTTATTGTCATTTTATTTAGGACCAAAAGTCTTTTGTGTTTGCACGTGCATGTGTGTGTGAGACAGATAGAGATTGTGATCTCACACACACACACACACACAAACACATGCGGTGATATCAGAAACACGTTTTCTGCAGTTTTCGCTTTGTGCCCTTGGGATAAAAATCTATATATTTTACACACACACACACACACACACACACACTCACACTTGATGACTCAGAGCATCAAGTAAAGACCTCAGCAGTTGGCATCCGGCACATGAAGACCAACGTGAAAACACACACCCACGTTCGGGAAGGATGTGTAAAACTTTAACTTGTTTGTTTCACATCTCATCATGCAATAATAAGTATTATCGTGTCATTAAATTAATTAATTGGTGATTTGTTGTACATCACATTGTTTTCAAGGCATAAACAAAGACGTCATCTTTATATCTCGCTGTGAAAAAGTTCGCCTTAATGAGTCAAATCACACCACCCCCCCCCCCCCCCCCCCCCCCCCCCCCCCACCCCCCCCCCCCCCCCCCCCCCCCCCCCCCCCCCCCCCCCCCCCCCCCCCCCCCCCCACCCCCCCCCCCCCCCCCCCCCCCCCCCCCCCCCCCCCCCCCCCCCCCACCCCCACCCACACACCCCCCCCCCCCCCCCCCCCCCCCCAATTTTATCGCAGTTTTGTTCTGGTAAAACGTGCAATATTTTCAGTTATGAGAACATATCAATCATATAATTACGTAAATAACGTATTTTGGACATCTTTTAAATAATAATTATAGTATTTATAGTAATTAATTTTTTTAGCTAAATGAGTCTATTTAAAGAGCCGATGAGTCTATTGAAAGAGCCGATGAGTCTATTGAAAGAGCCGACTCTTCAAGTACTATGCAAAAAACTTTGAAAGTTTTCCTCAGAGAAACTCGTCAACGTCTCCACCTTCTGGTTAAAAAAGGAAGTGCAGGAATGTCGGAAAAATATAACGCTGTCGAAAATAACTTACTTGCTACCCTCCATTCTATACTATTTTGGGGTCACTGGGATCTGCTGGAGTCTATCCCAGCTGTCTGGAGAGGTACACCCTGTACAGGTCGCCAGTCCATCACAGGGCCATACACACACTCACAATTCACCAATTAATCTAACATGGATGTTTTTGGACTGTGGGGGAAGAACATGCAAACTCCACACAGAGAGACCTGGGAATCGAACCCGAGACCTTCTCGCTGTGCGACAACAGTGCAAACCACTAAGCCACCGTATTGCCCCACTTATTACGTATTGACATATAAATACAGGCATGTTTAATTATTTTGTCAAACCTGACACAATTTCTAATAGTAAAAAAACAATAAACATTCCGCAGGGCTCCTTGCTAATGCTAACTGAGAAGAATTTTAAGTCGTATTCATAAATGTTTGTAATTTTTAGTGATAATATTAGCAAGCGAGCTAATGGAAGCTAACCTGACAGGATTTCTTACACAGTCTTTATTGTTTTTATTTAATATGCTAATGCTAATGATTGGGACTTATAGTTACAAAATGCTTGATTTCTCAGAGGATTTTTAATAATATATTTTAAAAATATTACATTAAACATTCATCGTTTTACTGCTATCACTAGCCTGGCAGCTAACATAAAAATCAGTAGACGCACTTTAAGCTAACTAACATTCGCTAACTTAACTGTATGTTTTTGAGAACAGTTTATTTCATGTTCTTAAATAACTTTTAAGGAAATACTAATTAATCAGGTAACAAGGAACGTTCCCAAAACATTCACTAACATTCTTTAACAGTTATGTAAATGTTAAAAATGTTTTTGGAACGTTCTTGTAACGTTCTTACAACATTGCTATTGAAACGTCTTTAGGACGTTATTCTTCCTTAATGAACGTTTTCATAATGTTGATAGACAAACATTTTTAGAACAACGTTCTCGGAATGTCTATATAGCGTTAAATTTTCTAAATGTTGTTATAAAATGTTTCTGGAACAACGTTCACGGAACCATATCAAACCATATCTATAGCATGATGTTATATTTGAATGATGAACATTCTCAAAATGTTAGATTTGTCAGATTTGTCCATTTTTTCATCTTATATCAACTTTAAGAACTGAATCTTTACTTCCTCTTTAATACGTCCCACTCATTAAAGGATGCCCATGTAATATACCAGGAAATGTTACACTCTCTACCTGGCTGTAGTTTTAATAATGTAAATGATTGCTGTACATTGAACCGAGCAGTGATTTGTGGGGCCCAAGGAATTTTTCCACTTCCTGGTTCTTCCTGGTCCTTAGAAGGAATTTATAGGAAAAAGATTTTATAATCAAGACAATCACAATCCCACACTCACCTAATTGTAAAAAAAAATATTTTTCCTATAAATTCCTATAAAGAGCCATGTGACATGTATGTTAACACTTTATCTGGTTGTGTAATGTGTAATTTTCATGTTATATATCTGCTTAAAAAACTGTTATGATCTTCAGGTTAATCATTAATGTTTTTATTGGATGTGGAACAGCGTATAAAGAGCTCTTTATTAAAACCTGGTGTATCTGTTGCTCTCCAGTTCTCCGTAGAACATGTTGGTGTCGGTTTTATCCGTTCTGCTGGTTTTAACCCTGCAAACCAATGACGGGTAATTTTTTAAACATTGTCATTATCCTAGAAGCTAAAGGTTAAACTACACTAAACAGAGGTGTAACGATAACCTTACGAACAGTTAGCTAAATTGTTCACTTTAGTGAAGTATTCAGAGCGAAATTACATTTAACTCTTCTGAGCAATTCTGGGTTAAGGGTGCTGCTTAAGGGCCCAGCAGTGGTGGCTTGGTGGTGCTGGAAATCGAACACAGGTCTTTCTGGTATCAGTCCAACACCTTAACCCCCCAAGCCACCACTTCCTCTAATTAAACAATTCTTCGTATGTTTTACTGTTCCAGGTTGGTGGAGGGATCCGAGCAGAGGGCCTATGACTACACCAAGTACCACACCATGGATGAGGTCATTCATTCAGAACATTTCTACAATTTTTTTTTAATTTACGTACTTTTTATATTTATAAATATTTTTTTATTTATAAATGCAAGATTCTATTTTTATATGTTACTTTATCTATAAACAGTAAAAAATATTACTAAAACTAAACAGTTTTGTGTTGCAGCATTAATTATTTTGTTGCTTAGTGTTATTGCATTTTTTTATTTTCTGGACTGATTATTATCTGTTTATTTCAGATCTCCGAGTGGATGAACATGATGATAAGGGATCATCCTGACGTCGTTACCGGCCTCATCTACGGAACCACGTATGAAAAGAGGAAGATCATCCTGCTGAAGGTAGACTCCCAGCAAAACTGCACTAAACCTCTTGCTACGTTTATTTTAACACCAGATTTCTGATATGCCACAAATGTATGTGTTTGCGTGTGACACAGATTGGTGTAAGAAGCACAGAGAAAAAGAAGGTGATCTGGATGGACTGTGGGATTCACGCTCGGGAATGGATCAGTCCAGCTTTCTGCCAGCACTTTGTCAAAGAGGTGGAAATGATTATTTTTCTAAATTCCTACATTTACAGCATTTGGCAGATGTCCTTATCCAGATAGACTTACATTTATCTCATTTATACAACTGAGCAATTAGGGGTCAAGGGCCTTGCTTAGGGATTCACAGTGGTGGCTTGGTGGTTCTGGGAATTGAACCCTGGTCTTTTTGATATCAGTCCAACACCTTAACCACAGAGCCACTACTCCAGTTCTCCAGTTCTCACATACCATCTAAAACATTTCTGCTATCACAGTATTATTATTTTTAATGTGAACAGATTTTAGGTTCCTACAAAACTGATCCAAAGATCAGCGAGATGTTGAAACATTTGGACTTGTACGTCACTCCGGTGCTGAACATGGACGGATATGTTTACTCGTGGAAAGACAACACGGTGAATTTACACTCACAATACAGACCAGAACAGCTAAAAACTAAAATTAGTTTTAAAGTAAGACAAACTCCCCTGCTGTAAATATCTAACCTCAATAAACCTCTATATTTAAGACTTTATATAATATAAAGATTTTGATATCTAAAATATAACTAAAAATGATTATAATGCAGTATATATATATATATATATATATATATATATATATATATATATATATTTTACAGGCACCAATAAATCTGATCTAAACAGAATCTAATCTACAGTAATACACTCTTATCTACAAATGACAAAGTACAAATAAACAGGGCGTTCTGCAGGAGGTGCTGCCCTTTATTTCAGAATTAAGAGACGTAGAAAAGTTATTTGTGCTTCTAGCTTTAGTTTTTAAATTTATTTTTATTTCTAATGTTTTTGCATGTGCTTAATTATTCAGACACGATTGTGGAGGAAGACGAGATCTCCTGGATCTGGTAACTGCACGTGTTTTGGAACAGATCTCAACCGCAACTTCTATGCTAACTGGGGAAGTAAGTATTCATTTAGTTTTTACAAATACAACAAAAATATACATAAGACCAATGACCAATAGGCACACAGGCCACACCCCCTGCACTAACATTTACTAACACACAGGCCACGCCTTCTTTATTGTGAGACCACACCTCCTTTACCAAGATTAACTAACACACAGGCCACACCTACTTTATGGTGACTAACACACAGGCCACGCCTCTTTAATAGTGAGCAACAGACTCACAGGCCACGCCTCTTTCATGTAACTAACAGACACACAGGCCATGCTTCTTTCATGGTGACCAACAGACTCACAGGCTACCCCTACTTTATGGTGACTAACATACACACAGACCACGCCTCTTTTATGGTGACTAACAGACACACAGGCCACGCCTCTTTCATGTAACTAACAGGCACACAGGCCACCCCTATTTCATGGTGAATACCAGACACACAGGCCACACCTCTTTCATGTAACTAACAGACACACAGGCCACACCTCTTTCATGGTGACTAACAGACACACAGGTTACGCCTATTTCATGTAACTAACAGACACACAGGCCACACCTTTTTCATGGTGACTAACAGACACACAGGCCACACCCCTTTAATGGTGACCAACAGTCTCACAAGCCACGCATCTTACATGGTGACTAACAGACTCACAGGCCACGCCTACTTTATGGTGACTAACAGAATCACTTCTCTTTCACTAAATGTTGATGTCATTGTGATTTGTTCAGTGGTGGGGATTTCCAGAAATTGCTGCTCAGAGATCTATAACGGAGCGTCTCCTCTGTCGGAGCCCGAGGCCGAAGCGGTGACTGACTTCCTGAGCACCACTCGAGACAACATCCTCTGCTTCCTCACCATCCATTCGTATGGCCAGCTCATCCTGCTGCCTTACGGCCACCCCAACATCTCCGCCCCCAATGAGGATGAGCTGGTGAGGGACCACCGATCTTACTATTTAAGACTCATGGGATTTAATTAGACATTTTACTGTTAAAACTGCAACTTGTGTGTGTGTGTGTGTGTATGTGTGTGTGTGTGTGTGTGTGTGTGTGTGTGTGTGTGTGTGTGTGTGTGTGTGTGTGTGTGTGTAGATGGAAGTGGGTCTGGCTGCAGCAGAAGCCATGAAAGCTGTTCATGGAATGGACTACACAGTGGGAACTCCTCCTAAAGTGCTGTGTGAGTCAGACCTTCATTTTTCCTTAAGATTTCGTTCAAAGGTTTATTCACAAAATTATTTTTTATCCTTATAATTCACATTTTAATAACATTTTAATAAGATTTGGTTACGTTTGATTTGATTTGATTTGATTGATTTGATTCATTGATTGAATTGAATTGATTTGATTTGATTTGATTTGATTTGATTTGATTTGATTTGATTTGATTTGATTTGATTTGATTTGATTTGATTTGATTTGATTTGATTTGATTGATTGATTGATTGATTGATTGATTGATTGATATCCAGTGGATTTTATTATTTTCCACTAGATTTGACAAGCATCATTTTAAACAGTATGTGCATTAGAAAAAAAATAGTATATCAAGAAAACATTATTTTTTTTAAACATTCATATATTTTAGATTTATTACACTGAAGTATTTCAAACCCTTTTTGAAAGGCATGACAACTCATCAATCCAGTACCTGAAAATATTAGAATAGTTCAGAAAATAATAAAATAAATGATTCATAATACAGAAATGTCAAACTTCAAAACGAACAAAAGTAAATTATGTTAATTTATGCAGTCGGTCTTTGGTTGGTGGTCCTTTTGTAGATCCCTCAGTGTGGCGTGTCACGGAGGCGATGAGTCTGTGGTACGACTGAAGTGTTATAAAAGCGCAGGTTGCTTTATTAGCAACATTCAGCTCATATATATGTCACTTATTAAATATTTTCTCAAGGGCCAGGTGAGTTGGACGTAACAGTAATACTACGACCAGTAAACCAGTCCTGAGTAGTTTTGTCATGGTGGGCCGGGTTAAGGTCACCTGCGTGCAGTTGCCTCCCACTTAACGCAAAACATGGCAGAATAAGTCTTAATCAATTGTTCTGGTTTGTGCAGATGAAAGTTTTGTTTGTGTGGCTTTGGTTTTTAAAATATGATATTCTGCCACGTTTTGCGTTGGATGGTGTGTGTTTGTATGTGTGTGTGTGGGGGCAACTTCCTTCAAAAAGGAAACCAGCATCTCTGCAAAGCTGGTCAGCAGATGTTAGCGCTCTTGCTAGATGACTGCCACACATTGGACCAAAACTAGCAGATGACACCCCAGTGACTGTAGACACTTCACACTGTTCTTCAAGCTGCTCGGATTCTGTGCCTCTCCTTTCTTTCTTCAGACTCTGAGATCTTCATTTCCAAATGAAATTTGGATCACTGAGTATAGCTTAAGTTTTTCTTATCCTCTCTAGACATGGCCTCTGGTCCAGGAACGACTTGACACTAGGAATGCAACATTTGTAGCCCATTCTATAGATACGTCTGGTGGTTCCCGATGCATTAGTCCACTCCTTGTGAAGCTCCACTGTGTTCTAGAATCTTCTCAATGCACTGCTTGTGTACCTTTACCCTTCCAGCAGTGATCTTTCGTGGTTTACAATCCTTATGATGGGTGTCACTGAGTGTCTTCTGGACAATTGTCAGGTCAGCAGCCTTCCACCTGATTGTGGTAGTGTCTACTGAACCTGAATGGGGGATAAGTGATGTCCGGTTCATGAAAGAATCATTTTATTTAACCGGTTCTGCAGTTCAACAAATCGAACTGAATCGTTTGAAACGGTTCACATCTCAAATAAGGACTTTTTAGTTTACGTTCATGTCTGACTCTCCCTCTGACCCTGAAATGAGCCAATAATCCGGAGTTCTTCAGTTACTCCAGCACTGATGACTCCAAACGGATGAGCTGATGACACTACGCATGTGTGACTCAGTGTTAAGCTACCAAACAACTTTATTCACTTAACATTTCCCTGTATTCGAGTTCTTAATTTGCAAAACTGAATTTATCCGATGATAATAATGTTTTAATTGATTTTCATCTCTGGTCTGGGATCAGGGCTCTGGTGACACCCTAGGTGAGATTGTAAATTTGAATCCCACCCCCCCCCCCCCCCCCCGCTTCGAACACCAACCCTGCCATTCGTGCACACACACACACACACCACTCTATCCAGAAAATGCAGATTTTGGAAATCTTTAATATAACAACATAAATACTGAACAAATACATAAATAAATAAGCATTAAGCATAAGTAGTAAATAAATTGTGATAATCAATAACAAACAAATTTGTTACTAGAAGACTCACACAACAGGTAAACAACGCAAACAACAAAAACCAACAATCTCAATAATAACATTTTGTTAACTGCCAAAATATTTTTGCTTAATATTATAGCTGTAGGAGCGCACGATGGCCACGAGGGCCACGAGAGGGGCGCATTTCTGACAAAATAAAAAAAACCAAAACTCTCGCGTGGTGACCCCCAGTCATTTTGTGCCCCAGGCAACTGCCTAACTTGATATAATAATGACATCATTATGTTAGACAGTGAAAGAACCGGTTTAACAAAAAGAACTTTTCTTCTCATCACTACTGGGAGATTTGTGGTATTTATACAGCATAAAATTCTGATTTGTATAATAATAATAATAATAATAATAATAACTAAACTTTCATATTATATATTATACATATTATTTTTTATTTTTAGATTTCAGTCTTACTTTCTGATTTGAGAACTTTTAAACATGCTCATGACACATTTACTATTGACGCCATTTTTTGTTTTATATCTGTCAGACCCCAATTCGGGTTCCTCTCGTGACTTTGCGCGTCTCATTGGGATCCCGTTCTCCTTCACGTTTGAGCTGCGTGATAAGGGTCATTACGGCTTCCAGCTTCCAGAGGACCAGATCCAGCCGGCGTGTGAGGAGGCCTATCAGGGTGTGCTGTCCATCATCACATACGTCCATGATAAAACCTTCATCCGAGGGGCGGCCACAGGCATCACAGCTACACTGTGGAGTGTTTTTCTGGCTTTGTGGCTCTCTAGCGCCACCGTCTGACCTCATAACAGAACTAAAATCAATCACAGAAGTAAATAAAAACACCTGAATTATTTTATTTTTCTCCCAAAAATGATTAATTATTAATTAGTGTAACTAGTGTAAATTTTAGAAGCTTTGAATCGCAGGTCCATCAAACTTCCACTGGTGGGATCCTGAGCAGATGTTTTAACCCTCAGCTGGTCAGTTATAATAGTATAAATAAGCACAGTGACTTAGTGTTTAGCACATTTGCCCCACAGCAAGAAGGTCCCGGGTTTGATCCCCCTACAGGGGTCTTTCTGTGTGGAGTTTGTATTTTCTCCCTGTGCTTTTGTGTGTTTACTCCGGGTTCTCCAGTTTCCTCCCACAGTCCAAAAACATGTATGTTAGATTGATTGGAGATTCTAAATTGTCCATAGGAGTGAGTGTGAGTGTGTGTGGTCCTGTGATGGACTGGCGACCTGTCCAGGGTGTCCCCCTCCTGCCTTTCACCCTCTCGGAGACGGCTGGGATAGACTCCAGCAGATCCCTGCGACCCCGAATTAGGGAATAAGCGGGTATAGAAGATAACTAAATGAAGAAAAATGTAAGAATTCTAAATCAGATTCTCATAAAATATCTATAATATGTAAAAAATCATAGTTTACATTGTAAGAGTTTTTCCAGATCCTGTTAAATTTGTAAAATTTATACTGTTAATAAAAGATTCAAACTTTTAATATATAAATTAAATTTTGTTGTTGGTGTAAGTTTGTGGTCTTGGTATTCATCCAGGTCAGTATTTCACTATGAAACAACTATTCACTTAATTAAACACTGAATAAATCCTGAACCCTAAAACTGAGGAAAGAATGAGTGCCTCCTTGTACCATTAACACAATTAGATATTGATAAAAACCTGTTTTTTGGGAACCTTTAGGTTTAATCCTATTACAGAAATGCAGAATTATTTAATTAAAATATTAAAAAAATAATTAACAAGTACTTTTTCTTAAATGTTGGTTAGAGTTTAATGTCTATAAAATAAATGTTAGTGAATTAATATGCAATGTTTGGGATATTGAGACACAACATATAGACTTGGACGGGTTCTTCAGTCAGGTTTTAGTTTGCTGATGTCTCTAACTGGAAACTCGTCCCCTAGAAACGTCACACTGTCCTCAAGTGGGCAGCATTTAGACAAAAATCCAAGAGGTGATGTTCTGCCATCGTCCTATCAGAAGATCCGGATTCTGATTTATTTATTTTAAATAGTTTAATGGAATTGAAAAACATGGACTAAATCTATGATAAGATCAGAATTAGAATCAGAAAAGGGTTTTATTGGCAGGTAGAGTGACGAGCATTTTACAGTACAAAAATATAAGAGAAGAAAAGAAGAAAAATAAAAATAAACATTTACAGATTTATTTACAGTTACAGTGAATGATAAATAAGCGGATTGTGCTATGAACAGTAAGTCGACTGAGGGGGAAAAATTAGAATTAAAGCTTATTTTAAAAAATCTATTTAATATAATTTAATATAAACCTATTAAAACTATCAAAAGCTTTTGAAAGAAAAGATCAAATTAAAGGAAAAAATAAAGAAAGACAATAAATATAAGAAAGTGGTGGTAATTCTGCACAGGGTGATAACCAATCAGGGTAGAATTGCAAGTTTGGAGGTGGCAGTCAGCCGTGTAAGCACCACACACAGGGAGCTGAGAGTCAAACCCCCAACCAGGGATATGGTGGGGGAAGTGCTGAGCTTCCAAGAAACTGTGACCCCCCTTTTAAGAAAAATTATATTATATTATATTATATTATATTATATTATATTATATTATGTTATATTTTATTATATTATATTATATTAATGATTAAGAAAAAAAAACAAAATAAAAATGTACAGATTTAATGTATAATAACTAAATACAAATATAAAGGGGGGGTAATACAAAGTTAAATGAGGAACAGATTAAAAAAATTTATAGATTAGTATAAATTATTAAAATTATATTAAATATTTAAATAGGAGAAATGAAAGAAATGTCCAGAAGAATAGAACATTAAATATAGAAATCAATGTTCATTTCTAAAAAAAAAAATCTTTAGGAAGAATTAGAAAAAAATAAAAATAAATAAGATAATATAAATAAAACATAATTAATGTAATTGTATTAAAAATTAAATTAAATATTAAATAAAATAAATAGATTATTACAAAAATACAAAAATGCAAAGAAAGAATAGTTTAAAAAAAGATAAAGATCGGAAAATACAAAAATTAAAAAGGAAAAAAGAAAGTTAAAAACAGAGAATTAAGAGAAAATAAAAAGTACGAAAAAGTAGTAAAAAAATTATTATAATTAGTCTTACATTCCCTTACGTCATTATGTATTTTGACGCACCGTCCTATCATTTCCGAAGTTTTCTTTTTCTTTCAATCTTGTTTTCTTTCTTTCTTTCTTTCTTTCTTTCTTTATGTATAATAGTGTAAGAATGTGAGGATGTGGAGTGCAAGAGTGAATCCACATCACTGTCACCACGACGCTAATGAAACACTCGCTAATGAGCTGATTTACTTAAACACACTACTCCGCGCGCCCGTCTGTGTGCGCGCACCCGATCACCTTTTTAGCCAATCAGAGCTCAGCGATTACAGCACGCGCATACACAATACACATACATTAGCCGTTTGTTCGCAACTGTGTGTGTGTGTGTGTGTGTGTGTGTGTGTGTGTGTGTGTGTATGTAGCTGTTTGATGTTGGAGCAGACAGGATGGTCACACTTAGACTTTGTGATGGAGGTTTAAACTGAAGAAAGAAACAGACAAATAAACTGGGCAGTAAATAAATTAGAGGTTTTTGTTATTCAGCTGTTCTAACAGTCGGTCGTGTTTTTATCACCTAAACACAAGAGTTTATTCTCTCAAAGTAAATTAGAACAACTGATTGGAACCGACTGAGTAACGACTGCTCGATCAGAGGAACTGCCCACTAAACACACACACACACACACACACTTTACAATAATATACTGTACACACACTTATACATACACACATACATTCATATACACACACTCACAGGTGTGTATAAATTTTAGGTCCTATGGTTCACACCAAACACCCTAAACTCATCCCCCAAAGTGTGTGGGCCCTTACAATTGTCCACACATACTTTACAAACACACACACGCATACACGCATATAAACATAAAAAACTGTGGAAACGTGCAAGTATACATACTGTACACATACATACCAAATAAACACACACACACACACATATATATATATATTAAATTGTACTTTTACTTGTTGTTATTTGTATTTTTCTGTAGAACTGGTGGAACACTGTGTTATTTTTCCTGTGTACCTTAACAGCTGTTTCTGGCAGGAATGACCACACGTAAAGCCACACAAGCTGAACTAACAGACACACACAACACACACACACACACATCACTTTTACAGTACATACAGACCAACAATAAACAGCAAGAATGAACAACAAAAGTATAAAATAAGAAGAAGAAGTAAGTAAAGAAAAAAGAACCAAAATAGAAATATAAAAGCATAGACGTAAAAAAAACCCTCACTAATGGGTAAAGGAAAATACTGGATAGAGAAAAAAATAGAGAAAAAGTAGTTCCGATAAAAGAAACACAGAAAATAGCAAGAAGGACAGAGAAAGAAGTGTGGAATGGCAAATAGATCAGACAGAAAACAGATACAGTAGGTAAAATACCCACTGGGCTGTACATACACACACACACACATAAATATACATAAACTGTACACACATACAGACTGTACACAAAAACATACACACACATAAAAATATAAAACTGTAAAAAAAAAATAAACTGAAACTGTAAAAAAAAAATAAACTGTACACACATATAGACATACATACACACATACAAATATATACACACTGTACACACATACTGTAGTAGTTAAGATAAAAGAAAAAGAGGAAATGATACAGACAATAGCCAGAAGGACAAAATATGGAATGGAGGATAGATCAGGCAGACAGACAGATACAGTGAGTAAAAGACGGATCACCTGGTCATGACTGGTTTATGGTGAAATGATGTTCTTTCCACTTCCGGGTTATCACCCCAACATTTCACTGGAAAATTCTTCTGTATATTCTGCACTCATCTGATTGGTAAACCTGAAAAACACATACTGTTTCACGACTTTTTGTCGTCTGGCAGACGTCCTTATCCAGAGCATTCATCTCTGTTATACAACTAAGCAATTAGGGGCTAAGGGCCTTGTTCAGGGGCCATGCAGTGGCAAATAAGTGGTCCTGGGACTCAAACCCCAAACTTCTAATTAGCATATTAATAGCATTGGTTTCTGAGGGGTTTTAAAATTTTTAAATTACTTTGGACAAGCCACTGAAATACTTGGAGAATATAGCCTAGTCAGGTGAGACCAAAATAAAACACTTTGGATTCTGTAATACACCTCATGTTTTGAAGGACAAACAGCGGTGCACATCACCCCACAAACACCACACCGACAGGTGGGAACAACATGGTGTGGGGCTGTTTCAGCAAACTTCATATAGGAAGTGGTAGCTCAGTGGGTAAGGTGTTAAAGTACTAGCTGGAGGATTAGGGTTTAATTCCCAGCACTGCCAATTTGCCACTGATGGGCCCCTGAGCAAGGCCCTAATTGCCCAGTTTTATAAGAGATAAAATGCCAGATGACATAAATTTTCATTTACATTTGCAGCATTTGGCAGGCGTCCTTCTTCAAAGCGACTTACATTTATCTCTTTTATACATCTGAGCAATTGGTGTTACATGTTAATGTAATTATAGGACGTATGAATAGAAAAATGTATTAAGACATTTTTTATAAAAATTTGTTGCCACTGACCAGGACGATGCAGATAAAAGCAGGGTGGACATTTCAGCAAGACATCGATGGTCCCATCCACACTGCCAGGAGTCTCAACTGGTGTCAACACCTAACTTAAATCTAATTAAAATCCAACTAAAAATTAGATATCATAGAAAAAGCCCTGATAGATAGATAGATAGATAGATAGATAGATAGATAGATAGATAGATAGATAGATAGATAGATAGATAGATAGATAGACAGATGGGTAGACAGATAAATAGACAAATAGATAGATAAATAGATAGACAGACAGTGAGAATTTTCTGTCAGTAGCATTATTTATGTATTCAATACTTATTTTAGATATATAGACAGACAGATAGACAGATAGATAGATAGACAGATAAATAGACAAATAGATAGACAGACAGTGAACATTTTTTGTCAGTAGCATTTGAGCATACTCAAAACCTATTTTAGATAGATAGATAGATAGATAGATAGATAGATAGATAGATAGATAGATAGATAGATAATCCTTTGTACTCAATAGTAATGTAAACCATGCCAAAGTTATACAAACATGAACCGCACAAGCCCCGCCCATTCCGGAAACAACGGGCGGGGTCTAGACTAGCCCGGTGGGCGGGGCTCTGTCCGGGACTCAGACGCGCAGTTAAAAGGTTTGGTGCGCAGGCGGCCGTGTGAACTGCGAGTGCAGCAGAATGTTCAGCTCAGGAGACATTATTCTTCAATTCTTCACTGATTCCCAGTGATCTGTTTATATTTCCGTAGGATCGGGTCCTAAACATTAGTTTTTGATTTTGAACGCGTCAGACGATCCACTAAAAAGAACGTGGAACCTGGATTAATTACCGAGTTCTTTATAAAGAGGAAACAAACTGGATTAAAAAAAATCTGCTACGGAATTTAACAAAGTTTGTCTTTGTTTTTATTCTGTATATACTGAACATTGGCAATAATCCGACTTCTGATTCGGAGATTATTGTTATTCATTGACTTGTCAAGTTGATAATCCCGGGATTGACTTGTAATCCCATTTCACACCGTGATGGATCCGATGTGGAAAACTCTGATCGCGCTGTTCCTCATCGTGTGTCAACTGAAAGTCTCCATGTCCACCATCCTGGAGTCCATTTACTGGAACACCTCAAATACCAAGTGAGTCTCATCTGTATTTAATTATAAAGTGGGTTATATTTTTAAAGAAAGTTGTAGTGCAGTGGTTAAACTGTTAATTGGAAGACCTGGATTCGATTCCCAGCACCACCAAGATGCCACTGCTGGACCCCGGAGAAAGGCCCTTACCCCTTAATTGCTCGAAATGTATAAAAGAGGTGAATGTAAGTCGCTCTGGATAAGGGTGTCTAAATTAAATGCATTTATCCATCTGATAGAGATAAAAACAAAATCTGTTAAATCTCCTAATTAAAGTAATCTGAATGCATTGCGAAGGATCTTATATACATTAGAAGTGATCTACCTAATATACCACATAAACTGTTGTCATGGCTACTTAATAACATCCTGTTGTTGTTGTTTTTTTTTTTTTTTTAAAGATGTTCATTTCGATTGTATTTTTTAATCTTATAAAAAGTCTCAAGTCTTAAATCCCAAAATGTTCCAACAACTTTTAACAAAGAAATAAGATAAATTATTTATTTGCATTAGATAAAAATTTATCTTCAACATGTGGGGTATCTTCATTCTGGAAGAACACAACAATTGTAGTATCGAGGCTGATAATTATTTGTGATATATATTATATACAGCATTTACTGTTGTTATAGATGCTTAAATTGATTTTACAGTTAAAAAAACAAACCCCATATAATTTTACTATATATAATACAATTAGATCTTTTTTCACTGGCATTCTATGTATAATATACAAAACGGCAGCTAAAATGGTAAAATAAATATAAATAGTTTCAATTATTTCTTCACCTATTAGTAAAAATGACTTTAAGATCCAAAAATGACTTAAAGTGGCTTGGCTAGTAATTAGTTGTATGGCATTCTTGTCATGGGCGCTCTGTAATATTGGCACCCCCTGCCCTGATTTCCATTTGGCTGCCAAGATATCAAGGCAGTGTCCAATTCGGAAGGCCACATAAGGACAGCTGTCTCCTCAGGTTCCTTATTTTGGGCAAATTTGAAGGTAGCATGACATGTGTCCTTCGTGGAAAAGGCAGTCCCATAATTCTGACCATCTGTTTGCGCCATCAAGTGAAATATCCCTAGGTGTCGAGTGAAGAAAAATACGGCGACTGTTTCAATTTTATGACACTTTTACAACTTGTCATTATGAGGCCAAATAAAGGCTTCAGTAGTTACTTTCTCCATTCCTCTGGCAAGGACTGGTTGCACCATAAAACCCTTGGAGGTGAATTTAAGCTGCCCAGTTGGACCCCTAAACTAAACCCATATTCAGACCTGACTGACATTAAACTCGTAAGATTAAAATAAAGGTTTTTATTAGCATGAGAGATCTTGCTGTGTACATTTTTTTGGATTAATTTATTTTCCGGTAATTAGTCAGTCAAAGAAAGTAAAGACGAAAGGGTTGGGACTAACCCGGCTTAAGATCTGGATAAGTTTTTGTTATTAAAGCAAACCCCCCGACAATCCCTGCATTTTGTTTTCATGAGCTCCAGGAACTGTTTTGTCATGGGGTTCTGGAGACAAAAGGCTCGCAAGGTTCAGAGATCAATCCTTCCACCACCACCACCAATACCCCTCAGTCCCCCACCTCCTTTCTCCACACGGCCAGGTCTGTATAGCGCCGTTAGAGTTAAAGCCACAGGGGGTGGTAAAGGAGGGGCGCTTATGCTTCCTGACTTCCCATGGATCCTCAGGAGAGTAAATCCAGCCAGTTTTCTTGTGTGTGTGTGTGTGTGTGTGTGTTTCCAGCTCCTGATGGTTTTACGAGGATGCACATAAGCCTTACAAAGTGGAAATCGGTCAGCTTTGTTTGTTTTATGGCCTTCTAAAACGAGCAAAAAATCAGTAACTACAGGTTCGGAATCTATTCTACACGTGTTCATCGGGTTAAAATATCGAAACACAAAACAACAGTCTGCACAACTGCCCTGAACTGCACACCGGGTGCAGACAAAATTAAGAGATAAAATGATTAATATTGCAATGACAGAGTAATCGACATTGGTGAATTTTTCAAAATTTAAATTAAAAATAAAATTATATCATGCAAAAATAATCATAAGCATTTTTTTTAATTTTAGTTTCATAGTTTACCTAAAAATTATTATTTTTCAGTGCATTACAGTATATTATATATCTAAATGTACATATCGTATATAAAACTATTGTGTTTAGGTTTAAAATTATTCTAGTTTCTTAAAGAAACTTAAAATTTTAGCTTGTATTTTCATATTTTTCATACTTTGTTGGCTTGTCCTAGGGGTGGACTATAAATCTTTTTGTTGATTGATTGAATTTTACAGTTTAAAGTATATAATATTGCCTTTTGTGACAAAAAGATGTCTGATTTATGCTATTTCTTTGTTAAACTTTTACAAAGAAGGCCAAAAACTCCTACCTTAAAGGTTTCTCAGGGTTTCCTTAAATAAAGCAGCGGTACCACTTGGCACACTTTCTGATTTGAAACACTTAATTTTAAAGCTCCGTTGAATAATTAACCAGACAAAATTATGGTTTTAAATTGAGACTAGCTCTAAAAAAACACAAGGGGGTGTTGATTACTTATAAAAAACAAACTTTTGAAGCAAACTTACTTTAGTGAATAGAATCTCGTGACCCAATTAGGTCAAATCAAAACCAGGCCCATTTGGTTCAAAACTATCGCTTTAGCCTAAATCGCCCTGGCTGAATTAAGCTCAGAGCTAATCGGTCTCGTTAGTCTAGGAAATGCCATCAAAAAGGAAACAGATGTCTGTGCGGGGTTTGGGTGCACTCTCGTGTCACGTTCGCTACATGGAACCATTTAGGGTGCAATCCACACCTGCGAATCTGAGAGGAAAGGAATGTTAATGGTTTGCACGCTATTTAATAAAAAATGCGTGAAAGCCATGGAGACCCCCGAAAGGATTTATAAAATTGCAAATGTCTCTCCAATAAGCTCTCCCATAATTGTTATATTGCTGCTTTCTAATTCGAGGTTTAGAACAAAAAGTCTGAATCAGAGAAGAGAAATTGCATGGCGTCATTCACAGACTGGTTTACAGCACAAGGCTTCCTCCTGGAGTAAAACAAAAGACGGCTTGCTTTGTTTGAAACCACTAGCTCGTAACAGTCTCGAGGGTCAGCGCCTTGAGTGGATTTGGGTTAAGCATTTTAATCAGCCTGCACCGAAAGCTCCTCTTTAAAGCCTAGTGTTTGGACAGGACTACATAATTTAGTCTTGTTCACATTCCTGCTCAGCTGATTTGATTGATCAAGGCTATTTAAATTAGTTATAGAGTATTTGTAATAACTCTCTTAAGCCCACATGTCAGAATCATCTATCAAACCTATTTTTGTATTCTTGTTTATGTAAAACTTGCATTTATTTATAGCTGGTCCTACACAGCTGATTCGACTCAAAGGGCTTTCAGTGGATTAGAAGAAAAAGTGAAGAAAAAAGAAATGTTATGCCTTACCACCAAACTACTTTTGTTTATTTTTATTTTTTTTTTACCTGTATATGAAATGATGAACATACACTCATAACATCATTTTGGTGCAGCAGGCGTTAGTTTTGCCTTAGACACACCACGCTCCTTGGAAGTGGTTTCCAATTTCTTGTTACTATTTGCCATCATATCCACATCATCTCGTTTTGTTTCTAGGAGTTCCCTTCCAGGAAAACGCCAGCACACACTGTGGCTAGCGCTGACACAAATTATACGCGAGCTAACGTCACTTGTACTTCATCGTTTGGTTTTTCCCTGGCAGTCGTTTAGTGCTTGGAGGAGAAACAGACACATGGTGGGGATGTCTGAATATAAAATGGAGTGCTAATTAACACATTCTAAATTTCAAATCCAGAGAGTAAAGCTTCCAGACAAGTGACTTTTGCCCCAATGTGCTTTTAGCTTAGTAGCAATCTAATATCAGTGCTTTAAACTAGGTTACCCCGGTGGTTGACGTTGACGGTAGACCTTTTGCTTATAAGTGGTTATACTTCATGACAACATATTAACATGTGATTTTCAATATTATTGTTCATTTTCAGGTTTTTACCTGGCAAAGGCATCATTCTGTACCCTCAGATCGGTGACAAAATGGACATCGTATGTCCCCGACTCAGGCCGGGCCAGAGTGTGGGCACCCGCATCGAATATTTCCGTGTGTACCTGGTCACACAGGAACAGCTTGAGAGCTGCAGGGTGGCAAAGAACAACGTGTCGCTTCTAAACTGCGATAAGCCCGACCAAGACGTCAAGTTCACCTTCAAGTTCCAGGAGTTCAGCCCTAACCTGTGGGGCCTCGAGTTCCTAAAAGGCAAAGACTACCATGTCATCTGTAAGTACTCTGCCAAAATTTTTAAATGTGCTGATTAGTGCAAAACCACTGCCACTTTTGGGCCCTTCAGTAAGGCCCTTATATAACTCAACTATTTAGTTATATAAAATGCGATAAATAGGTCACAATGGCTAAGGGTGTGTTTTAAATCTATAAATGAGCTGTGATAGACAAGGGGTAAATAGTTGTAGTCTAGTATCCTAACTGAATACAGATTAGCTCAATGTTTACCATGCTAATTTGTTACAGTTTGTTTTTTCAGTAAATGATATTCTAATCAAGAATGATTAATTTGCTGGGTAAGTCAATTCGGCGCAATGATCACTTGGCGTTTGCTTGATCACTAGACCTACCAGTGAACCGAGCATGAAAGATTTCAGGGGGGCATGTGTGTGCCCCTTCGTTTTGAACAGGCATGATGCTCCAGATGGCTTCATCCTGTCGTTCTGGCTCTGAGTGCACTAAGCAAAATAATCCAAGGCTCAACCTGGTATTGCTGTTGAGCCCCAACCTGTGGGGCCTTGATTACCTCCAAGCCGAGGACCACCACATCATCCATGCATAGCGAACCAAAATTGGCTGATTAGACCTAAGTCTGACAAATCTACTGATTTGCGATAAGCATATCTTTTTTTATGACCAGGTTGTTAGTCATCTGGACCATTTTAAATGTCTAGTAGCAGCACGACAAAACGATTGGATGTGTTCTTTAATCTAGGAGACATTTCAATGGCCATCTGCTAGTCATCAGATATTCATAGGTTCATCAGTAACTGCTCGGATGACTGAAGAAGCTTCTTCAAGGTTATAACACAAGTCATTCTGATTCACTAGATGTCTCAACCATTTTTTTCCTCAAAGGACGGCTTCATTCCGTGTTTCTGGCTCTGTGTACATTTAGCAAAATAATCCATGGCTCAGTCTGGTATTTTTGTTCAGCCCTGTGGGGCCTCGAGTTCCTACAAGGCATAGACTATCACATCATCTGTGTGTTGCGAAGCCAAACGCATCTGATTACAGGGTATGTGCAGCTTCTTACACAAGTCTTCTATTTAATTGAATTAATTTGAGGCCCCAGAAAGTCTTAAATTTTTGTTTTCTACCCTGAGGTTTTAAATGTGTTAGCCCTGTAATGCTGTGAGTAACAGAGGTATTCATTTACATTGTTTTAAGGGGGGAAAAAAATTGGATCTTTATGTCACCTGGAATAGAAGTTACTATACATGCAAGAAAATATGTCTACCTTTCTTGCGGCAATTGCATTACCTTTTTACTTCAGTTTTAGTTTCAAATTATGTTTTGCCTAATTACGATGCATATTTTACCTCAGATCTGCCTGTTTAATAGGATAATATTTACTTACATTACTTTAATTTATGTTACATCTTTACGTCAGGTTTTCCAGTTGTATTATTTTATAGCCTTTTGTTTTTCTTTTAATTCTGTATAACTTCACATATTGAATTATAACTTTAGATTTTTACCTCGGAATTAATTAGTTTAATGTTTTTATGTCTTTATGTCTTATTTTACTGTCAGATGATTACCTCTGCATTTTTGGCTTTGTGATATTTTACCTCAGTTATTTTAGTTTATTTAGCGTTATAG